>QLTV01000659.1:6296-23386 GCA_003457575.1 Thermophis baileyi | reverse complement strand
AGGTTGAGAACCACTGTTCTAGATTGTCAAGGTCATCCTTTGTCCTGCACCTGCACAGAAGAAGGTGGAGTTCCAACCAAGCTACCAGAGGAAGAAGCAATGAAGATTGGTTCATGTGATGAACTTGGGGGTATGGGGACAAAGGATTGAACTTTCAACTGGGTGGAGAAACCCCGAAGGCTTGAGATTCTGGATTTCTCCCAGCCGTGCTGACATGGCTCTGTTAATAAATTGGAACTTAGAGGAATGCTTTGCCTCGGACTCTGATTTAATTCCAGATGCTATTCGGAACCCTGACAACCTGAGGGCAGGACAAGAAGCAATGGGTGGAAAATAATCAAGGAGATAAACAACCTAGAACTAAGGAGAAATTTCCTGACAGTGAGAACAATTAATCAGTGGAACAACTTGCTTCCAGACGTTGTGAATGCTCCAACACTGGAAGTTTTTTAGAAGAGATTGGATAACCATTTCTCTGAAGTGGTGTAGAGTTTTCTTCCTAAGCAGGAGGTTGGACTAGAAGACCTCCAAGGTCCCTTCCAACTCTGTTATTCTGTGTCTCCAAAGAAAAAGTGGAAAGTCCAGTTGCCTCTTGAAAAAAACACCTTTGGGACAACCATGACCATGGATGACTGAGAATCTCCACAGACATTTGTGCTTTTAGGATTTGCAGATTGAAGGAGATCTTGCAAATTCTATCGAGTCTGCTCACAGGGATTCTTCCTTCTTTAGGGTCCTGTGTCCTTTGGGGAGGTGGCCATCCATTTCAACAGTGAAGAGTGGTTGCTGCTTGATCCCAGCCAGAAAGCCCTGTATCACGAAGTCATGTTGGAAACGTCTAGGATCGTGGCCTCTTTAGGTAAGGGTTCCTCTATACGTAACTTGTTAATTGTTAAAAATGATTTCATCTCTTCTTTTTTTTCTCTTACATTAATTCCAGTCCCCCTTCATGGTCTTCTAAGTAGCAGAGTTTCATTTAGAAGAAAGAGATCAGTGTGGTGACCAGCAAGGGTTGACATTCAGTCTTGTGGTCATCCTTGGGCCCTGGGCCATTACTGCAGAGTTATTGGGAAGATGATCAGGGAGAGGATGTTTTAGCCTCTTGCAGTTGCCTTACTCAGCAACAAATTTTGTCTTGCTTTGTGTTGCAATGACATATGTTGTCTTAATGAATGCAAGTTGGGTACGTTATAGTCAAGACATTGTCTGCCATGTCCTGATGTCAAGACTTGTTTTTGCTTTAAATTTTTAACTGAGAATTGGAATGAGGGTTAGACGAGCAGCCATGCTAGTCTTTTAAGTTAATAAATAATATCCATGCTGTCATTTCCCTCGTTCCTTTCTCGGGAGATGCCCAGTAGTAGTTAAATCAATGCATAGGGACACCAAAGTGGATGTTGTAGATTATTCTAATTAATTTTTCTCCCCCTGCAAGCATTTGATGCACAGAAGAAGGAAAATGACCAAGAGCCAAATTTAGTGCCATTGCAAATAATCAAAACTGAAATTCCTGAGGAGACATCTACAAATAAGTGGGGAAGGAAGAAAAATGAAAAGAAGCACAATTGGAAAGAAAAATCTATTCTTGAATGTGTGCAAATGAATCGCTTCCTGACCCAACGTGATTCCAAAGAAAATACAGGGAAATGTCAAAGTAGAAAAAGATTCAAATCAAATCGCAATGTTAGTAACCACTGCAAAACTGGAAAGAACTTCAGCAGTAATAATCTTACTTCACATAAAATGATCCAGGCAAGGGAGAAACCCTACAACGCTGTGGACTGTGAAAAAAGCGTTGGATTATAGAGAGTGTCTGAAATCCCACAAAAGGATCCATACAGGGAGAAAACCTTATAAATGTGTGGATTGTGGAAAAAGGTTCAGTGTGAAGAGTTCCCTTACTTGCCATAAAAGGATACATACTGGAGAAAAACCCTATAACTGCACAGAGTGTGGAAAGAGCTTCAGTGTAAAGAGTGCTCTTACTTATCATGAACGGGTCCACACAGGAGAAAAACCCTATAAATGCCTAGACTGTGGCAAGGGCTTCAGGCGAAGTTGTGACCTTGTTTCCCATAAACGGGTCCACACAGGAGAAAAACCCTATAAATGCATGGCGTGTGGAAGGAGCTTCAGTGTAAAGAGTGCTCTTACTTCTCATAAACGGATCCACACAGGAGAAAAACCCTATAAATGCATGGAGTGTGGAAAGAGCTTCAGTGCTATAAATGCCTAGACTGTGGCAAGGGCTTCAGGCGAAGGGTGAACACTGGAGAAAAACCCTATAAATGCACAGAGTGTGGAAAGAGCTTCAGTGTAAAGAGTGCTCTTACTTCTCATAAACGGGTCCACACAGGAGAAAAACCCTATAAATGCATGGAGTGTGGAAAGAGCTTCAGTGTAAAGAATGCTCTTACTTCTCATAAACGTATCCACACAGGAGAAAAACCCTATGAATGCACGGAGTGTGGAAAGAGCTTCAGTGTAAGGTGTTCTCTTACTTCTCATAAACGGATCCACACAGGAGAAAAACCCTATAAATGCCTAGACTGTGGGAAGCGCTTCAGCCAAAGCAGTACCCTTGCTTCCCATAAACGGATCCACACAGGAGAAAAACCCCATAAATGCCTAGACTGTGGGAGGGGCTTCAGCCGAAGCAGTAGCCTTGCTTCCCATAAATTGGTCCACACAGGAGAAAACCCCTATACATGTGTAGAGTGTGGAAAGAGCTACACGTACAGAGAGTGTCTGAAATCGCATGAAAGGATCCATTCAGGAGAAAAACCTTATAAATGTGTGGATTGTGAAAAGAGGTTCAGTCTGAAGAGTTCCCTTACTTCCCATAAATGGATTCATACAGGAGAAAAACCCTTTCAATGCATGGAGTGTGGAAAGAGCTTCAGGGGAAAGAGTGGTCTTACTTCTCATAAAGTAATCCACACAGGAGAAAAACCCTATATATGCCTTGACTGTGGAAAGAGCTTCAGCCGAAGCGGTGACCTTGTTTACCATAAATGGGTCCACGCAGGAGAAAAACCCTTTAAATGCAAGGAGTGTGGAAAGAGCTTCAGTGTAAAGAGTTCTCTTACTTCTCATAAAGTGATCCACACAGGAGAAAAACCCTATAAATGCCTAGACTGTGGAAAGAGCTTCAGGCGAAGCAGTGAGCTTGTTTCCCACAAACGGGTCCACACAGGAGAAAAACCATATAAATGCATGGAGTGTGGAAACAGCTATAAAAGCAGCAGTTACCTGATCCTCCATAAACGGCTCCACACGGGAGAGAAACCCTATACATGCCTGGAGTGTGGAAAGAGCTTCACTATCAAGAATTCTCTTACTTCTCATGAAAGGATCCACACAGGAGAGAAACCCTATAAATGTATAGAGTGTGGAAAGAACTTCAGCCAAAGCAGTCAACTTATTTTACATAACACGATCCATACAGGAGAAAAACCTTATAAGTGCACAGACTGTGGAAAGACCTTCGCTACCAGTGGCAATCTGACTTACCATAAAAGGTCCCACACAGGAGAGAAACCCTATAAATGCCTGGAATGTGGAAAGAGCTTCACTGCCAGTTGCTCTCTGACTTACCATGAAAGGACCCACACAGGAGAGAAATCATATGTATGCAATGAATGTGGGAAGAGCTTCAGATTAAAAAGTCACCTTACTTCCCATAAGAGGATCCACACAGGAGGGAAATAGAAATGTATGTAATTTGGAAGGAGTTTTTGTGAAAACAGAATGCTTCTCAAGAAATAATCCACAGTGAGCAGAAAAATATCCTGTGGAAAGCCATCAACTTATTTCTCTTATTAATATGAACCACAGCAGGATTGGAGGGAGATGTAGCAAGGTATTTAAGCTATTTTTTTCATATACTGTATGTGCACAAAATCTCATGTTAGATTTAGTACTGTTTTATCTTTAGTAAGTCCACACCTGGAATACTGCAATTACCGTATTTTTCGGACTATAAGACGCACCAGACCATAGAACGCACCTTGGTTTAGAGGAGGAAAAGAAGAAAAAAGTAGGCTTTTGCCTCTGTGCGTCCCGTTTTTGCCTTCCCTTGCGTCCAGAAGCACTCTGCAGGCCAAAAATGTGCAGGCCATTTTTGGCCTCCGGAGGCCTCCATTGGCCCATTTTTACTCTCCCCGGGCCCATTTTTGGCCTGCAGAGTGCTTCTGGACCCCGGGGAGGCTGAAAACAAGCCCCGTGGAGGCCTCCAGAGGCCAAAAATGGGCAATTTGTGGCCTGCAGAGTGCTTCTGGATGCCGGGGCGGGCAAAAACGGGATGCGCGGAGGGTTTGGGAGGCCAAAAATGGGCCCGTATTCGCTCTATAAGAAAAGTTCTGAGAAGAACAACTAAGGTGATCAAAGGCCTGGGGACTAAAACATATGAAGAATGGTTGCAGGATTTGGGTATGACTAGTCAACCTAGATTTCAACCTAGAAATAAAGACATTTTCTGACAGAACTATTAATCAATGGAACAGCTTGCCTTCCAAAGAGACTGGACCGCCATCTGTCAAAAATGTTGTAGGGTCTTCTGCTTCGGCGGTGGGTTGGATTAGATGACCTACAAGGTCCCTTCCAACTTTGTTTAACTAGTCTAGTGAAATGAAGGACTTGGGTTGACATGATAGCAGTATTCCAATATTTGAGGGGCTGCCACAAAGAGGAGGCGGGAGAGAAGCAACCTGGAATTAAGGAGAACCTTCCTAACAGTGAGAACAATTAACCCGTGCAACAGCTTGTCTTCATGCAACAGCTTGTCTTCAGAAATCATGGGCGCTTCATCACTGGAGGTTTTTAAGAAGAGACTGAACAATCACTTGTCTCAAATGGTATAGGGTCTCCTGCATGAGCAGGAGGCTGGTCTAGAAGACCTCCAAGGTCTCTTCCGTCTCTGTTCTGTTCTATTCTCCCACCTGAAAGGGACTTTAAAAATTGTTTTATTGATCCAACAGTGTACCATAAGAGCAATATTTTTTAAAGAGAAATATTGCTTGATTTAAATTATTCATTGTTCAGTTTCTCAGATTAAAGTAATGTGTACTGTATTTTCTATTTCTCAAGATTTTCAGACTTCTGGTTGTACTTCTGGCATCTTCGGAAGCCTGGTCCGCAAGCTCCGCGGCCAGCTCTGATCTCTCCTTGTCGGAGGGTCCAAATTTGGACCAGAGTCACCCCAGAGTGGTGGCGAAGTAAAGGGGGACCTCCTAGCAGGTAGAGGGGAGCCGCATCTCCCCTCTCTGACTAGGAAAGCCGCCTCAGCCGATGACAAGGAGCAGCGGCAGCAAACATGGCTGCCATGAAGCTGAAGACAGCCTGAATACCTAAGACTGTGCAGGAGTAGAGGAAGTGAGTGGCTTGTGAACTGGGTAAGGGAGTATTTTTTATTGAAAAGTGACCCTAAGAAATTCAAGGGGGAAGCATATTGGAACTATTAGCTAGCGGCGGAATAAGCACATTAAAAAAAATCAGAATATTTAAGAAGATAAATTTTTTAAAGAAAACTAAGGAAAATAAAATTGAATTCTCAAAGTGAAGACGTGGTATTGAAAAGGTATTTCAAAAAATACTGGAATTTGATCTTTGTTTTTTATTATTACAAACTTTGCCCTCCTACTGGATTTATAATTTAAAATAATTAAAATTGGACTATCAGCATTAGCAGAGAGGCAGTATCAAGTTGAAGTTTGAGCGCCATCTGCTGCTAAAAGGAGAACTGTGCAACTTTGAGACTTTACATTGCTGGATTGTAAGTATCTACTTTAAAATTACTGGAGATTTATACAATAAACAAGACCTTTAGCCAAGTGACTCCCGAATATTGTTGAGCAAATAAAAGTGATTGGAAGAGGTGTGGACAACCCCCTGGTTTCTTTTCTTAAATTGGATTGATTGTAAAATGGAAGCAAGTGGAGATAATGAAATGGAGCTGATGTACCAAGACATTAAGGATTTTATAAAAGAACAACACAAGGAGATGAAGGAAATATTTGGTTGTATAGATCGTATAGATCAAAAATTGGAAAATATAATACAAGGAACAAGTAAAGACCAGGACAATGAGGGATGAATGGACTTACTAGAAAGAACGGAGGAGACAGCAGAATCGGGAAATCAACAAGAAAAAGACAACAACAAGAAGATACAATTGATGGTGAATAAGGGATTAGAACAGAAGGAAAAGATTTTAAAAGATGTGAAAAGGAAATGGGAGAAACAGGAAGACAGCTGGAGAGAAGAAAAAGGGGTTAGAACAGGTAGTCATAGAACTAGACTGGGGGAAAAGGGCGAAGGGAGAGAAAGCTAGAGGGTATAGTCATAATACAGATTTAAAAGTAGGTGAAATAAAAGATTTAAAAGAAGTGTATGGAAGACAAACCCCCCCCCCCAAAAGATTAAAAATTTGGATGAGGGTGAAAGATGTGGGATTAAGGCAAAGGAAAAGGAATGTAAAGCAAAACATTTTATGAAAGTATGAAAGTATTTTAACAATATGTATGAATATTAAAACTATATAAGTTGGATAACTGCTTTGTATGTGGTGTAAGAGATAAAAATTATTTTTGAATATATATTAATAATGTAGTAATGTAACGTATATCATTATTAGCATTATATAGGTTGAAAAAATAGTTTGTATATTAGATAAATAGAATTTGTACAAGGGTATTTTTAAATATGTATAAAAATGTGATTAACAGTGAAAAGCTAGGATTAAGTAATTTGAGATTAGACAAAGAAAGGACATATTTCAATGAAAACAAGAGTATTAATAGCAGAATCATAAGGATTGAAGGACAGAAAATATTAAATATGAAAAATATGATTAACAGTGAAAAACTAGAAACAAAATAAAAATAAAAATTTGAGATTAGATTAAAAAAAGATGTAATGTAATGTAATGAGTATTAATAGCAGAATTATAAGGATTGAAGGATTGGAAAAATATGAATGGATATACATTAAATGCTTGAAAGATCATGATTGATGTTAGAAGTGCATATTGAAATTTTGAATAATGAAAAAAGGAAGGATCACGTCTTTGAATATTAGAATGATAGGGGAAAGGGGGAAAGGGCTAAAATAGAGGTAGGAATAAGAGGGGGGAAATAGTAAAAACAGATATTAAGATGATACAATGTATGGCAGAACTATGAGAAGGTTTAGAACTGAAGGATGATAGAAGTTATGTGTTAGTAAAACTAAAAATGAAAATGAAATGTAATTCTTAGGAATAATATTGTTATGTTTATTTGCATTGAACTGTATGATACCCAGAAATCAAACCATTCACACAATGAGATGTATAAAAATAAAAAAACTTAAAAAAAAGATTTTCAAATGTCACTTTAGTGCCTCTATTTCATTTTGTGATATCAAGTTGCTCAGAAAGATCAATCATACTTGACATGTTAGGGGACTGTAGCGTTGGTATGGTTTTGGAGAAAACTGTTAGTGGGGGGGGGGGACTTCAAAGGGTCCCCTGGGGTGCTCCCACCAGAGAAGCCAGAAAGGGGCTCCTGAGGGGGACACGGGAGGGGGCCCCTGAGGGAGAAGAGGGGACCAGAAGGAGGCCCAATTCAGTGTCTGACCCAGAGAAAGGTGGGAGTCCCTCCCTGAGGACTCCAACCCCCCCCCCCGATGGTGGCACTTCCCTCAGAGCCACGTCTGTCTTTGTCTCCGCTCTTCCCGCCAGAATAGGCTCCTCCCACCCCTCTCGGATCCACTTTTCCTGCTTCTCGGTCTGGGAATCGCAGTGGGAGGGGCGCGGCCAAGAGGAAAGGGGAGGATTCTTGAAAGCTCCCGCCTCCATCGCCCTGCAGGCATTTTCCCAACGTTTCCCCTGGGTGCGCATCAGAAAAGCCGGAAATGGGCTCCTGAGGGGGACACTGCGGGGGCCGAGGGAGAAGGGACCAGAAGGTGGCCCAATTCAGTGTCTGACCCAGAGAAAGGAGCAGTCCAGTCCGTCCCTGAGGACCCCAAAGACACCTCGATGGTGGCGCTTCCCTCAGAGCCGCGTCTGTCTCTCTCCACTCTTCCCGCCAGAATAGGCTCCTCCCACCCCTCTCGGATCCACTTTTCCCGCTTCTCCGTCTGAGGTAATTGCACGGGGAGGGGAGGGGAGGGGCCAAGAGGAAAGTGGAGGAATCATGCAAGCTCCCGCTTGGATCACATCTCACCAGCGTCAATGGTCCCTTCCACTCCCCCACCCTTACAGTGGTTCCTCCTTTCCCCCTTCGCTTCCAGGGCTCCCAGCCAATGTCGCCACAGCAGCAACAGGCGGAGCCCATGGAGGCTTCCCACAAGCCCCCTCCCCAAGAGAGGGGAGAAGTGGAATTGGGAGCGGGGCTTGACAGAAATAGTTCGGAGTTGGCGTCCAAGGAATAAGTTGCACCAATGGGATTCCTCCATTCTGTTGAGTCATCTGTTTCTGGGCTGAATCTTTCGTGATTTGTCCCTGCGGAGAAAGCCTTTGGAGCAGAAACAGAAAGGGGGGAGGGGATACGCAGATTGTATGCAACGCAACTGGAGGGGACCGTTCCGTGTTCAAGTGGGGGGGGGTCCCCAAAGAGGACACAGGTGGGCCCTGAGCAAAGCAATGTCTAGGGGAGGCAACGATTGCTGAGATGTGGAAATCCCAGGCTACTAGCCGATAAGGCCCTGTTCTGCCTCCAGGCTTTCAGCTTTGCCGGGAGCAGCCAGTTAACTCTAGCAAACGGGTTTTCATGCAGATCAATTTTATCAGGCATTTTTAAATCAAAGACTTCCATAATCATTGACGATATTCATCCGATTGTTCATAATCTGTCCCATTTACTGTCCCATCTAAAAGTGCACTAGATCTTTCCCCATATTCAGAAAGCTCGTTTCTCTTCTCAGCTGCAATTAGTAATGGCCGGGGGTTTGTTCTACACGCAGGCAGAGCCCCAGTGGCCAATCAGACACACAGATGTGATCACATGTCATGGAACTACATTTCCCATAACACAATCTCTGTCTACATTTCCCATAATGCAATCTCTTAAGGAGACAGCTCTTAAGTCCTAAACTAACTATTTACTGTCTAAGCAGCACAGGCCCAAAATCTAGAGCAGCGGTCACCAACTGGTGGTCTTTGGTAGGGTTAGGATTAGGCAGAGGTGGGTTCCTCCCGGCTTGGACCGGTTCTATAGAACCGATAGTAACGTGGCGGCCTGGGTCGCCAAACCGCTAGCGACCTCTGGCTGGCCACGCCCCTGAACCGGCCCCCCAGTCGCCGCTCGCTCCCTTGCCCTGCCCGCCCGGTCACCATTCTCGCCCCCGCCCAGTTGCCGCCTGCCCAATCACCCTCCCTGCCCACTCACTCACTCACCACCACCTAAGCTGCCTTCCCAGTTCCCACATGGTGCCTGCCCTGCGCCCCAACTGAGCTGCCTCCTCCTGCCTACAGGTAAGTCGCGGTTGTGCTAAGGCACCCCCCCGCCCCCCCCCCAGAGCTTGCTGTGCCCCCCCCCGCACTGTCCCCACCAAACTCACGTGGCTGGCTAAGCCGCCAAGGCCCAGCCCGGCGCGGCTCCATTCCAGGCCACGCTGCCTGCAGCCTAGCTTGCCGCGGGCCCCCAGCGCGGTGGAGAGAAGAAGCAGCTGTTGATCACATGGAGCATTGTTCTCCGATGACTTGTTTTCTCTCCACCGCTCTCTTGTTGCGAGAGCGAGAGAGTCTTTCGCAGCACAGCCGCACTTTGGGTCCTGTAAGTGTAAGTCCCATCCAGAAAGCCAGGCAGAGAGAAATAGGTTGAATCCTGTTTCTCTCTGGCGCAGCGCTTTCCGGACTTACCAGGACTGAAAGCGCAGTGCTGAGAAAGACTCTCTCTCTCTCCCAGCAACAGAGCGGGGGAGAGAAAACAGGTCGCCGGAGAACACATGGAGGGCTCCATCATGTGCTCTCCAGATCAGCGGCTGCTGCTTCTCCCCCCTGCTGCTTTTGCCTGGGAGAGAGAGTCTTTCGCAGCACAGCGCTTTGTGTAAGTCCCATCCAGAAAGCCTGCGCTTTCCCAGGGCCCCGAGGGCCACCCCCCGCCCGCCGCTGCCTGGAGCTCCCCTTTAGCATTTCCCCCAGCCGCCTGGCCTGTGAGGGAAGCACACAGGAGATCACGGCACTGGAGCTCTTCCCGTGCGTTTTCCCCCAGCTGCCTGGCCTGCGAGGGAAGCACACAGGAGATCCTAGCTGCAGTTTACTCATGAGCAACATTGGCCGGGAGAGGCAGGGAGAAAGGCCAATGGTGCTCACAAGTAAACTGAGGCTCCTAAGGGGGGGTCGAGCCTCCCCGCTGAGGGCATCACTGGCAGCTGCTTCTTGCGTCAGGAGGTCCGTGCTCTTCCCGCTGCTGCTTGGCTTCCTCAATGCACGGAGGCAGGAGGTGGCAGTTTCTTTCGCTGAATGCGCGCTGCAGGCGGTGAGCAGCAGAGCAAATAAGCCCGTCTGACACCCGCCAAGCCTCCTCCCACTGCGCTTCTCTTCCTCCTTACCAGAAGCGCTGGCAAGTGACAAGACATTTATTATTTTTGGGGAGACTGCAGGATTGCCCCCATCTGGTCTTCAGTACCTGGCTTGTCAGCCTCAGGAGACGTCAGATTCCCACCACCCAGCACCAGTTCAGAGGTTCGTTCCCCCTCCTCCCCATGGACAGAGAGAGAGAGAGAGAGGGAGGGAGGGAGGGAAAGAGAGAGAGAAGAGAGAGGGGAAGGGAAAGTGAGACAGACAGAGAGAGAGAGGTGGAAGAGAGAGAAGAGAGAGGGGAAGGGAAAGAGAGACAGACAGAGGGGGGGAGGAAAGAGAGACAGAAGAGAGAGGGGAAGGGAAAGAGACAGACACAGAGAGGGGGAGGAAAAGAGAAAGAGAGGGGAAGGGAAAGAGACAGAGAGGGGGAGGGAAAGAGAGAGAAGAGAGGGGGGAAGGGAAAGTGAGACAGACACAGAGAGGGGGGTAGGAAAGAGAGAGAGAAGGGAAAGAGACAAGAGAGAGAGATACCTGTTTAAAAGAAAATAGAAAAATGGCTCTTTGAGTGTTTAAGGTTGCAGATCCCTGAGTTAGGCAAACACCATGGCCGTTAAATGAACCTTGTGGTCATTAAGGGAACACTGTGGTTGTTAAACAAGTCCATTTTCCCCAATGGGCATTTTTAAATGGAAATCAGAAGGAATTGTTGGAAACTGGCAAAAACATAGAAAACTTCAGTCACATGTCTGTGTGGGATGTTGTAACTGGTCATAAATGTATGTGTGTGTGTGTGTGTGCACACGTGTGTGCGTGGATATGGCTGTCAAAACTCCAAAAACAAGTCAAGTAGCTCTGAGGAGGTCGATCATAAATTTGAACATTTGCTAAGCAACCGCCATTAAGCAAGAACCATTTGTATTTGGTTTGCCTTAAGGGTTCAGAGCTGTATGGAATCTGGTTTCCTTTAATCCTTTGGAGGATTGCAAAAGGTCCGGATGCAGGAATCCTCGTAGGGGGAACTAGGATCGTGACCACCTAGCCACGCCCACCCAGTCACATGACCATGAAGCCACGCCCACCCAGTCACATGACCATGAAGTCACACCCACTGTCACATGACCATCAAGCCACACCCACAAAATAAGCCATGCCCACAGAACCAGTAGTAAAAAAAATTCAGAACCCACCCCTGGGGTTAGGGTTAGGGTTAGGGTTAGGAAATCACTCCTCCAGCTTATCTTCATAGAATAGAGTCTTTTTCTTCTCAGTAGAGTTGATCAAGTCTCCTTTCCTAAAGAAGTTTTCGGCTTTATTTATACCCATAAAAAAAGTCCCAACGTTGTTCTGTTAGATGTTGTAAATTGATCTGAAGCAAATCTTCCCCGATTAAATTTTCCCTCACTGAAATAGCTATTATATCTTTTTTCTTGAAGATAAAGCGAAAGTCCCAAACTTGACCTCTTAAAAATTGTGAATCTACTTGATACACTTGTTTCAGTTGCACTGGGAGGGTTGTACTCACACCATCATCATAAGAAGAGCTGAAGACAGATTTATATTCTGAGGTTACAGTTAGGTTGTTTGTATTATCCGGTATTTGTAAAGTTGACACAGTAGGTTGATCATGTTCTACATTTTCTACACCTAGTTGTGTTTCTTGTTCTATTTTAATATCATCTATAGGATTAATATATTTTGGTTGATTCACAAAATGACGAATCTTCTCCAAGGACTGATCAAGAATCTTGTCAGCCCTAAAAGTAGTTTAGGGGTCTTGTCTCTTTTATAACCGACACCAGCTTAGAATTAGGCATCCTCGTAGCTCCCGCTAGTCTTCAGAGACATTTATTTATTTGTTTATTCATTTAATTATTTCTTTCTTTTCTCAGCCAATCTGAACCCTTAAAAATCGGCAGATTTCAACCACCCACAACAAAACAAAACAGAGCAACTATTTATTTTAAAAGTAAAGTAAAAGTTAAAAAGTAAAAAAAAATGATTGCTGTGGGGTGGGGTGGGGTTATGATTTTGCATTATGATTGCTCTGGGGTGCAGTGGGGGTTAGGATTTTGCATACACAATTCCCACCCCAGAGCAGCCACAGTTCCTTCACTAACCTGCTTTCCAGCTCCATTCTGAGCCGCCGCGTGCAGGGCAACAAAAGAAGTTTGTGGGACTAAAAAAAAAAAAGATCAATCAGACCTTCCAACTTCTCAGGGAAAAAAATATCTCGCGAAGTTGGAAGATCTGATTGAACTTTTTTTACCAGTAGTCCCATAGCCTTCTTTTGTTGCCCTGCACGTGGCAGCGGAGAATGGAACTAGAAAGCAGTTTAGTGAACGGATGCTTTGGGGAAGCAAGGGGAGCTGGGCAGGAGCTGGAAAGCAGGTAGCAAGGCAAACCCCCCAAGGGCTCCAGGCAACTGGTGGTGGAACGTGAGTGGCGGCAGGCGGAGCCCCGCTGGCTCCCGCCACTGGGTTATATGGGGAAGGGTCTGCTCTGGCCACTGCTGCCTCAATCTGCCAGCATCATGGCTTTGCAGGCCGGGTGGCCAAGGATACTGTTGGGGCTTCGTCCTCCGCTCCCCCATCGCCTCGCTTCGTCTTCCACTCCTTCCACTGCCTCGTTAACTGGCCGCAGCACTAGTGCATCGCTCAGCCTCCTGCTTCATTGTGGCAGCAAGCAAGAAGAAGCTTCGTCCTCCACCCACCCTGCCTTAATTTGTTGCGGCTGCGAAAAAATAAGACCTCCCCGAAAATAAGCCCTGGTGCTTATTCTGGCAACCAAAAAAATGTAAGACCAGGTCTTATTTTTGGGGAAACACGCTATTAAAGCCACAGCTTCTATCCTTATATTTCAAACAAAAGAATATTCCATGCTTCCTTTAGCAATCCTCTCCCTGTTGTTTTATAATAAAGAAGTGTCAAAAATGGTATTCAAAACTTCAAAAACGGGTGGTAAGCTGTAACTAAAGAGAGCCTCTATACCTTGTAAGGGTAATAGTGTCATAAATTAAGAAATGAAGGACACTTTTTAAAATTACGTTTTCATCTGTCAGGATTTCTTCACTTTTCCATTGTTGTGCAAATACAATTCTAGCTGCAGTTAATATCTGTAAAATCAAAATATTTCCCCTCTATCATACTTTTCCGGTAGAATGCCCAGCAAAAATATTTCAGGTTTCAGATCTATATGTTGTTTTGTCATTTTTTCCAACCATGTATCGTATTTTTCAGAGTATAAGACGCACTTCCCCCCCCCCTAAAAGAGGATGGAAATGTTGGTGCGTCTTATACACCAAATACAGCCATTTTTAGCCTCCCAAAGCCCCGCCCCGTGCGAAAACAGGTGCGCAGATGGTTTGGGAAGTCTGCAGAGTGCTCCTGGGGGCTGGGGGAAGGGCAAAAACGCCCCCATTTTTGCAAAAAAATGGGCAAAAAACGGCCCGTTTTTCACAAAAATGAGGTGTACAGAGGGTTTGGAGGTCTGCAGAGTGCTCCTGGGGGCTGGAAGAAGGGCAAAAATGCCCCCGTATTTGCAAAAAACGGGCAAAAAATGGCCTGTTTTTCACAAAAACAGGGTGTGCAAAGGGTTTGGGAGGTCTGCAGAATGCTCCCGGGGGGCTGGGGGAGGGAAAAACCTTTTTTTTCTTACTAACCTCTTCAAAAACTTGGTGCGTCTTATACACCGGTGTGTCTTATAGTCCGAAAAATACGGTAGGTATTTTTGTCCAATATTTTTTTTACCTTTAGGCATGTTCACCACATATGATAATATGAACCAGGTGCCTGATTACATTTCCAACATTTAGCGGACATGTCCTTAAACATCTTTGCCAATCTTGTTGGTGAGAAGTGCCACCTATAAAACATTTTATACAGATTTTCTTTATATGCAGTTGACATAGTTAATTTAACATTTCTATCCCAGAGCTTTTGCCATTTGTCCAGTTCTATTGTATATCCAAAGTTCTTAGCCTATGCTATTATTGTCTCTTTTACTTGCTCACTTTCATTTTGATACTTAATAAATAGTTATACATTTTCTTTATTAGTTTTTCATCTGTCCCTGTTAGTATCTGGTCTAATTCTGTTGGTTCTTTATAAAAACCATACATTTTAGCATCTTTCTCATGTCGAGATTGTATCTGCACTTGTGGCCACCATGCTATATCAATCCCTTGATTACTCAGTTCTTGCTTAGTTTTAAGTTCCCCTTTTTCATTCAAAATATATTTATATCTTGTAATTTTTGACATATTGATAACAATAATATTATTAACAACAATAATATTAGAATGTGCAGAAATGGATAGACTAACATTGATAATTAAGGAAAAGGAGGAAAGTGAATATTTTTTGACATGGGACCTGTTTTATCAATGGTTGGCCAATAAAAACAGAAATTAGAAACATGGAAATGTAAGAAAAGAACTAATGTTATAAGAGAGATTTGTTAAAATGGGTAAGTAAATATTATTATTATTATCATAGAATTAATGTTAATGTAATGACTAATGTTGTAAATGTTTTGATCACTATTTTCTAAATAACATGTACCCAGGCAACACATTGTTCAATTGAAATTGAAACTTTTATAGGTTATAAAATAAAAAACTTTAAAAAATAAAAAGAAATGAAGGACACAGCTTATTGTCCATTTGAAAAATAAATGCCAAAATGTCTATTTTGTCCAACAACGATATGATTTTGACCCTGACTCCCAACTTCAGCTCACCAGTTATCTTGGAAGCTCGGCTTCTAAAATTGCTTGCAGGCTGTTGCTGTTATCGGAGAATCTTGAGGGATGATTCTGGGACTTTCCTTAACCTCAGAAAGTCAAGCAGACAAAAGGAAGCAGCCTCCTTCTGTTGTTAAGTTGGAAAAATGACAGTCGAGAGAGAGGAGATTCTTTGAGCGTGTCACCTGCTGGCCATGTCTGTCCCTCTTTTTCCCTTCCTCTCTTCTTACTTTTCCATGGGTTTTTTTTCCTTTGTATTTTGTACTTCGATAAACTAATAAAAAAGATAAATTGAAATGTTCATGAGTGTGAGCAAGGCTGATCCTTCAAAGAACCACAAAGACCATTTGGTTAGTATGTTAGACAGAAATCCTACAGAACCTCTTGCAAACATCATGAAACGTTGGCGCCATTGGTAGATGGTGTGTCTAAGGCATGCTATGCCACTTGATCGAGGCAGGTTGATGATATTGAATGTCAACAGAGTCAGTCAAGGTGATTTTTGCTTCAATTATGGCAAGACGGTTGAAAAGACTATTGAATTCAGATCAAAATGGCTTTCTACCTAAAAGACAGATAAGAGATAATATGAGAATTGTCTTAAATACGTTGGAATATTATGAAGTACATTCAGAAAAACAACTAGGATTATTGTTTTTAGATGCACAGAAGGCGTTTGACAATGTTAATTGGAAATTTATGACATTACAATTAGAAATGATGCATTTTGGAGAATTTTTTTTTGAATATGGTAAAAGCAGTATATAATAAACAATGGCGAAGGTGATGGTAAATGGCGAATTGACAGAGAAAATTAAAATAGAGAAAGGTACTAGACAGGGATGCCCTCTATCTCCACTATTATTTATTTTAACATTGGAAATATTAAATAGAAAAATAAGAGAAGATAAAGAAATAAGAGGAATGAAAATTAGAAAAGAAGAATATAAATTACAAGCTTTTGCAGATGATTTGGTATTTATAATAGAAGAGCCAATAGAGATTGGCCCTAAAATAAATTTTAACACAAATAGAACAATATGGAGAAGTAGCAGGTTTAAAAATGAACAAAGAGACAACAAAAATGATAGTGAAAAATATGACAGAAAAACAAAAGGAAAAAGTGGAAGAGAAATTGGGCATCCAGATAGTAAAAAAGATTAAATATTTGGGTATATATTTAATGGCAAGATGTATAACAATAAAAGAAGATAACTATAATAAATTGAGAACGCAAATTGAAGTAGATCTGGAAAAATGGAAGAATATACAAATGTCATTAATGGGTAGAATAGCGATAATTAAAATGAATATATTGCCGAGAATATTATATTTGTTTCAAACAATCCCAATTAAATTAGAGAAACTTTTCTTTGAAAAATTAAATAAGACAATAAGGAAAGTGAGGAACTTTGTTTCATTCATTTTTCCATTTAGAATATTTATACAGCTTTCAGTTTATATGGGGAACATTTTACTTTGCCTCAAAGGCAAATTAGAGAGAGGCAAAGGCAAATTGGAGAGAATCGAGGAAAGCTGAAAGAAATCAAAACACCTGCCCCTTTGCAGGCCTCCCTTTCCCCTGGCAGCTGTGTTTTCTGGTTTTTAAGTGCAAACTCAGCTCTCAGTTGCTTGCAGTCAGAAGACCAAACTGACTCAACCTGGAACTGCAGCAGCAGCAGCCCTGGGAGGCTTCCTCCTCTCTTCATTACAAACACTGCAAACATTCCTGGCAACTATCTGAAGGAAAGGGCAGGCAGAAAAACACCTCCTATTATCCTGAAGAGGCTTTGGCATAAAGAAAATCAAGCTGGGATGAGGACAACATAAAAAAGACATTATATAC
>QLTV01000657.1:354727-389934 GCA_003457575.1 Thermophis baileyi | reverse complement strand
GAGTGAGGTGGGAGGGGGGATAGAGTGAGGAGGCAGCGGCGCGAGGATTCCTCGGCGCGCACGCTGATTGGCCCCTTCTGCGCGCGCGCGCGCGCTCCCCCCTCCCGCAGCACAGCCTTTCTGAGCGGGAGGGGGAAAAGGGGTGTGGAGAAGGCGGCAGGTATTGATTGGGTGGGGCTGTAGTCCTCGCTCCCGACGTGCGCGGCACCGTACGAGGGACCCCACGTGTGGTGCCTGCTGATTGGGCGGACTGGCGAGCGCTGTGACCGTAGGGCTCATTCTTTTAAAGACTAAAGTTGATTGGTCAATGCCAAAGCGGCCGCGCGCGAGTAACGGTTGTCTTTTTCTCCTCCGTTATTTTTTTTTAATCTAAGTGACATGGACCCGTTTTACAAAATGGCCGCCAGCCTTGATCTTTTCACCTTCTAATGTCATTACATCTTTGCTGCCAGCCGTCCATATTATTTATATTCTACTTTACATCGATTTAATCTTTACTGGTAAAAAGTGCAAGAAGGATTAACGAAGTTCATATATTAACCTGTTAAGTTTTAATTATTATATTGACCAGTAAAGAGCTCCATTGCAGAGGACAAGTGAAACTCCATATAATGTAAAGTATACATGCACCTTGCGTTCGTGAGATGCTGCACCACAGGGAAGAGTTTTTTTTTTCTTCCAGCAAAACTATTCAAGAAGTATAGTGCCTTATTCTCTTGTAATTTAGGCAGAATACAAACGAATAAATAAAAGTATTATCAATGTTTAAATAATAAATTGGTTTAAAATTCTTTGGGGGGGGAAGCAAGTCAAGTAAATTAAGTGATCTTGATTCTAGCATAGTTTCCTTATAAATGCTTGGGTGAAAAGACATCTCTTGAGTGGGCAAAGATGGCTTTAGGCAAGCCTATACCTCCAAAAACTTAAAATTCCACTGCTGGATAACTGTTGGGCCATAATACAAGAAAGTGCATTTTTAAACAAGTCTTTGTTTTAACTGTATTTTACCTGTTCCCTGGAGAGAAAAATGGGATATAAATGAATGTGAAAGACAATAGCAGTAGATTGATCCAATGGTTTTAACTGATTTTTTTCTTTTTGTATACTATTAGATGCTCCTTTGATGAAGTGGTTAAGGAATCAGGCTAGAAACCAGGAGCTCTAGTGCCATCTTATGCACAAAGCCAGCTGGGTGACCTTGGGCCAGTCCTCTTTCAGCCCTAGGAAGAAGTCATTAGCAAGCCACGTCTGAAAAACCTAGTCAAGAAAATTGCAGGGGCTTGTCTAGGCAGTTCCAAGATTCGGACACAATTCAACAGAAAAGGGAAATTCTTCCAAAAAATGTAGTAGAAATTTGTATTAATATGCAATAGTAGATATGCTACTGCAGAGCTGTGAGAGCTGCACAACTGAGAATTTATAGCTAGTCAGAGCTTTGAACAGCTCTTTGTAATTTGCCAAAACTTGCTGGAAACTTGTCATTTTTAACTTTGAAAGATTTAAATTCAATTTATTTCTGGTGAACAATAACCTAAAATAAAATAACATTTCTTTATACTGGAAAAAATTATGCAATTCTGATATTCACATTTTACATTTGTCTGCTTTCTTCTAAGGAAATCTAGCGATATATAGTCCCTGAATTGATACCTGCATGCTGAAATTCAATAGGATTGCCATGTTGGGAAAATATATATGGCTATTGATCACAACAAAAGGATCCAAATATGACTCAGCATGATGTGCATATTCAGTAAACTGTTATTGAAATCATGGTTTGACTTGAATCCTTTTAGTAGTTTTCAAGCCAATTAACATCATTGGATCAGGATATGAGCCTACTGACATTTGTATTTATTACTTTGATTTGCATACAGTACTATGTATTTAATGAAGTCTTCAAAATTCACTTTACCATAGTCCAGATAAGCTGTTTTCACATAGCATCTTGGATTGCAAATTAGCCAACTGCTTTTGTGTGTGGTCATTTTATGTCTTGGTATGTTGATCACAAAGTTGCACTGTATTGAATAAAACCACAAGAACCACGTCCTGCAGATGTAATCCTACTTTCCTTGGATATCTGCACAGGAGACAAATAATATGTGCATGTTACCATGCCAATGTCCAGCTAATTTACAGCTGACAGGATGCAAGCGATAATGGTGGAATTTGTGTGATCCTCTCTTCATGCATCATTTTGATATCACAATGGTTTGCTTCAAATGCCACAAATTTATTTATTTATTTATATTAATTGTTTATTTATACACCATACACACCAGGGCTCTAAGCAAATAACACTCCAACAACCTCATTAAAAATTCTAATTTTTCGAATACATGGGGACTTTACGACAGGGACGGTAGGCACGCTGGTGCACTTATGCACGCCCCTTACAGACCTCTTAGGAATGGGGTGAGGTCAGTGGTAGTCAGTTTAAGGTTAAAGATTTGGGGGTTTGGGGAAGAAACTACAGAGTCGGGTAATGTATTTCAGGCATTGACCACTCTGTTGCTAAAGTCGTATTTTTGATACATCCATTTTTGATACATCCATTTTCTGTGGATTGATCTTTTCCAGTTGTTGCGGAAATTTTCTTATGTGCCAGGTTTCTAAATTGCCCTGGCAGCTTCCAAGAATCTTGTTTTAAAAACACATCAAAATACAAGAGCAGCATTCCTTTGTACGTATCTGGTCTGAGCAAATTAGATTATCAAAAAGATAATGACTATGGTTTAGTTCGGTATATTTTACCAGATTATTACCAGATGACAATAACAAAAAGTGCTTTCATTGCAGCTGTGCAATCCAGATGTATGCATATTTATGGCATTCAATTACATTTACAACTAAATATAACGGATTGATGCAGTGTGCTGAAATCTTAAACATACAGAACGCATCATGTTTATCGTAGGAGCAATACTAACGTTTCGTGCCTAAATAGGAGAAAGTCAAAGAAAATGGCTGATGAGCCAAACGATTACAGCTAGAAGAGACACAGTCTTCCCGGTTTTGTTCACCCAATCCTTTCAACTGGCTGAGTCACTTACAGATACATAATAACAAACTACATCTCTGTAGTTCCACCAACCTATTTTCTCTAAGCACATGCGGACTGAGTATGCCAATTCCGCGCTCGTAAATCAGAAAGACGCATGCGCTCCAGGAAGGAACGGAAGCGTGCACGGAGAGATGCGGAGGCACTGCGAAAACAATATGCTCGTGCTCGGCAGCCCTGGTCTCTGTCGCGCGCCCCTGAACGCAAGAGAAGTTGTAAATAAACTAAGGCGCATGCGCCTCAAGGGTCTTGTGATTCTAGATTTACACCGCGTCCGCCGCGGAGTGTCAGAAGCTCGGTTCACGCATGCGTTCTTCCACAAATGTTGGTGCTCCGAATGGGTTTATTGACAAGGCTTACCTTTGCTGCACCCTTAGGTGCATTTTATATAATTTTCTCTCCCGCCTCTCCTTGGGAATCCGAATTGATATGTAGAAGTGATTTTTTCTATCTTTGCAAAAAACATGGGGGCACTTTTGTTTTAAGTACCCAATCCCATAAAACTGTACTGCAAGATTCCTTTTGAAATCTTCACTCTACCCCAACCTTCCTGAAAGAGGATGTTAGAAGAATTGAGGGGTCCATGCTACTCTCTGAGCTTGGTTGTTTTCTTGCAGACGTTTCATTACCCAAACTAGGTAACATCATCAATGCTAGTAAGGAGTGGGGTTTGCTTTCAATTTATATTCTAGCGGCTTGCCCTGTAAGTAGAATATAAATCAAGAGCAAATCCCACTCCCTTCTAGCACTGATTATGTTACCTGGTTTGGTAATGAAACATCTGCAAGAAACCAAGCTCAAGAGAGTACCTCATTTCAAGCCTGACCTACAATATTCACCTTTATTAGAAAAATTTTCTTGGTCTGATTTTCTGAGCCGAGTCACCAATAAAACACAAATGGCAGCTGCTGGAAAGGAAGTATTTTATTCATTCAACATGTACTGTGGTTAAAGGTAGCCTACATCATTAGGGGCCTATCAGTAGAGGTATATATTATGATAAATGGGCTTTGATGTTTACATGTGCAGATCAAGGTGCTCCTGCCCTGGGCTTTGATCCTAAGGTGCATGATGGATGTTGACCTTGAGGTCCTGTGAAGTCTGGAGAAAGGAAAGGAAGATCGCCTTCAGATATAGAGACTCCTCCCTAGGTGTGGATTTATAATGAGGGAATCAAACTCGAGTATTGACATAAAATATTTCCCTTATCAACCTAATGGGCAGATCAGAGGCTTTTAACTTCTAAGAGGGCATTCCAGAAATGTGATGTTCCACTTTTATTTCTGTAGTACTCATTTTTTCTTGTTTAAAATTGAGAGAAAAGAGATTGCAGGCAGAGTGTTTAATAAAGCATACGCAGACTATTTTCCTGAAGCTCTCCTACATTTTACTGCTAAGCATTTTTACTTAAAAAAACACTGACAACACACTTGAGTTATATACATTTTAAAAATTACATTTTTAAAACCATAGTGTCATGTGCAACCACACACAGAGAGCAGCCCTTCAGCTAATGGTTAATGTCACAGTATTGCCTGAAGCTTCAGGGATAATCAGTTTGGATGATACAGTAAAATTCCATCATTCTGGCACAAGATCAAAAGGTTTATACTTAATAACTTCTCAACCCAGTATGGCTGGCACATTCTGCTGCAGGAACTTCCCAAGTGTCAGCTCTCCCATATGTAAGATCCAAAACGATATACTGTAAAGCAACAAAAGGAGTTCATTTGTTCACAAAAATAGTCCAAAATAAATGCAGTATGCATTGCATTCTAAGGAGTAACCAGATTTCTTTGCAGTACACCAGTTGATGTACTGGTGAAGGTGCTGGGCTAGAAATGATAAAGACGGTGAGTTCCAGTCCTACCTTAGAGAAGAAAGCCGACTTTCTCAGCCCAACCCTCCTAACAGGGGAGGTGGTTGTGGGGGAAAATAAGAGGAAGGAGAATTAGGTATGTTTGCCACCTTGAGTTATGTATAAAAATAATAAAAGGCTGGAAATATTAGAAGACAGGCATAAGATGATGCCATAAATTATTAGTTAAATCTTATGTATGTAAGGAAATAAAGACTAGATATCTAGGTCTTTCTTGCCATACCTTTATTAGATTCATTGCTAAAATGAAGACAATCCTATATTGAGAAAAAGCTCAGAGAAAGCAAACCCAGATAAACATAGACAAAAATTCATTGCAGTGCCCAGCTTTCCCTAATCAATTGCCAATTCCAGTTGAAAACATACTTGGAGATTCCACACTCTCACTCCCATACGTACATACATGTAATATGTTCAAATGTACAGCTATCTGAATGTGAGAATATATATCTGTCAGAAGACATACTCTAGGACAGGAGTGTCAAGGCCCGGGGGCTGGATGTAGCCCACAGGGTGGTTAGATCTGGCCCGCGGGGCCATCCTGGAAACAGTGAAGGACCAGCCCGCAGTGCCCCTGCCAGCAAAAATGGAGCTTGGGAGGGCCGCATGCGGCCCTTACGAGCTTTGTTTTCACTGGCAGAGGGTCGCAGGAGGACGTTGCAGCCGAAAACGGAGCTCTGGAGCCCGTTTTCGCTGGCAGAGTGTTCAGGCTGCCACAGGCGCCCCCGACACGAGTGACATCGAGCTGGCCATGCCCACCCTGGCTCCCCGAGATCAAACACAACCCTGATGCGGCCCTCAATGAAATCGAGTTTGACACCCCTGCTCTAGGATCAGAACATAGATACATATTTAATTGAATTAATAACTAATTGAAACAGATGGATATAGTGTTATCTATATTATTTTACACAGATAGGTTTTTCTAAATGTTAGTATATTTGACTTTACTTATTACATATCTCTGTCATCAGAAATTTGGGCTGTATAAAAATATTATAATACTCAACTGGATAAATAAAATAAATGGTCTGTAAAATTAGTTAGCCTACTGACAAATGGAATTGATTCACATATATCGACCGTTTTCTCATACACAGACTTCTCTCACCTATTAAAACCCACACATAGCTTCTAGCACAGAGGAGGAGGAGATTTTACTTATATATGTATTCATTTATTTGACCGCTGTAAATTGTAGCACTAGGCTAAAAATAATCTAAGAAAAGTTACACTTAGAAGGGAAGAAAAGAGGCGAGATCATAACTGGACAGAGAAATTAAGTGGAAAAGTTAACAGAAAGAAAGCGAGACAAAAACAGAAGTCTCATTTCAGTCTTTCAAAAGGATTAAATTCACCAGGCAAACAGCAGCTTCAGGCTCTTTTTCAAAGACATCTGCATTTTGCTGTGATGATGTCTCCAATTTTTCTGCTGGGTAAATACCATTGTCTGAACTACAGTATGCAGAATTCACATATAAACTCAGCTTCACATGTGAAGTAATGTCACCAATGCCCATGGGTTGTATTTAGGATAAACAAGATAGTTTAAAATTTACAGGCATAGGTGATATCAGAAAGGGCAATATGAAAATAAGGCAAAGAAAACATGCACAGCATGTCTTATGGCAGTGATGGCTAACCTTTTTGCCGTCGTGTGCCAAAAACGGGGGGAGCGCGGGGTGTGTGTCATGCGCGTGCCCACACCCATAATTCAATGCGCCCCACCCCCCATGCATGCATGCGTGACCCCCCATGCTCCCCCCGATTTTGGCCCTGTGGGCCCGGTAGGCCCGTTTTTTGCTCTCCCCAGGCTCCAGAGGCTTTCTAGGAGCCTGGGGAGGGCGAAAACGGCCTTCCCCCTCCCACACCCGGAGGCGCTCCGGAGGCTGGAAATGGCCCGTTTCCCGACTTCCGGTGGGACCGAAAGGCCTGTTTTTCGCCCTCCCCAGCCTCCAGAGGCTTTCCTGGAGGCTGGAGAGGGTGAAAACGGCCTCCCCCACCCCCCCAGAGGCCAGAAACGCCCTCCCAGAGCCTCCGCGCGAGCCCTTTACTTACCTCAAAACGGGCCACGTGGAGGGGGTGTGGCCAGCCAAAAATCAGCTGGCTGAAGCTGATCTATGGCAATGGCTCCCGTGCCAGCAGATATGGCTCTGCGTGCCACCTGTGGCACGCGTGCCATAGGTTCGCCATCATGGTCTTATGGAATTCTTTACAACTCCTTTACTATCAGTGCCCCTGTTACCACTGAGAAGCAGTAGGTTGCTTCATATGCTGGATTATTCTGTGTTCATTCGCTGGGTTATTCTTCATATTTTGAGCTATCTGACTGGGGTTGGGGTGGCAGTGGTGGTGTGTTAAATGGAATGTAAGCAGATCTCAAGTCAAGACCAAACTACCTCTCAGAGAGGGGATTGTCTTCTATTAATTTTTATTAATTTTATGAATAATTTTATAATTCATTTTTTACAGAACAGGAAAATAAAAACTAACATAAACTAACAATCAGAAAGAAAGAGAGAGATGTGCAAAAAATCACTTAGAAAAAAGGAAACAAAAATATACAAAAGGAATGACTTTCAATTTCCTTTTCCGAGCATATAAAATCTCAGAGGTGATATTTATCTTTGTAGCCCCAATCTTCTCTGGTGTAGCCCATTTTTGAACTCCCTCCCTTCACAAAATTGTACGGGGGGGGGGAATAGACACAACATAACAACACAATACAGAATACACTACATAACCTCTAAGGTTATAATACAGTGTTTCATATCGACATTTATCTTGTGCTTATATAATCCTATTCGTTTACATAATTAGTTGCTATTCCTTGGTACAATTATAATATTTTAACATAACTAAACATCGTAATATTTTCATTTTTATTTACATCCTAATATAATTATTCAATATCTCAAACTGAAAAATTTCATCAGTACTAATTTAATTATTTGCTGATTTGATTTCTCTTTTCAAGCCAATCGTACAATTTACTCCAGATTTCCTAGTATTCTGAATCGTCTCTCTCATTTAGTTCCATAGTCATTTTATCTAGTTCAGCACAATCAAGGATTTTCCTAATTATTACGGTATATTTTCAGTGGGTGTATCGATTTGTTTCCAGTACTGTGCAAGGCTAATTCTGGCTGCTGTAAGTATATGCAATATGAATTTTATTAACATTAATTCTATTAATGTTTCTGTTATCTAGAGTCCCTTGGGAGTTGGGCGGCATACAAATTCAATAAATAAATAAATAAATAAATAAATAAATAAATAAATAAATAAATCTTGTTGACAAACAAGGAAAGTCCTAACCTTCCTTTAGATAATTTCTTTCCAACACTTTGTGAGAAACAATAAATATAAGAATATACTGCAAATAAAATAAAAATACAGCAATACAAATTTAAAATATAAATAAAGAATAACTAAAGAAGGGAAATCCCAAAGAGTCTGACTTTGGGAATTCTTTCCAATCTTCTAACCAGAAATGATACTGACTGGGTCTCTTATTTTCTTCTTTGAAATGAAATAACATGTTAACTGTGTGTACTTTCTCCGTAGGGATTAATTAGGGAGTGCATATTTACATTGTCTCTGTCTTCTGCTCTTCCCTTGGATTGTATATTTTTCACATCTCTACACCATCCATCTCACATACTCTGGGTGGTCTGTAATAAAAACATAAAAAGTGATATAAAAGCATAAATAAAAAATGGAGATAAAATAGAATTAAGAATGTTAAAATTAAAATATTAAAAAGGCAGAGGAATGACCCTCATATCAGCAACCACCCACAGGGTTGAATCACGCTCTTCGACCCCCATGCCAATTGGGTCTTTAAGTCTCTTTTGGAAGGCCAGAAGAGTGGGGCTCTACCTCCTCTCTGGGGCTGATATTCCAAAGAGCGGGGACAGAAAAGGCTGCCATTTTGAATCCCACCAATTGAAATTCTTTTAACGCATAGGATTTGCAACGTACCTTCCCTGCAGGACCACGTGGTATCACACAATGTGATTGGGATGAGACAGTTCCTCAGGTAACCCGATCCCATGCCATGAAGGACTTTAAAGGAGATAACCAAGACTTTGAATTGAACCTCGGAGCAAATTGGCACCCACTGTAGCTCCTGTAGCAGAGGTGTTACATGCACAATTCGAGAGGTTCCCAAAACTGCTTGCACTGCTCACTGTACCCAGCTGTAGCTTCCGAATACTCTTCCAGGGTAGCACC
Source organism: Thermophis baileyi (assembly GCA_003457575.1). Lineage (NCBI taxonomy): Eukaryota > Metazoa > Chordata > Lepidosauria > Squamata > Dipsadidae > Thermophis > Thermophis baileyi. The sequence goes on along the minus strand of QLTV01000657.1, from coordinate 380,755 downwards.
AGGTAGAGTGCATTGCAGTAGTCCATACGGGAGATGATCAGGGTATGAGGGACTGAAAGAAGGGCTTCTCAATCCAGGAAAGGGTGTAACTGATGTGCAACATCAAGTTACACAACACCATGTTTATCTATGTACATGTGCCTACCTACCATGTGTCTATCTATATGCATGTGAACAGGGAAGCACAGGGTAAACTGCCTACTGTCTTGTGTGCTCTATTCTCTGTCACATGACCAGAAGAATGGCTTAGACTAGAGCAATGTTACCACCCATTAACATTTCCCATAGGAGAGAAATAATTTTTCAGGATTTCTATTTTTCCGTGTCCCCAGCTGGATCTCACCCATCCTTTAGTAACATAATCCTGTTATTTCCTCCCATTTCTGATTAAATTCTTGTCCAATACTGTTTTCGAAGAGTTATTTTGCTGACCAATGAAGTCACCAGCTTTTTTAGGTGATATCCTTTCTATTTTTTTAGTTGGCTTTTTAATAATAGCAAAAAACATGTTTCTTTTCTTTTTTCTTGTTTTTCTTTCTGTATTTTGATCTATAAATAAATGAATGAAGCAAACATTTCAACAGTCTGTTGAGTTGGAAATAATAAAAGTAAACAAATTTCTCAAGTTTCTGGTGATCTCTACACATGAATTCACAGAATATGCTAAATTAACATGTGGTGTGTTTATTTGGGATTCGGTATGTTGTATGAAATAGCCAACCAGGTTAATTCAGTAATCCATAGATAAATACAGGTAGTCCTCGGCTTACGATCACAATTGAGCCCAAAATTTCTGTTGCTAAGTGTGACAGTTGTTAATAGCACTAACAATAGCACTTACGACTGATATACCACTTCATAGTGCTTTACAGCCCTCTCTAAGCGGTTTACGGAGTCAGCATATTGCCCCCAACAATCTGGGTCCTCATTTACCGACCTCAGAAGCATAGGCGGCTGAGTCAACCTTGAGCCGGTCAAGATCGAACTCCTGGCAGTCGGCAGAATTAGCCTGCAGTACTGCATTCTAACCACTACGCCACCACGGTGAAGTGAAATTTGTCCCATTTTATGATCTTTCTTGCCACTGTGAATCACTGCTTTTGTAAGGTTACTAATACGGTTGTTAAGTGAATCTGGCTTCCCCACTGACTTTGCTTGTCATAAAGCTGCAAAAGTTGATCACATGATCGTTGGACACTGCAGCTGTCATAAATATGAGTCAGTTGCCAAGCCTCTGAATTTTGATCACGTTGACCATGGGAATGCTGCAACAGTCATAAGTCACCTTCTTCAGCGCCGTTGTAACTTCAAACAGTCGCTAAACGAACTGTTGTAAGTCAAGGACTATCTGTAATATACAGTTTGGTATATTGTTTAAACAGAATTCCAAACTCACGTTATGGTGTCCATTCTTGAAAAAAAGGAGTTTCAAAGTTAAGATTGTGGTGTTTCCAGATTCCAGAAAATTGAATTTATTCCATCAAGTGCAGCTTCTTCTAGGTTAATGAACAGAAAATTTTTCCTAACTATGTCTTGCTGTCATGTCATGTCATGTCATGTCACGATTAGTACACTTAATACTCTTTGTATGTTGTATATTGGGAGAATTATTATTATTTTGAGACTACAGTATAGGAGTCAGGGAAGTCAAGAGAATCTCACAGGAGAAGATAATGCTAAGCCATTTCTATAATATTAACAACAGAACGAAAGTGAGCATTATGTTGTGACACCTCAGATAACAAAAATGTATAATTTAATCCTATTAACTGACTTAAAGTATGCATTCCACATAACTCTTATCACCAGGAACAGCTTTTGAATATCATTAATCCTGAGCAATCTCTCTCTATAGTTTATAATGTTCTTGCATCATTAATCAAAATAGAACATAATTTGGGGGGGGGAAGGTCTCCACACTTCAAATAATCAAAAGGTGTTTTAGAAGTCATTTTCAACTTTTAAGAGGTGGAGTCTTTAAAACAGCAGCTATCAAAGTGTGGAAAAGCACATTCCTTTAATTAACAGCAAAGAGGTGCTAGGATTACAGGAAGTTCTGAATCACATCTTTCAAATCCTTTTCAAAGTAGGTTTAGCCTACATTCAGAGTCTATGGATGTACATGGAACTGCTCTTAATCCCATGACTTGATGGACTGTAGCCCACAACTTTATTTGGGGTTTTTATGCATAATAATCCAGACAATCTATGGATAATACCAGAGATGTACAAAAATGTTATTTTCAGACCACATATTATAGGCTTAATATAGTCAAAGGACTATCATAGTCAAAGGAATTTTGAAGAAGGGTTAATGGGAAAACAATAGTACTTAACTATTGTTTTCCCATTAACCCTTCTTCAAAATTCCTAGGGATGATGTTTTGGATCGTCAGTCACATATAATCCACATGATTCCTTAGGCTGCAAAATAAAATGCGGTTATGTGAGGTTATGACTCACATAATCCTCACTTAATGATGGCAACTGGGACTGTTGGAATTGCCATTGCTAAGTGATATAATCACATGACATCATGCGTCACTTAACAATGGCAGTTTCAATCCCAATTGCCATCATAACCCAAGGGCTACTAGAATCCAGCCAGTATGAGCCAGTATACTGGGGCAGCAGCCAAAAAAGCCAATGCAGTCAGTCCTAGGTTGCATTAACAAAGGGATAGAATTGAGATCACGTGAAGTACTGGTACCTAGTACTTCACATGATCTTTTTATATACGTAAAATATATATATATATATATAAAGCCTTAATAAGACCACAATTGGAATATTGCATATAGTTTTGGTCACAATATTATAAAAAAGATGTTGAGACTGTGGAAAGAATGCAGAAAAGTACAACAGAAATGATTAGGGGGCTGGAGGTTGCAGGAATTGGATTATACCTAGTCTAGTGAAAATAAGGATTCGGGGTGACATGATAGCAGTGTTCCAATATTTGAGGGGCTGCCACAAAGAAAAGGGGGTCAACCTAGTTTCCAAAGCACCAGAATGCAAAACAAGAAACTGGATGGAAACTAATCAAGGAGAGACGCAACCTAGAATTAAGGAGAAATTTCCTAACACTGAGAACAATTAACCAGTGGAACAGCTTGCCTTCAGAAATTGTGGGTGCTTCATCACTGGAAGTTTTGAAGACACTGGACAGCCACTTGTCTGGAATGGTATAGGGCAGTGATGGCAAACCTTTTTTTGCTCGAGTGCCAAAAGGGTGTGTGCGTGCGCAATAGCGCGTGTGTGACCACACCCATAATGCAATGCCCCCGCGCATGCACCCCCCACGCTGTCCCCCTGCGCATGCGCGCAGGACTCACTGAACTTCCGGTTGGGCCGTTGGGTCTGTTTTTCGCCATCCACAGGCTCCGGAGGCTTTCCTGAAGCCTGGGGAAGGCCAAAAATCAGCTGGCCAGCGCGCACATGCGCGCTGGAGCTGACACAGGGCAACGCCTTGCGTGCCCTCAGATATGGCTCCGCGTGCCACCTGTGGCACACATGCCATAGGCTCGCCATCACTGGTATAGGGTCTCCTGCTTGAGCAGGGCTTTGGACTAGACCACCTCTAAGGTCCCTTCCAACTCTGTTATTCTATTATTAAATTTATGTATATATGTGTATATGTATATATGTATGTGTATACACACAGACACACCTCACAGGGTTGTTGTGAGGAAAATAGGAGAAAGGTGTATGTTTGCCACTTTTATTTATAAAAATAATAAAGGAGGAATATAAATGAAAGAAAGTAGAAGAGTTGATCCACTTTGTGTGTATGATATAAAATGTTGGAATGGGGGATGATACATCTTTGTTTGACATGTCATGTCCCAACTGCAAAGTCTTGAGAGTTACTAGATGGTAGCTCTCCCCAGAAATATGTAGAGCTGGGGGATTTTTTTGAATGTGACCAAATTCTGTTTTCCTGTGTGCGGATGTTGCTGAGCTAATCACACCAACCATATACTATTTCTGTTTTAATTGTTCATTTTCCATTGAAGATTGCAAATTCTTTTGTTTTTAGCAGAAATCTCTGCTCAGAGATTTGTATAGGTAGTCCTTGATGTATGACAATTGAGCCCAAAATTTATGTTGTTAAGTGAGATATTTGTTAAGTGAGTTTTGCCCCACTTTATGACCTTTCTTACCACAATTCTTAAGTGAATCATTGTAGTTGTTAAATTAGTAACACGGTTTCAAGTAAATCTGGCTTCCCCATTGACTTTGCTTGTCAGGTTACAAAATGTGCATGACCCTGGGACACTGCAACCGTCATAAAGATGAGTCAGTTGCCAAGCATCTCAATTCTGATTGCATGACCATGGGGATGCTGCAATGGTTGAGTGAAAAATGGTCATAAGTCACTTCTTTCAGTGCCATTGTAACTTTGAACAGGCACTAAATAAATGGTTATAAATTGAGAACTACCTGCACTGAGATTCAGAAAACAAACTTGATGGCACAGTGGTTAGAATGCAGTATTGCAGGCTAATTCTGAAAACTGCCAGGGGTTTGATTCTCACCAAGTTGACTCAGCCTTCCATCCTTCTGAGGTTGGTAAAATGAGAACCAGATTGTTGGGGGCAATATGCTGACCAGCGGTGGGTTGCTACCGGTACGGCCCGGTTCTACGAACCTGTAGCAGCGGCGGCAGGAGGCTCCACCCACCCGCCCCGGATGCTTCTGCGCATGCGCAGAAGCATCGTGCGCATGTGAGCGCACGCACGTGAACCGGTAGCAACGGGATTTGCAACCCATTACTGATGCTGACTCTGTAAACTGCTTAGAGAGTGCTGTAAAGCACTATGAAGCGGTATATAAGTCTAAGTGCTATTGCTATTGTTCTATCTTCTCATGCTGTAATTGTCTGGATTTTTGCAGCCCAAATACTGTATGTTTGGTGATCTGCTATAGGTACTTATGAAGTTGTAATATTTCAGGAAGGAGACTACCAGTATTTGACAACTATGTCTCTATATATATTTTTTAAGAGGGGGGAGATATCTTCAAATATCTGAAGACCTGTTAAATTGTAGAGCACGGATTTATTCTCCTTTGTTCCAGAGGATTAAGACTACAACTAATGGGATGAAACTTCAAGGGTAGAGATACAGATTAGTTACGAGGAAGAACTTCTTGGCAACAAGAGCCATCAATCAGTGGAATTTGTTTCCTCCTCTTCTCTGGAGGTTTTTAAATGGAGACTGGAAAGTTATCTATTGAGGAAATTGTTGTAAATGTGCAGGAGGTTGAAGTTGATGACCTTCTTAGGTCCTTCCCAGTGCTGATTCTATAACAGTACCATTTTCAGTCTTCTTCAACAAAGAAGTCTTCCTTAACCTGAATGGTGATCAACTTACCCAGCTGAATAAATGTCAGCAGAGGTAGCCATGGAGATGACCTTGGAGAAGCCATCCAGAAGCTGGAAAGACAACAGGTGCAGAGGAAGCAACAGGGAGGGGAGAAGTATAGAGGAGGGAAGGGAAAACAGAGGCAGACCTGCAAGATTCTGTTATTATAATCTAACTCAATAGATCAGACATCTAGTCTTCCTATGGAGTCTATTTTCTGATCTGATGTACCTTGGCTGAACTGTAGAGTAGTTAACTGTTTTCTTGATACATTTATGTTTATAACAGCTGGGTCAGGTTTGTCCTGCATGATCAGCTGTCTCATCTTTTCTTTCTTTCTTTCACACAGCAGTTAAAATGAAGGTGTTTTGACATATCCAAGGAAAGGAAGCTTGTTAATATGTTTGTTGTGAGCAAGATTTGCATACCTGTCAAAATCCACAGCCAGGCAGAATTTTAAAAGAGCTTTTACAAGTCTGAAGCCCTCTTATATCCAGAATATTCTCAATATTTGCTATCACTTTCTGAAGTTTCAATTCCCCCCCCTCCATTGTATTAAATGACATTTTTTAATCAACTAAGCTAACTATCGAATCAGGAATTTCTAAATAAGTAGATGACAAATTCTGTCATTGAGTCCATACATCCTGCCAACCCTTGGGTTTTTTTCATTATAATTTACTGAATAAACCAGAGGAATTGTTTAGAATCATCTAGCTCAGCGGTGTCTAACTTTGGCAACTTTTAAGATCTGGGGACTTCAAATCCCAGAATTCTCCAACCAGCATGGCTGGGGAATTCTGGGAGTTGAAGTCCACAAATCTTAAAAGTTAACAAAGTTGGACACCCCTGATTTAGCCCTAAGCCATAGAGCACACATGTATACAGGTAGTTCTCAACTTATGACCACAATTGAGCCCCAAATTTATGTTGCTGAGAAATTTGTTAAGTGAGTTTTGCCTCCTTTTACGACTTTTCTTGCCACATTTGTTAAGTAAATCACTGCACTTGTTAAATTAGTAACACGGTTGTTAAGTGAATCTGTCTTCTCCATTGACTTTGCTTGTCAGAAGGTTGCAAAAGGGGATCACATGACCCCAAGACACTGTGACCAACATAAATATAAGTCAGTTGTCAAGCATCCACATGTAAATCACATGACCATGGGGATGCTGCAACGGTCATAAGTATGAAAAATGGTCATGGGTCACTTTTGTAGGTGCCGTTGTAACTTTGAATGGTCACTAAGCAAACTGTTGTAAGTCAAGGAGTACCTCAGTGTTCAGCCTTTCAGCTGTTGGCTGAGCAAAATTTCCAGTGTCTGTTATTATTGGCTATGCTGGCTGGATGTTTGGATACCTTACAAATCATTGTGGTCTACAAATCACGGGTCTGTGTGTGTCATGGCATATGCCATGGCAAGACATCACTGTATTATGGTTCACTATAAACCAGATATCTAGACGTAGTTTTCTCCAGCATGCTGGCTGAGGAATTCTGGGAATTGAAGTCCACCAAAGTCGCCAAAGTTGAGAAATACGATCCATATGCAGAAGTCTGTTTCCTGGTCAAGTAATAGTTTCTAATGATTTTCAAAAATAGAATCTGCATATTGTAATGGCAAAGGGCTGGACTAGGACTAAGGAACTTCTTGAACCCAGACTTCAATTCCTAGAATTCCCCAGTCAGCATGCTCACTAGGTGACTTTGTGCCACTCAGTCTCTGCCAGCCCAGCCTAATTCATAGGGTGGCTGTCGCAGGGGAACATTGAAAGACCATCCAGCCTTGATGCTGAACGAAGGTGGGCTATAAGGCTAACAAATAAGACCCCCATGAATAAATCAGGCTGCAGTGTTTATGTGAGAAACCGGGGCTTACTTCAAAGTAGCATGAATAGGAATTGTGCTGCAATGCAATCAAACTTGATCATTTTCTTTCTCAGGAACAATTCTTACATCTTTCAGCTGGGTAATAGGCAGGATTCCAACAGGTAAATTCTTCATAACGCTGTTTCCAAGCGGGCTCACAATTCATCGGTTGTTTTAAAACTGGTTTTCTGCAGTAATCAGCCAAGGTTGAATAAAATAACCTCTAAGCTTTACTATTTTAATTATAAAATCTGAAGTGAATTTATTATCATAACCTCTCACAGCTTCAGGGTTTACATAATTATACCTCAATATACAGTTATATATCTCTTTTATTTTATTATCAGGGATAACCCTCTGGTTCCTGAATTCTGTTGGACTATGTGACTTTGAAATTATTCATAACTACTTCACCTTTGGCAATAAAATGTACCTGCAAACCAGCGGCACAGTCATGTGCTGACATAGAGCTCCTGAATATGCCAAAATTTGTCAGTTGGAAAGGATGCTGCCAGACTTATTCTGATTTTTAGTTTGGGTGTAGACAATCTGTCAATTATTCTGAGCAATTCCATAAATGATTTCCTTCCTCTGGTTCAGGTATTTCCTGAACCAACACTTCTCCTTAATACAGGTAGTCCTCGACTTACGACAATTGAGTCCAAACTTTCTCTTGTTAAATGAGACCTTTGTTAGTGTGAATTTTGCCCCCATTTTACAACCTTTCTTGCTCAAGTTGTTAAGTGAATCACTGCAGTTGATAAGTTAGTAACTTGGTTGTTAAGTGAATCTGACTCCCCCATTGACTTTGCTTGTCAAGAGGTTGCAAAAGGGGACCATATGACCCCGGGATGCTGCAAGGGTCATAAGTATGAACCAGTTGCCAAATATCTGAATTTTGATCACATGATCATAGGGATGCTGGAAAGGTTGTAACTGCGGTCATAAGTCACTTTTTTCAGTGCCGTTGAAACTTTGAATGGTCACTAAACAAACTGCTGTAAGTCAAGGACTACCTTTGGTAGGGCTATTATTTGGCTGCAAAACTCTGGATGACTATTAGATGCATTTGAACTCTGCTTCTCCTTTAACATTTTTTTTTTTGAACAGCTGTAGTTTGCTCCACCTCTCAAACCAGGAAATAAATTTACTATATAAGAGGGATTCCAAGTCTAGAGCCACCACCACCACCCCCCCCAAGCTACACAAAGCAGCTCCACTTGGTAAGTTTAATGCACCTTCTTTATCCTTGCCTCCCTAGTTCCAAATTGGGGTGGGTCATGCCTTTGGTAGCCCCCCCCCCTCCGTTCCCTTTGTCACACGAACATTTTTGCTTTGCTATCCTTCTTTCAAACTAGCCATCTTTGAGCTAAGAAGTTTCCCAAAGCACAGCATTGTGAGTCAGGACGTATAACAGTGAGTGAGTGAAACTGACTTTCTCACCAATTACGCCCAGCAGTAAGAAGACTCGGTCAAGGAGGAATGAGAGTTTTAGGGTGGATCTCTCTGGCCAACATCTGCAAAACAACAACAACAAAAACACGTAACCCCAAAACAGGAACGTTTGTGTGGCTTTCTTTTTCACCAGAATAGCAAACCTGACAGCCACGTTCGGTAATGATCATCTCCCCACGTTGCATGCCCAGCTCTTTAACTAGGTTTTCCCGTAACTGCCAAAGGGGTATGAATTTATGGAGCGGATGTGTCGCTTTCCTTCCCCGAAGGCGCTGGTTGCTGTTACTCAGCTGAATTCTTGAAGGAATCGGCGGCTTGGTGGCTAAGAGAGAGATTGCAAAGACTTTCTTCAAAAGCCCTCCCGGTTGGGAGGAAAAAACAGGAGAATGACTCAGCGGGCATTCTTGCAGTGATTATTTTCTGGCAGAATTTCTAAAATCCTCTCACTCTTCTCTTGCAACACAGCTTGGAAGACAAAATGGCGAACGAGTCGATTATCCGGATCCCTCCCTATCATTACATCCATGTCTTGGATCAGAACTCCAATGTCACCCGCGTGGAAATCGGGCCCAAGACTTACATCCGCCAGGATAATGAGAGGTGAGTCCCGGCAGAAAGAGCCTAATCGGGGGGGGGGGATATTGTACTATAACCGCTAGGCGACGTTTCACGCCTCTCCCTTCCTTGGGAAAATAGTTACCGCTCTTCCACTGACTATAGTAACAGTAACTAACAGGTAACTAACTCAATAGTTCCTCGCGTGGCTCCAGCCGGGAGGACCGCTCCGATTTGTCCAAAGTTTTGCAACAAAATAGAGGTTTTCTATTCGCGTGGGTAAAAGCAGTTCTTTTTGCTTTTTTCTCAAACTTTCCGCAAGGGGGCAGTTGCTCAGTCTTCCTGCTGAGACCAAGAATTAATCTTCAGGGGGAGCTGGAGAAGCGGCGGGGAGGGGGGGATGTCTTTGCTGATTTTTTTTTTCCAGGGGCTGGGCTACTATAGAAACTACTATTAGAGTAGGAATGTCCAAACTTGGCAACTTTAAGACTTGTGGACTTCAACTCCCAGAATTCCTCAGCCAGCTGCTGGCTGGGGAATGCTGGGAGTTGAAGTTCACACGTCTTAAAAGTCGCCAAGTTTGGAGACTCCTGCTCTAAATTTATTAAATTTATATGCCACCCATCACACTATCATTCCACTCTAGGCTGCTTACCTTGTCATAAAAGCAGAGACAGAAACATTTACAACAATTACTGTAATATAAAATTGAAATAAGTTAGGAACCAGGAGGCAAATACAAGTATTCCTCCACTTACAACAGTTTATTTAGTGACTCTTCAAAGTTTACAATGGCACTGAAAAAAGCGACTTATGACCGTTTTTCACACTTATGACTGTTGCAGCCTCCCCATGGTCACGTGATCAAAATTCAGATGCTTGGCAACTGTTTCATATTTATGACGGTTGCAGTACCCAGGGTTATGTGATCACCTTTTGCAACCTTCTGACAAGCAAAGTCAATGGAGAAACCAGATTCACTTAACAACCATGTACTAACTTAACTGCAACGATTCGCTTAACTGTGGCAAGAAAGGACGTGAAAAGGGGCAAAACTCACTTAAATGTTTTGCTTAGTAACATAAATTTTGGGCTCAATTGTGGTGGTTAGCCAAGGACTATCTGTACAGTATTTGTTACAAGACCTTTGAATCAATAATCTCGGGTGGGGCTGGCAAATTAAATTGGGGCTCAGTTGCTTTGAGGAAGTGAACTTGCTGTATTTAATTTCACCTGGTGCAAAGTTCCTTTGCTTATCAAAGGGCAGTTTCAAAAGTCTTCTGGTTTCTTTATCTTGCTATTTTCTCCTGGGACAAATCCTCACCTTTGGGTTTTGAATGACTGGATCCCTTAACTCTCTTCTGGTTTTCTATTACCTTTGTTGGCACTTTCTTTGCAGCCACCTTTCTTTGCAGCAACCTTTGTTACACCAGGATGAGCAAAGGGCAGCTTCTGGACCACCTGAAACCTTGAAAGCTATTTTTGCAAGTTCTGATTATGAGGTTATCCATCATATCCAACTCTTGGCGATTCTATGGGCCAGGTCTTTCCACATTTCTTGATCTTGCACTACTTCTTTGAATTGTTCTATGCTCTGGCTGATGTCAGCTTGGATGGTGTCCAGCCACCATGTTATTTGACGTCCTGGTTTCCTTTTAACTGCTAACTCTTGCAAACGCAATTGCTTTTTGTAGTGAATTTCCCCCCCACATGTAAAAGGTAAAGTAAAGGTAAAGGAGTCCCTATGGATTTTACTCCGTTAGTTTTTGACGACTATAGGGGCAGGGGTGAAATCCAGCAGGTTCTGGAGAACCAGTAGTGGAAATTTTGAGTAGTTCGGAGAACCGGTAGTGGCAATTTTGAGTAGGCGCATAGGTAGTTAAAAATGCTTTTAAAAAGTTTTTTAAAAGGTTCCAATGATCGTGAGGCACAGCTGATTATCACAGCTGATCGTCGGAACTTTTTAAAACTTTTTTTAGTTAAAAATGCTAAAAAAATAAATAAATATTGGCAGTATCCTTCCCCTGCCACTCCCACCAAGCCACACCCACTAAGCCACGCAATGTCCACCAAGCCACGCCCACAGAACCGGTAGTAAAAAAAAATTGGATTTCACCACTGTATAGGGGGCAGTGTTCATTTCAGTTTCAAGGCCATTGAGCCAGTGCTCACCGAAGAGGTTTCCGTAGTCATGTGGCCAACATGACATTATGTAGCGCTGTTACCTTCCCAGCAAAGTGATATTTATCTACACGCATTTGCATGCTTTTGAACTGCTAGGTTGGCAGGAGGAGCTGGGGTGAGGATGGCACTCGGGTCTCAAACCTGGGCTTCCCCCGCATGACATTGCCAAAATAAGTGAGATGCAGTTTTGTAATTTTGCCTTCCAGTGACATGTCTGATACTTTTGAGTTTCCCACTCGTTTGAGATGAGAAATAGACAAAAACAGTCAATTTTGCCGTGTCCGCTAATACCCATTCTTCCATTGTGGGAATTAGTGGGTCTTTCCATCTCTGTGCATATATGTCAGCATGTATAATAAAATTCCAAATCTTCTTTCAAGTTCTTCGCCCATCAAGCCTGCAGGCTTCAAGTACAGGTAGTCCTCGATTTAGGAGCACAATTAAGCCCAAAATTTCTGTTAAGTGAGACATTTGTTAAGTGAGTTTTTACCCATTTTATGACCTTTCTTGCCACAGTTAAGATAATCATTGCAGTTGATAAGTTAGTAATCTGGTTGTTAAGTGAATCTGGCTTCCCTATTGACGTTGCTTGTCAGAAGGTTGCAAAAGCTGATCACATGACCCTGGGACACTGTGACCATCATAAATACATACCAGTTGCCAAGCGTCCAAATTTTCCTTGGGTGACCATGGGGATTCTGCAGGAGTCGTGTGAAAAATATAAGTCACTTTTTTCAGTGCTATTGTAACTTCGAATGGTTAGTAAATGAACTGTTGTAAGTCAAGGACTACCTGTATGCCAAAACTTGAAGAAGTGAAGCTTGAAGTCATCTTTAACCAAGAACCAAGAAGCCCAAGATCTTATTTCTCACTTTCCATTTCCTCCACTGTACTAAACTTCTTTCCAATGAAATGAAATGGAATGGAATGGAATGGGAATAGAGCTGGAAGGGACCTTGGAGGTCCTCTAGTCCAGCCCCTTGCTCAAGCAAGAGAACCTATACCATCTCAGACAAGTGACTGTCCAGTCTCTTCTTAAAAACCTCCAGTGATGGAGCACCCACGATTTCTGGAGGCAAGCTGTTCCACTGGTTAATTGTCCTCACTGTTAGGAAGTTCCTCCTGAATTCCAGGTTGCTTCTCTGTTTGATCAGTTTCCAACCATTGTTTCTTGTCCTGCCCTCAGGTGCTTTGGAGAATCATTTGACCCCTTCTTTGTGGCAGCCCCTCAAATACTGGAATACTGCTATCATGTCACCCCGGTCCTTCTTTTCTTTAGACTAACCCAAAACCTGCAGCCATTCTTCATATGTTTTAGTCTCCAGGCCTTTGATCATCTTAGTTGCTCTTCTCTGAACTTTTTCCAAAGTCTCAACATCTTTTTTATAGTATGGCGACCAAAATTGGTTGCAGTATTCCAGGTGTGGTCTTACCAGGGTTTTATAAAATGGTACTAATACGTCACGTGATCTTGATTCTATGCCTCTGTTTATACAACCCAGGTGTCCGGCCGAAGTCATTATAGTTGGAGTCTTTGGCCTGCCACACTTTATGCTTTTTAAAAATGTATTCTTTGCTAGGGGAATTTGGGAGGGGTCATTGCATGAGGGATGTATGCATGTAGCCATAACAAATTCCTTCTAGATTGTCAAGGTCATCCTTTGTCCTGCACCTGCACAGAAGAAGATGGGAGTAGCTGCCACGCTGGCAGAAGAAGATTGGTTAATGTGATGAACTTGAGGGTGTGGGGACAAGGGCTTGAGCTTTCAATTGGGTGGAGAAACCCCTGTAGCTTCAGATTCGGGTTTCTCCCAGATGTGCCAACATGGCTCTGTTAATAAATTGGAACTTTGAGGAATACTTTGCCTCGGACTCTGATTTAAAATTGGATGCTATTTGGAACCCTGACACCAGGATTGTATTACCTTTTTTGGCTGCTGCTGTGCACTTCTGGCTCATATTCAAATGATCATCCACTAGGACTCCAAGATCACTCTCAGAGTTACTGTTTTTGAGCCTGGTCTCGCCTAATCTCTACTTATACCTTTGATTTTTTTTTAAAAAAACTTTGCTTTTCTCCACTTCAGGATCGTATTAGCTCCAAAGAAGATGGTGATGGTTCCACCACGACATTACTGTATCATCCTCAATCCGGTGGTTCGTGGAGTAGATGGGGTAGTCCATCTTGATGCTCTGGGGCAGGTCCGGCTCGCACATGCTGACTTGGAGATCAGAATGTCTCAGGACCCTTTCCCTTTATATCCAGGAGAGGAACTAAAAGAGGTAAGGGTGTCTTTAATTTCTCCTCTCCTCAAATGGCCCATACTGAGTAATCCCTCGGACGGTGTCTTGTAGCAAGGGCAGGGGGAATGTGTGAATGTATGAATTCCATGTTGTAAATTTCTAATGTGATGGAATACATAAGAGAATATGCGAGAAGATAGGACACTTAAGGGGGGTGATGGAACCATTACAGAAGGGATTGTTGAGTTCAGGGGAGCAGGGAAGTGTGAGAAAGAGACTCAGAGTAATTTTAGCTGATTGGTAGTCCTTGACTTATAGCCATTCATTTAGTGACCATTCGAAGTTGCAACGGCACTGAAAAAAGTGACATGACCTTTTTTCATATTTATGAATGTTGCATCCCCTTGCTCACATGATCAGAATCATGTGCTTGGTAGCTGACTCGTATTTATGACCGTTACAGTGTCCCGGGATCAGGTGATCATGTTTTACGACCTTTTGATATGCAAAGTCAATGGGGAAACCAGATTCACTTAACAACTGTGTTACTAAATAACTGCAGTGATTCACTTAACAACTGTGGTAAGAAAGGTCCTAAAATGGGGCAAAACTTACTTAAGAACTGTCTTACTTAACAACAGAAATTTTGGGCTTCATTATGGTTGTAAGTCGAGGACTACGTATATAAGTTGTGCTGGAGAATTACTTTGGCAAGTTTCAAGAGTCTCTTTTTATTTATTCAGTTAAATTTTATTGAAATTTTTGCTATGTTCAATTTACTTGACCACTAAGAAAGATCTTTCCAGAAATCAAAAGGGATCCTGTTTCCTTGTGTTTGCTACTCCCTGACTGTTGCTTTTGTTACTAGCCCTTTTGTTCATCTGCTTTTCTAGGATGTTACACCTTTACAAATTGTCTTGGCTAATACCGCCCTGCATTTGAAAGCTCTGTTGGACTTTGAAGATGACCAGGCGGGCAAATATGTTGCTGGAGATGAATGGTTGTTTGAAGGACCTGGTAAGTAGCAATTGTCAAGGGAGGAAACATTGCTTGGGAAGTGAGATGTTTAGTCCTCTATATGTGGCTGAAGAACAGATCTCAATAACCCCAACTAGCATAGCCAATGGTGAGGAATCCTGAATGCACTACTTCAACCAAATGTGGGGAGCCATAGATGCCACACCCCTGGATGACACATGTAGATCTTTGCAGAATATTATAGCTTCACTTCCCAGAATCTTCAGCTGAAACAATTGGATATGAACAAAGGTGAGGAATTCTGAGATTCCATCAAGCTGTTGCCAGTCAAATAGGCAAAATTGAGTAAGTCAGACCCAATTGTTTTCCAGGAAACCTTGGGCCAAAATATTCCTCTGAATTCTCCCCTTTCTTCTCATTGCATCCCATACGAATGTGTGTTTTTCTATTTTTTAAATCCCAGTTGGCTTTTAATCTCAATACAGGTAGTCCTCGACTTACATCAGTTCATTTAGTGACCATTTGAAGTTACAACGGCACTGAAAAAAGTGACTTATGACCATTTTTCACACTTATGACCGTTGCAGCATCCCCATGGTCAAGTAATTTACATTTGGATGCTTGACAACGGGTTCACATTTATGACGGTTGCAGTGTCCCAAGGTCATGTGATCCCCTTTTGCGGCCTCCTGACAAGCAAAGTCAATGGGGAAGCGAGATTCACGTAACAACCGTGTTACTAATTTAACAACTGCAGTGATTCACTTAACAAATATGGCAAAAAAAAGTTGTAAAATGGGGCAAAAGTCACTTAACAAAATTTTTCATTTAGCAACATAAATTTTGGGCTCAATTGTGGTCATAAGTCGAGGACTACCTGTAATTGGCTCGAGAAGTGCTAATGGTGAAAATGAAAACATTGAAAAAACTTGAATATGTTTTAGGTGAATAATTGCAGTGTTAAAATGAAAATATGAATCCATATGATTTTTCTTCCCCAAGTACCTTAGCATATTTTATAAGGACTTCCTCTCTATGCGCGGAACTAGGAAAAATAGCTTCCATCCCTTTTCTTCCTGTGTTTTGGCATGACTTGTCCAAGTTAGAAACTCGCACACCTTTCCCACCCCTACCATAATTGAGTTGGAGCCTAGCTAGCTCATCTAATAAACCATTGTCATTTCCAGGAACCTACATCCCTCGAAAAGAGGTTGAAATTGTGGAGACAATCCTGGCCACCATCATTCGTCCCAACCAAGCCATCAAACTTCAGGCACGGAAGGAATGCAAAGACAGAGAGGGGGACGAACGTGTGACAGGTATCTTTCTGATTTCTTATCCATGATCCTATGAAAGGACAGCTTTAATGTGTGTGTGTGTATATATATCTTGAGTTTCCCATTTTTCTCCCCACAGGTGAGGAATGGATGGTGAAGAAAGTTGGGGCTTACTTGCCAGGTGTATTTGAAGAAGTAGTTGACATTGTTGATGCTGTCATTCTGACTGAAAAAGTAAGTGACTGTTTTGTAACTTCTAGTGGTAGGTGGTGGTTATAGGAAAGAGGGTTGTTGATTTCACTTGCTTTGGTTTTCAAGGTCTTTGCTGCAAAGTCCAGGCCAAACTCTTCTTTGATCCGAAGCTCCTCCATCTATGGTTAGATGCCCCCATGTGCAGGCATACTACAAATGTCCCTTGCCTAACAAATATGAAAAAGCTCCTTTTTCAAGGCTAATTGGATTGAAAGATGTATGGAAGGATTTTTCCCTGGCACAACCTCAGAGATTGTGTGAATTGCTCTGAAAGACAGTATCCTACACTAGTTAGACAAAGAAAGGAAGACCCAGGTTCAAATACCTTCCGAGGAGCACCATTTGCTCAGTGACTCGGGCCTTACACTATAGGACAGGGGTCCCCAAACTTGGCAACTTTAAGACTTGTGGACTTCAACTCCCAGAATTCTCCAGCCAGCATAGCTGGCTGGAGAATTCTGGGAGTTGAAGTCCACAAGTCTTAAAGTTGCCAAGCTTGAAGAGCTCTGCTATAGGACAATATTTCCAGGAGAATGTTTGAACTGGAGACCAGGACGCATGGTATTGAAACACCAGTGGATGTATTGATGGCGCTGGAGGAAAGGCAGGCCTAAAGAAGGGAGGGGTTTTGGTGCCATTTTGTATGCTTAAAATATGTGTGGTTGGATACGGCAAGAGTCTGAAATGATGGCCCCTTTATGACTCGTGGACTTCAACACCAGACAGAGACTCTCTTGTATGGATCTTGTGGTCTTTCCCTGCTTTGCGAGGCCTCTTTTCCTTGAGTCAGCAAGCAGAAGGCGGCTGTTTTAAAAACCAGTATGTTGCCAGATGCTGACAGATTAGTCTCATACCACTGGCGATCAGAGGTGAGAGTTTGTAGACCGACATTTTCTGAGAGGGTGCACAGTTGCCATTGCTGCCTAATATTTGCATTCTTGTCTGTTCCTTAGCAAAATTTAATCAGAAGCGACATTTCGGGGTGTGGCTTAAACCCTACAGGATGTGTCCTTTGTATGAAGAGTCAGATTAATAACAAATAATGTTAAAAAGGGGCCTTTCCAGTAATATATATATATATATATATATATATTTGCCTCTTTTGCTCTTTGAAGAAAGCACTGCATCTCCGGGCCACCAAAACGTTTCGGGACTCTCAAGGTATCGTGAGGAAAACTGGAGAAGAGTGGTTGGTCACCATGGCGGACACCGAAGCCCACATCCCTGATGTTTATGAGGAAGTGCTGGGCATTACTGACATCACCACCTTGAACAGTTGCCAGTATTGTGTAATTTGTGACCCGTTAGGTGAAGATGGCAAACCACAGCTTGGGCAGAAGAAGGTCATTAAGGTATGTATCTTTATCTCAGAAGCATGAAGGACTCTAATGATATACAGGTGGTCCTTGACTTACGACCACATTTGAGCCTAAAATTTCCATCGCTAAGCAAGACAGTTGTTAAATGAGCTTTTTCCCCTTTTAACGACCTTTGCTGCCACAATTGTTAAGTGAATCACTGCAGTGGTTAAGTTAGTAACCTGGTTGTTAAGTCAATCTGGCTTCCCCACTGACTTTGCTTGTCAGAAGGTCACAAAGTGTGATCACATGACCCGGGGACACTGCAACTGTCATAAAGATGGGTCAGTTGCCAAGCGTCTGAATTTCGATCACGTGAACACAAGGATGCTGCAACGGTCATAAGTGAGAAAAATGGTCATAAGTCACTTTTTTCAGTGCTGTTGTAACTTCGAATGGTCACTAAATGAATTGTTGTAAGTCGAGGACTACCTGTACTGTTACCATTCAGCAGGGTAGCCCTAGTGATTATAACAGAACTCCTTAAAGCAGTCTATCCTTCAAGAGAAGCTGGTTTACATCTCCTATTGGAGGCGGATTAGAAAGCTGTTGTTATAAAAAAAAAAAATTTAGATGCTACATCCATGGTAAATGATTTGGGAAGTAACCTTGATAGTATCCACAGCTCCTGCTCTCTTAAACCATGTTACTCCAGAGAGCAGTAAAGTGATTGCAAGTTGAACAGATTTGGGCTAAACATTAGGATGAACTTGCCAGAAATCACAGATCTGATAGTGTGCAATGAACTCATTAAGAAATGGTGATTCATTCTTTGCTAAAAAATAAAGGGAGTCCTGGACTTACAACCTGTCCCTTAATGACCGTTCAAAGTTATGATGGACTTGAAAAAAGTTACGATCTGTTCCCAAAGTTACAACTTCTCATACCATCCTTGTGATTACATTTCGAGCGCTTGGCGACTGGCTCGCATTTACAATCACCGGCAGTGTCCTTCAGCCGCGTGATCGTGTTTTGTGACTAATCGCCCATTGGATAAGCTCGATTTGGACTTGCAACCATGTGATTCGCTTAATGACTGCGGTGTCGTGTTCAACAACAGCTATTAAAATGCTCATAAAAATCGAGCCTGAGCATGTGGTGACTCTACTTATGACCACAATGACTTAATGAACAAAATTCGATTCTCAATTCTGATCATAAATTGAGGACTCTCTGTATTAAGCTCTGTTTTCTCTGTTTTTCATTAGGGATACTTGAAATTGGCTGGCAACTTTTGGTGCATAGGCAGCCCTGAATCTCAGCCATGCTGCAGTCAAATTTCAGTAATGGGATTTTGGCTCAGCTTGGAGAATTCAGATCTTGAAGGCTCCGGTTCCTATTCTCTCTTTTAAACTCTCTCCAAGGTGCTAATTGTGGGCTGGGGGAAAAAAAATGGTTACCCTTTTTCTGATTATATAACCATGTTACAGATCTGTCTTCTGCTGCCTTTTCCCTCAGCTTTTCAGATCTACCCATTTGTGTTTTAGCACATCAGTTGCAGTTATCGCTTAGTATAATTAACAAGAAATGTAGACTTGTATTCTTTTATATAATAGCTGTACCCTGCATGCATCCTTACCTCTTTTTATTCTATGGGCTTTCTGCGTGCATTCTTCTGTTACCATTACAGGAACTGAGAGTTTAAACAATGGAGATGTAATTTTCAAATATTAAGATTTTCCTATGAGGCCCTCTTAGAATCTCCCAGCTCTCTTTCCTCTCTCTCTCTCTATTTCTTTCTATCTACAATACTTCTATATCTGAGTAGATATGAGCATGCAAATGAGTGTCTGTTTTGAATGTGCTCTTTAAAAAGTAGTTTAAAATGATCCATTGTGTTCCTGCCTAGTTTGGTGAGACTTTTACACTGTATATAAAATCCTATATGTTTTATGGAACACTTGTTCCATTTTTTCCATCCGGTGGTGTCCCCCACCCCACAGCTGCCATTTGCACAGGCACGCTTCAATCTAGAAAAGTCATATGCTGCTGTCCTTAGCCCAGATCAGTTGCTCACTTTTGTCCTCCTGATTAATGTGTGTGACATACTAAGTGATAACATTTGCCCAGCCTTGTCTGTGCTCAGAAGTTAAACAGGGTTGGACTTGATCACTGCTTGGATAGAATTCTGGGAGTCCCACTAGGGAGTCTCTGAGCTGCACACTAGACTTGGAAATCAAAACAACATCCCAGAAAAAGGCAAACTAATTGTGTAATGCTGCCAAGAAAACGGGGGAGCACGATGGCTCAGTGGTTAAAGTTGCTGAGCTTGTCAGCTGGAAAGCTGACAGCCTGGGTTTGAGACCCAAGTGCTGCGTGACAAGGTGAGCTCCCGGGCTTGCCTCAGCTCCTGCCAACCTAGCAGTTCAAAAGCATGCGAATTCAAGTAGATAAATACCGTATTTTTCGGAGTATAAGACGCACCAGAGTATAAGACGCACCTTAGTTTTTGGGGAGGAAAATAAGAAAAAAGCTGATTGGTGGGTGGATCGTGATCCCGGAATACCCCCAATCAGCTGTTCTCAGAGGTGAATTTTAGCAACAGGTTCGTTGGTTGTGAGCTCTGCGCCTTGCTTTTTTTTCTGCCTCTTAAACCTCCGTTTGAGAGGCTTTTTTTCTGAAGCTCCATTTGAGAGGCTTTTTTCAGCCTCTGAAACCTCCATTTGAGAGGCTGGGCGGGGCTACATTCGAAGTATAAGACGCACCCAGATTTTCACCCTCTTTTTTGGGGGAAAAAGGTGCGTCTTATACTCCGAAAAATATGGTAGGTACTGCTTCGGTGGGAAGGTAACAGCATTCTATGTGCCTTGGCACATAGTCCTGCTGGCCACATGACCACAGAAGTGTCTTCAGACAACACTGGCTGCCTCGGCTAAGATACAGAGATGAGGACTTCCCCCCTAGACTTGGACATGGCTGGGCAGGAGAAACCATTATCTTTACCTTTTACCTGCCAAGAATAGAGGCAGTCACTAAAAATCAGACTAGTGAAGTAGATTTTAGATTTTCTAGACAATAAGACCTAGGCCAGGGCAGATTTTAACTTCCCATTGGTATGCGTCTTTTACAGTATTTAAAGTTTTTATTGAAGTCCACGCATCTTAAAGTTGGTTGAGAAACGCTGCACTATAGTTTCTGTTTCCAAACTCAGAATGGCAGGCAACTTGCCAATAATTTTTGGTGATAGTGATTGGAACTGGAGGATTTACATTGACTGGTTCCTACTATGATTTGATTGCTTATTTGTATCCGGACTATCATTAAGTGTTGTACCTTATGATTCTTGACGAACTTATCTTTTCTTTTATGTACACTGAGAGCATATGCACCAAAGACAAATTCCTTGTGTGTCCAATCACACTTGGCCAATAAAGAATTCTATTCTATTCTATTCTATTCTATTCTATTCTATTCTATTCTATTCTATTCTATTCTATTCTATTCTATTCTGGTAATTAACCAACATCAAATTAACCACTTTACAGTTTAATAAATAGAGAAGCTCCCCCACCTTTTTTTTTTTTTAAACCAATGACTGACAATCATTCTTGAGTCAGTTCTTGCTTCTTATTCTGCAGGGAGAGATATCATTCTTCCTAAAGCCTGGAGAATGGTTGAAAGACGGGATCCAAGACATTTATGTCCTGTCTGAAGAAGATGGTCTCTTATTACGTGCAGTTCGCCCCATTGAAGACAAAAATGAGGTAGGAGGTCCTGAGTCTGTGTTGGCCAGGGAGGATGGGTGGATAGATTGCTACAGGTGGATGTGACACTTCTTCTCTTCCTCTTACTTGGTCTCTTACCCAGGACGACGAGGACATTCTGCGCAAGCCAGGTGACCGCTGGCTGATCCGAGGCCCTCTGGAGTACATACCACCTGCGGAGGTCGAAGTGATGGAGCAACGCCATGCTATTCCCCTGGCTGAGAATGAAGGCATTTATGTCCGGGATATTAAGACAGGGAAGGTGAGTGGAATAGATCTAGCAGTGGCTACTGAAGAAGAACATCAATCCTTAGAAATGCAGACTTTTAGAGGTCAATTTTAGCAAAAGGACTACAGTTCTCTAATCTGGTTTATTACATTATTTATTAACTGCTCTTTAGACAAAGCTCAAACTCAAATTCCTTTCCTTGCAAAAGGAAATCACAGTGATGTGAAAAGGATATGTTTCAGCATTGGTTATTTTTTTCAATCCTCTTCCAAAATAAACCAATGTGCAAGAACGTGGTGTGCCCCCCCCCTTTGTACTTTTACTTTACTTTTTACTTTTATTTGCATTTCTATGCCGCCCAACTCCCTAGGGACTCTGGGCGGCTTACAGCAAATATAAAAAACTTATTAAAATATAAAAAGCTTATTAAAAAGATACATTTAAAAACAGTTAAAAAACTCATACACACCGTTTCATGGCCGGATCTCGCCAATTACAGAGGCGAGATCAACGGCCCCAAGCCTGCCGGAAGAGCCAGGTCTTCACTGCTGTCCGGAAGGCCAGCAGTGTGGGGGTGGTCCGGATCTCAGGGGGTAGCTGGTTCCAGAGGGCCGGAGCAACCACAGAGAAGGCACTCCCCCGTGGGACCGCCAGCCGGCACTGTTTAGCTGAAGGGGACTGGAGGAGCCCAACCCTGTGGGATCTTACCGGTTGCTGGGAGCTATGTGGCAGAAGGCGGTCTCGAAGATAACCTGGCCCTGAGCCATGTAGGGCTTTAAAGGTAATAACCAACACCTTGAATTGTGCCCGGAGACCAATAGGGAGCCAGTGCAGCTCGCGGAGAATTGGTGTAATATGGGTGTACCTAGGTGCACCCACGACAGCTCGCGCAGCTGCATTCTGGACCAATTGTAGTCTCCGAACACTCTTCGAGGTATTCTTTGTATTCTTCCTCTGGGCATTGGCCACTATTGCAAGGTCAGGGATGGTTATAGGACAATGTAAATAAGATGTCAGTGGTACAACTTCAGTGAGCTTTGCTTGTCATGTGGGATCTAGTGTCTTCTACATTTTAAATGAAAGCTATCTATCAAATGTGTACAGATAGTCCTTGATTTACAACAGTTCATTTATTGACCATTCAAAGTTACAACGGCACTGGAAAAAGTGACTTACAACCGTTTTTCATACTTACAACCGTTGCAGCATCCCCACAGTCATGTGAACTAAATTTGGACTTTTGGCAACTGTCTCATGATGGTTGCAGAGTCCCGTGGTCACGTGATCCTCTTTTGTGACCACTTGACAAGCCAAGTCAATGGGGAAAGGCAGGTTCATGTAACAACTGTGTTACTAACTTAACAACCACAGCCATTCATTTAACAACAGTGGCAAAAAACATTGTAAAATGGGGCAAAATTCACTTAACAACTGTCTCGCTTAGCAACAGAAATATTGGGCTCAATTGTGGTGGTAAATTGAGGACTTCCTGTAACTAAAAGAATAACAGGAAGCGGGGAGATTGTTTCTGTGGTTCTCACCTTTTGGTAGCAGTAATTCACTGGCTGCTGTTACATAAGAAATTTGGAATGCTAGCTTAGGTGGATGATATGAAAATGATCGAGGTAGTTTTTGGCATGTAACTTCTCTTTGTTCCTTCAGGAGGTTGCTCTGTAGTCTGTAACCTTCATTCCACCACCACCACCCGCTATCTGGCATTTGTGGCCTGTTTTAGAGGGGACAGATGTGATGGGGAAGGTGGTGTGATGGACTAGGGTGAAGTCTCTGTTTTCCATGAAGGAGGGCGCACATTTGGGGCGTGGGGGAGGGCAAGAGACAATACAGCCCGGGGCTGACATTGGAGACAGAGGAAGAGATTTAGGATAGCCACTCCCTAGAATCTCCCTTGGGATGCAGTGGCTCAGTGGCTAAGACGCTGAGCTTGTCGATCAGAAGGTCGGCAGTTCAGCGGTTCGAATCCCTAGCGCCGCGTAACGGGGTGAGCTCCCGTTACTTGTCCCAGCTTCTGCCAACCTAGCAGTTCGAAAACATGTAAAAAATGCAAGTAGAAAAATAGGGACCACCTTTGGTGGGAAGGTAACAACCTTCCGTGCGCCTCCGGCGTTTAGTCATGCCGGCCACATGACTACGAAGACGTCTTCAGACAGCGCTGGCTCTTCGGCTTAGAAACGGAGATGAGCACCACCCCCTAGAGCCGGAAACGACTAGCACACATGTGCGGGGGAACCTTTACCTTAGAATCTCCCAGGTATATCTGTTAGTGTGAGAGTAGAACTGGTTTAGCAGAATTCTGTCAATATGGTATAAAGAATTGAACTTGGGCTGGATAGTTCTTGGACTGGGCCTGACAATGAGGTCCTCAGAGTTCTGTAGCTTAGATGACTATGAGTTGCTTCTATATGACTTCTTTTCTACATTCACCTTTTTTCCTGTTTATACCAGTGTTTCTCAACCTCTTTAAGGTGTATAAAGTTCAATTTCCACAGCCTGGAGTGTTGAGAAACACTGATTTATAAAGGAGGAGGAAGATCTGGAATTCACGCATTTGGTCAGTTTGAGAGTTGCACCAGAGTCTGCACAGCATGCTGGGACCTAGACTCCAAAAGCACATGGGACCCAGGACCAATGTTCCCTCTGACATTGGAAATCGCTGCGCGGCAGTTGGAAACTGCCGCGCGGTGATTTCCTGTCAGGTGTGCGGCCGCGCAGCTTAGAAAGAATATTGCCCAGGACCCATTTTAGGAAGAGGTTTGAGGTCTAAAGAATGACATTATGCCCCCTTCCCCCCCCAAAAAAAACCCTCTCAGAAATGCATGCATGAAAATCAGATAAATTTATGAGCTACAGGTTGTCCTTGACTTACAACCATTCATTTAGTGACCATTCAAAATTACGACGGCACTGAAAAAAAACGACTTATGATTGTTGTTCACAATCGTAAAATGGTTTTTTACAACCATGGCAGCATCCCCATGGTCATGTGATCAAAATTCAGGCACTGGCAACTGGCATGTATTTATGACAGTTGCACTGTTCCCGGAGTCTCGTAACCATCATTTATAATCACCTCAGCAGGCTTCCAACAAGCAAAGTCAATGGGGGAAGCCAGATTCACTTAATGACAATATGATTCACTTAATTGCAGTGGTTTGCTTATATGATAGCAGTGTTCCAATATCTCGGGGGCTACCATAAAGAAGAGGGAGTCAACCTATTCTCCAAAGCACCTGAAGGCAGGACAAGAAGCAATGGGTGGAAACTAATCAAGGAGAGAAGCAACTTGGAACTAAGGAGAAATATCCTGCCAGTCAGAACAATTAATCAGTGGAACAACTTGCCTCCTGAAGTTGTGAATGCTCCAACACTGGAGGTTTTTAAGAAGAGACTGGACAACTATTTGTCTGAAATGGTTTAGGGTTTCCTGCTTGAGCAGGGGGTTGGACTAGAAGACCTCCAAGGTCCCTTCCAACTCTGTTATTCTGTTATTCTAGGTCATAAAATGAGGCAAAACATACTTAACAATTGCCTTGCTTAGCTATGGAAATTTTGGGCTCAATTTTGGTTGTAAGTCAAGGACTACCAGTATTGAGGTGTTAAAAGACTGATATGCCATCAAAAATGCCATCATGGTTTCTATTTCAATATATTTGAATGATTGTAAATTTATTTCTGCATATCCACATACAGGCAAAGGATGAGTGGCTCTAGTTCCATTTTTAAAATACTCTAATAGCACTTCTCCTTCTCCTCTTCCTCCTCTTCATATTCGAAAAAACCAAAATCCAGGAAGCAAATAATGCCTCTACCTCAGTAGTGGGTTCTAAAACACGTTGCTACCGGTTCGCGTGCGTGCTCATGCGCGCACGTGACACTTCTGCGCATGCGCAGAAGCGTCCCGGGCAGGTGGGCAGAGCCTCCCGCCACCGCCGCTACCGGTTCTAAGAACCGGGCCGAACCGGGAGCAACCCACCGCTGCTCTACCTACTTCTGATTGCAGAAAACTAATTTATCACTATTCTCTTTAGTTCTAGGTTGGTTCTCTTCTTGTTCCATTAACTTAAGTGCTGACTCTCAGCAACCACATAGGTAAACCTCCTCTAGGATGACATGTCTCCAGCCTTGAGTCTTCCAACAGTCCACCGTAGTTGTCCATTCACCTTGCTGCTGATTATCCTCTTCATTTCTTTCCTTCTTCCTTTCCCAGCATTATGGGCTTCTTAAGGAAACCGGATCTTTACATAACTTCTCCAAAATACAATGATTTAAGTCTGGTCATTTGTGCTTTGAGTGAGAACAATAATTTGTTTTATCATCCCTTTGTTTGGTTTTGAGGCTATCCTCAGAAATCTTCTCCAACACTGAAGTTCAAAAGGGTCAATACTTTTCTTGAAAATCCAACTTTCACTTCCCTACTGCTACAGGGAAAACAGTTGCTAACATGGAGACATCCTCGTTCTTTCAAAGCTATAAACAGAGACCTCCTTTTCGTAACGCTTCTGAAATAAAGAACATTGCCCAGGAAATTCTACTAAATTC
>QLTV01000657.1:336935-350965 GCA_003457575.1 Thermophis baileyi | reverse complement strand
CTAGTGGAACAGCGTCCCTTCAGAAGTTGTGGGTGCTCCGTCACTGGCGGTTTTTAAGAAGAGTCTAGACAGTGACTTATCTGAAATGGTATAGGTTCTCCTGCTTGAGCAGGGGGCTGGACTAGAAGACCTCCAAGGTCCCTTCCAGCTCTATTCTATTCTAGTCCAAATCCCTGCCTACGGCAGGAGTCCTCATACCATCTCGGAGAAATTGTTGTCCACTCTTTTCTTGAAAACTTCCAGCAATGGGGCACCCTCAACTCTGGGAGGCAGGCATGATAGTTCTATTGCCAGGAAATTCTATGGGATTTCCAGAACTTTGCATAGTTTGGTGTTTCTATAATACTTTTACCATTGTATTTTGCAAGCCGGCAAGAGTCATAACAGATTGGGGCAGCTGATACAGTCCATAAATATATAGATCAACAAAATAATAGCCGGCAACAGTACAGTAACAATAGCAATAGCAATAGCACTTAGACTTACCGGTATATACTGCTTTACAGCCCTCTCTAAGCGGTTTTACAGAGTCAGCATATTTCCCCCAACAATCTGGGTCCTCATTTTACCCACCTTGGAAGGATGGAAGGCTGAGTCAACCTTGAGCCTGGTGGGATTTGAACTGCCAAATTGCAGGCAGCCGGCAGGCAGCAGAAGTGGCCTGCAGTACTGCACTCTAACCACTGTGCCACCAAGGTTCTTGATGACAGTATTAATTTTATTTAGGTTTCCTTCTATCTGTGTTTCGCTCACCGTTTGTTGAACTGTTTTTACAGTTTGCATAATATTCCTTACCTTGAAATGGAAGAAAGTGATGATTATATGTGGTTTTATACTTTGCAATTTAAAAAAAATTAAACTTTAAACTTGATATACTGCCCTTCAAAACCAAGTATTAAAAATATTGTTTCTCTTCCTTGAGAAGTGACTAAGTCGTCAAACTATTCTACCAAGGGAATATAAAAATGGTTGCTCTCACCTAGCAATATCTATAGAACATTTATAAACCTTGGATGACTTTAAAAATACACCTTTGGGTCAGAAGTATATATTTCAATTGAAAGGCATAAGAGGCCATCCAGCTATGTAAATTATCCTTAATATATTTCAACTACCGGTAGATCTTAAAGCTCCTTTCATTTTTAAATGTGATCTAATCCTAAGTATGCCAATGCCATATGGTACATCTGCTTTATCAAATATATTTAATTGCCTTAATTCTCCATTCTGATTTTCTTAATGAACTATTTAAATTTCTGCTTTGAAAATATTTAAATATTGTCTGAGTTGTTGCATGACACTATGTGATGTTTGATTTTAACTGTGGCTTGTAAATCCCAAAGGTGCTTTTTTTTCAAGAGGCAACTGGATTTTCTTTGTTTTTCCTTCAAGATGTTTTGCTTCTCATCCAAGAAGCTTCACTGAAGAAGCTTCTTGGGTGAGAAGTGAAATATCTTCAAGGAAAAACAAAGAAAGTCCAGTTGCCTCTTGAAAAAAAAAGCACCTTTGGGACAACCATGACCTGGATGACTGAGAATCTCCATGGACATGTGGTTTCACTGTCGTCTTCTCAGGTTTTCTTTGTAACTCTGGATGTTTTCCCATCAGGCATTTTGAGATTCCTTCAGCGGCTGAAGCAACCCGCCTTTTCTCAGTCCCAGATTTTATAGGTGATGCCTGTAAGACATTGGCCTCGCGCATCCGGGGAGCTGTGGCTGCGGTCACCTTTGATGATTTCCATAAGGTGAGCTTAACTTTAGCTTCTCCTCCATGACTGTTGTCCCACCAGAAACTCTGCCATTTACCCCTCAATATTCTGTGGATTTGGTGACCTCTCTTACGTGTAAATCCTTATTTACTTTTAATATATACTGCCCTTCAAAACCAAGTGTTAAAAATACAGCTTCCCTTCCTTGAGGTTTTGTTTATCCATGAACACAGATTGGAAAAGGTGAGAGGTGTGACTAAGGAGGTGCTCCAAATTTTCAATGTTCAGTAAACTTTTCTTGAGACTTGGGCATTATAGGAGAAATCCACTTTCTAGTTAGTGTTTCTTTTTAGTGAAAAGGGGAACTAAGAGCTGCTGCTATAGCTTCTCCGCTGCTGCTTCCAAGTCAGCTGTGGTCTCAGAAGCAACGAACTGCCAGTGCTGGAATGGAGGCCTTGAAAGAATGGGAGATTCTTGTCCTTAGACTGCTTTCTTCCTCTTATCAGTCTCTTCCTCCTTGCTGCATGTCAAGGAACAAAAGGACAGAGAATAGGCCTTTGATTCCAGGACTGCCAAAATCCATGCAACTACAGAAAAGTCTAATTTGGTTGGAGTTTTGCCACCCAGGTAAGATAAAACCAAGAGAGAAAGACTTGAGGGGTCCTTGATGCTCTCTGAGCTTGGTTGTTTTCTTGCAGAGAAAGACTTTCCAGGTGGGAATGTGGTGACCTGCGCGCTGGAGGAGAAATGTACTTTAGGTCAGTGTTTCTCAACCTCAGCCACTTTAAGATGCGTGGACTTCAACTCCCAGAATTCCCCAGCCAGTATGCTGACTGGGGAATTCTGGCAGTTGAACTCCACACATCTTAAAAGTTGCCAAGGTTGAAAAACACTGCTTTAGGTGACTGTGAGGGAAGTCACTTTGAGGTGAAGTGAAGACAGACTTGTTGAGGGGGTTAATATTTAATATTTCTATTCTTGAATTTTCTTCCTTAAATTGATGTTCCTAGAACTCAAATCGTCTGATCTGTGCTGCCGTCTTCGGGTTTGATGGAGAAGGAGCCCTGCGCAACTCCTTGCGCTTTGCCCCAAATGGCCTAGTCATCAGCAGCGTTGACATTCACAGTGTGGAGCCAGTGGACCAACGGACACGGGACGCTCTTCAGCGCAGTGTGCAGCTTGCCATTGAGATCACCACCAACTCTCAGGAAGCTGCTGCTCGGTATGGAGCATCTGGGGTGGGAAGCAACCAGGTCCCCTCTGTTCACTTATTATTATTAACAATATGTGTAACTTGCCCCAGAATCTCTGGGCAATTTAAATTTATTTATTTGATTTTTATTCCACTTTTATTACTTGATCAGTAACTCAAGGCAGTGAACATACCTAACATTCCTTCCACCTCTTATTTTCCCCACAACAACAACACTGAGAGGTGAGTTGGGCTGAGAGAGAGTGACTGGCCCAGAGCCACCCTGCCGGCTTATTGACTAGAACTCTCAGTCTCCTGGTGATTAAGGCTGTTTTCCCAAGGAGGGGATAACAAGGGTGTGTAATCTCTTCAGATTGCAGAAAAAGGTAACAGAAGAACCTGCATTTATTCTGTGGTGATTACAGGCTTTTAGTGAGCATAGATTATGGATTTCTATCTCCAGCCAGAGAAATGAAAGGGATTGCTGAAGGTTTTAGGAGCTGACAGAAAAAAGGAAATTTTGATATAGAGGGCACCCCACCTTTTGAATAAGCAAAACCACAATATGGAGAAGTTCTTGGTTTTGGTCACTGTTTTACTTTTCTTGGCTTGAGAAAGGGTCAGATGTGAAGATATGTGACAAAGACGATTTCTGTGACTTCTGAAATGTCTGCTCTTGCTGTCCTAATTCAACTGTAGCTCTGTCACTTTAAGGACACTTTGAAACTCCTAAGCTTTTTCTCTGTGGGCATTCAAATTTCCAAGTCTGTTGCTGTAAAGGAATGTAGTCTGGATTCCCAGGAGGGAGGGGGTGCATTCCCAAGGAGCAAGAAACCCCACAGTTCTGACAGTTTGTGTGAGAGAAAGAGAGTGAAGGCAGCTCCTCCTTAACAGTTCCTAGAGTGTATGTTTTATGTGGTTGGTAGCCTGCTCTAGTTTGGCAAGATTCTGTCTAGAGGTGAGGAACAATAAAGAAATTTGCTTGGAAGAAACACATTTCTTGGTTTTGGAGGCTGACCGTTGCTTCCAAATCATCAAACAACCTACAGAATTCTCACCGATGACTTAGAGTGGTACCTCGGTACTCATCATTAATTGGTTTCGGGAGCTGAGATGAGTACTAAAATCGATGGGTACCAAACAAATTTTTCCCATAAGGAATAATATAGTGAGTCACAAGGCAGCCAACATTGACACGTTCTAGCTTATGTATTGAGTACCAAACAAACAGTGAGTACCAGGACAAAATTTTCACATCAAAATGTGTTGAGTACCAAATTCAATGAGTTTCAAAGCAGTTGAGTACCAAGGTATTCTTCTCCAGCTTCTTGTTTTCTCAAAAACAAACAAAAATGGAAACAGCCTGTTCTTTCCTTCCTGACAAAGTCTCTTCTAATTTATACCTGGAGAAGGCCTTTGAGCTTTTCCTGGAATAAAGAGATGGATCTTAGGTAGGTGTTCATTTCCCCTGATCCACTGCCATCACTCACTCTCTCTCCAGACATGAGGCAGAGAGGCTGGAACAAGAGGCCCGAGGTCGTCTTGAACGGCAGAAAATCCTTGATCAGGCTGAGGCAGAACGAGCCCGGAAGGAGCTGCTGGAGCTGGAAGCACTGAGGTGAGTGTGCAGGATCCATGTTGTTTTAAGGCCCAACTATGGACGTTTGTTCCAAACTTAGTTCTTTCCTGCTCTCTGAGGTCCCAGGCAGCGTTAGCTAAGAATCGTGAGAGCTGGACTCCTCCTTAAATCTGGAGGTTGCAAGTTTGGGGAGGCTGATCTAGTCTTTGATTGCATATTGAGATGCAGTTTCTAAAGGGCTCTCTGCTTCCCCTTTCCTATTTTCCCAGCACGGCTGTGGAGAGCACAGGAGCAGCCAAGGCAGAGGCCCAGTCCCGAGCAGAGGCAGCCCGAATTGAAGGAGAAGGAGCGGTTCTGCAGGCCAAGCTGAAGGCTCAAGCTACTGCCATAGAGACGGTGAGTCCTGCTAGTCCTCCCACAAACCTTTCTAGACTAACTAGCTTCTTGATGGTGGCTGCGACTGCTAATCTTCCCTCCAGTGCTGAGCATCATGGGCTAGAACAAAACATTGTATCTGAAAAATAGAGTAACTGATTTTGCATCTTTCCAACCCACTCTAAGCATTCCCCCCCCCACACACCCCACTTTTTCTGTGTTACTACTTAGTCCTGGGCTAGAGGTTCAGTTAAGTAGAGCAATACATGGACAGAATAGGGCACCCATATTAAGACTACCCTCTTGAAATTCACTGGATTAGGGTTGGGAGTGGGCGTATTGTTTGATTTTTTTTCTTTCAAAAAAAAAAAGATAAAGATAGGAGCAGAAGGCCTACGAATTTTCATCCGTAAATGGCTCGAAAGTTCAATTTTTCAGGCGAGATTGGGCCTTTTCAAAATTGGTGAAGGAGTAGACTTTTTTGCAAGTCATTCCTGCTTGTCCTTCTTAACCATCCCTCCTCCTTGTATTGAAAACTACCTAAAAGTGGCCTAGAAAAAAAAAGTAGCAATTTCAGGTCAGTTTGGCTTCCAGAATCGCCCCACTCATCAAATGTCCAGAAAGTGCTGAGAAACACCATTTCCCTTAGAGAAAATTAGGAGGCTGAGGTGTAGCCCCTGAATTGTGTGATGTGGTCTTAAATTCCTTCCTTCCTCTGTTTTTAGCCACTGAATTTTAAAGCTTTCATGTGCTTGATCCCAGTTGAAGCACGATTTAATGCTTTTAATTTTCAGAACAAAGCCTGTATTGGATATTGTTTTTTTCCCTCTCGCAGAATTCTAGGCATAATTACATCTGAAATATATGAAGCATCTTCTGATGAGACATGCTCTCGCTCTCCAGCTCTATTCAGCCTCCAGCTCTGCACTTGTAGGCTACAATTCCTGATCTTGTTCTTTAACTTTGCTGCTGCTTTCCATTCCTGCCGTTCGTATCTCCATGCTTGATGAAGAGTTCTAGAGAAATCAAAAGTTTGGCTGTTCCTAGTAAAAACATTGCATCAATTTGGATTTTGTGTTCGATTTTTCTCACAGACGAAACTATCTCTGGTCAGATATATAACAAAGAAGAAACTATAAGGGTCAGATTCTGCCTGTGATTTTGTACTATAGCAACTTATAGAATCATGAAATCATAGGACTGGAAGGGACCTGAGAGTTCTGCTAGCCCAACCCCTGCCCAAGGCAGGAGACTTT
The DNA here is from genome assembly GCA_003457575.1 of Thermophis baileyi. NCBI lineage: Eukaryota > Metazoa > Chordata > Lepidosauria > Squamata > Dipsadidae > Thermophis > Thermophis baileyi. The sequence continues at coordinate 344,855 of QLTV01000657.1, read as the reverse complement.
ATTGCATCCTGGACAAATGGCTGTCCAGTCTTTTCTTCAAACTTCTTCAATGGGCTGTAGATGCCAGCAGGTGCCTGCACTTGATAGATGACAGATGATAGCTGCTTGTCAGACTAAGAAGCACATGCTGAATTTTAAAGTCTTTAGATGACATCCATTGTTTTATATGCAGATAATAAATTCTGCTCATAGAATGGGTGTCTTAGTAAACTTTATGTTAGGACTTTAGTGGGAAAAGTAAAGGCAAGCTAGAGAAGACCCATCAGTTGACATAGCTTCTCTAGTAGGAAGTAAGAGGAAAAAATGGTGTGCAATGGTGTGGTATGAATTGTTGCCAGAGTATTTAAGAAATCATATTGGTAGCTCCTTTTCTTCCACTGTGATGTTTGGATTCTGCCTGTGTCCCCCCCTTTCTCTCTCCCTCCCTTATTCTCTAAACTTTTCCAGGAATCAGAACTGCTGCGTCTTGCACAAGCCCGGGAACAAGAGCTGCGCTTCTCCAAAGAGCAAGCCAACTTGGACGTGGCCCGGGCAGAAGCTCTGGCTGCTGTTGAAGTCAAGAAATTTGAAGCTGTGATCAAATCCCTCGGAGCCAGCACTATCCGCGACATTGCAGTGGCTGGGCCAGAGATGCAGGTGAGAAGCAGAGAAAGGAAGAGGGGCTAGGAGAACACTGTCCTTCCAAATAATGGGTGTGCTTGAACTCATAGTTTACTCGTTTTGAGTTAGAATGCAACAGTACAAAGGGTTGTGGTTTCTAGTCTACAAAAAAAACAAAACACCATTGGCATTGGCAGATCAACCTTCCCCAATATGGTTGTCCTCTAATTCTGGTTGGGAAATTCTGGAAGGGTCAATTCTACCATATCTGGAGAACACCAAGCTGGGCCAAATGGCATGAAGACATAAGGCAGGAGTGAACATTCCTACTGATCTAAGAAAGCATGAGGCACAATGAACTACAGGTAGTTCTTGACTTACAACCCACAATTGAGCCCAAAATTTACATTGGTAAGCAAGACAGCTGTTAAGTGAGTTGCGCCCCGTTTTACCTTTTTGCCACAGTTGTTAAGTGAATCATGCAATCATTAAGTGAATCTGGTTTCTGCCTCCAATTCAATTCAACCTTTATTTGTCAATGCACAACATGTGTACAATGAGATTGGATGAGCCTCCCTTCGTGCACCCCCCACAACATAAATACATATCAATAACTCACAGTGAAAGAAAGAAAATCCCTAACCCAATAAATCATACTAACAAGTACACACCATCCTCTATACATACGGTATATGTGCGTAACATTACAGTATAATATATTGCACCAATATGAACATGTTGCGCCGGCCCTGCAAGTCTATCATACTATATACTTATGATGTTATGTTGCATTCAGGAGTCTGACAGCCATGGATAAAAGCTGTTCTTCAGCCTGTTTGTACGACTGGCTATGCTTCTATATCTCCTCCCATTGACTTTGCTTGTCGGAGGCCAGCTGGGAAGATTACGAATGGTCATCACCTGACCCCTGGACAGTGCAACTGTCATAAATAAATGCCAGTTGCCAAGCACCTGAATTTTGACCACATGACCACGGGGACGCTGCGAAGATCGTGTGAAAACTGCTCATGTCACTTTTTTCAGTGCCGGTGTAACTTCAGACGGTCACTAAATGAATGGTTGTAAGTCAAGGACTACCTGTAGAGGAGCAGGAGCAGCCACCCATCTCAGATGCCCCAACGTGATAGCAAATTAGAAACATTCATCTGAGATTTTGAAACCCTGATGCATGACTTTTTGCTTTCTATTCCTTGCAGGTCAAATTGCTCCAAGGTCTGGGAATCCAGTCCACCCTCATTACGGATGGTTCTTCTCCTATTAACCTCTTCACAGCTGCTGGAGGATTCCTGGGCATTCTGCCCAAGCCTTCGGAGACATGAAATGATGGGGGAAAGACAACACTCCAGATGAATCCCCTCTATTATTATTAATGAGTGCCTTACAAGAACATGGCAGGGGACCATGGGCTATATAATACTGTGCTTCCCCAGAATGTATGAATCTTATCATGGGGGGAAAGTATAAAATAAACATCTTTTTCTGTTGCATATCATCCTCTGCTTTGTTATTCATCTTTTTTTTTTTTTAATGATTGCTCCCGGGNGAACCGGGATGGGTGGGGTGGTGGAATCTTGGTTGTTGTGGCAGAAAAGTCAGCTGGAATGTGAGGAGAGAAGCATGCACTGTGAGGTCATCGGGTATGTATGTGTGTTTGGATGTGAGAGAGACAAGACTGAGCCATTATGCCAAGCCAAGTGCAATCTTTTTTTCTCTGCATCTTATGCAATTTTGCAAATCTCTCCAAGGAAAAATGGCTTGATCAACTAATGGAAGGTGAGCCCAGGCCCTCCTGCCCAACTTTCTCCACTTACCTAAAATTTAATAATATCCATCTTAATTCTACAGTTACACCTACTGCAGCAAAAGTAAATCTAGGTTGGTGTACAGTGGCCATAGGTGGGCAGATCTGCTACCATCTAGTGGTCATCCAATGTTTTTGCAGACAAGCTATGGTAGCTAATTAAAAGGAAACTTCACTCTTAGTTTGGGTTTATATAACACTAAGCTATAGTTTGTTCAACTATGGTCTGGCAAAATAATCGCATCCAACCTACCAAACTAGAGCCAAATCATCCACATAACATCCGGGTATTATATGAGGAATGAACCCAGGCTCCAAAAATGTAAAGTCAACATACTGATTATTTTACTGTTAATGAATCTGTTCTTTGAAGTTCTCAGCATAAATTTCAGGCAGCTTCATAGAGCCTGTGTGCATTTGAAAAAAATCTGTTCACAATACAATTCCATAACTCTCCATGGATACGGCTTTTACCTCAGAATTGTGTTTAGGTAGAGTCTCCAGCACAGATGCTTGAGTGCCAGACCAAAGTTGATTCTAGCTCTGCGTTAACACTATTTAAAATTGGTTAATGCTTTTTTAAACTACAAAAGAGATGTTGGAATGACTTGGGATACTTCTAGAGCTTACCATCATAGAGGTATCCACATATAATCATATGGAAAAAAATATTTTGATAAACCTCAGCACTTTTTCATTAGTTCCTGGCCATATGCATTGTAGTCAGAAAAAAATTTGCTCATTTTCTAAACAAAGACCTGGGGAACAATTAATTCACCGCCCAAAGGATGGGTACTGAATGCTTAAAAAAGACCTTCCATAAAATATTAAAGGAGAGAAGATACCGTAGACATAAAAATGATAACTGAATGCAAGGATGGTTCTGTTTGAAGAATAGAGTCATTAGCCCACCAGCTCTGAAAATAGATATAAAAGTAAGGGAGGAAAGACATTTTGTCCTTGATCAGTAATAATATGAACCAATTTAAGAAGTGTAACTTCCCTTTGACATCAGAAATGCTTTCCTCTGAGAGTGTTTCTTATTTCTTTGGCCCACAGCACCTGTGGAAAAACTACATGATGCCAATGAAACGATGGAGTCCTTATCCCATGAGGCACCCTGGTTTGACTACCCTGACTCCGATAAAGAGAAGATCTTAGCTGTCTATAAGTTTATTGGAGAAAAGCCCGAATTTATTGCTCCAAGTGAGACGTCAGTTTGCATAACCTCTAGGGCCCGGTATCTCAACCTTGACAACTTGAAGATGGGTGGACTTCAACTCCCAGAATTCCCTAGTAAGCATGGCTGGCTGGGGAATTCTGGGAGTTGAAGTCACCCATCTTCAAGTTGCTATGGTTGAGAAATACTGTTCCAGGGATTCAGCAGTGGGTTGCTCCCAGTTCGGCCCGGTTCTACGAACCGGTAGCGGCAGGGGTGGGAGGCTCCGCCCACTCACCCAGGACGCTTCTGTGCATGCGCAGAAGTGTTGTGCGCGCACACGAACCAGTAGCAACGGGTTTTAGAACCCACTACTGCAGGGATTGCCAGAATCCCCTCTAGGAAGACCGAAACCAGGCAACACATGAAAATTATAGCATGGGGGCTAAAGGAAGCATAAATTGCCCACACATGTGTTGTATCCTCCCTTATTTTACAGCCCTCATTCTTCCCTTCCCCCCTCTCCATGTTGGGGCTTCTAAACCTGTTTATTAGAAAAAGAAGTCCAAGGGAGGATCACTTGCTTGACGTAACACATAGATTATGCCTCCAAATCCCTGCCCTGGTTTTTTTTTTTTACAGGATTCCCGCTTGTTAGATCCTAAGCCAGTAAACAACCCTCCCAGCTTGTTTCTGAAGAGTGGGCTTCTCTGCTAGTGGCCCATGAGAAGCCCACTTCCTTTGTCTCTTCCAGGCGTCTTCCCTCAGCTGCTGCGCTACATCCTGGTGGGATCCATTCTCCTCATCCTGCTGTTCTTTGTTTTTCAGATTGTCCAAGCGTAAGTGTTGCACCAGCCCACATCATCTGGGTCTTGGCTGGAACCCCTTCCCCCGGGGGTGTTAAGAGCCACGTTTTGTGCCCACACATTTCCTCCAGGATCTGATTTCCCATCCTTCCCCATTTCAGGCTTTTCCGTAAACAACGCGATTAGAGAAGACGACTAGAGTTCCTGAGTGGCTTGTCCTCTGCTCCACGGTCCTTCCTGTTACATAAAAGGGCCTTTGAATTTATATGCATTTGCAAGATATTCATTGACGAAGAAATAATGCATCAGGCTAGAAAGTGGGAGATTTGTGAATCCAAGCCCCACCTTCGTCATGAAAGCTGGCTGGGTGACTTTGGGCCGGTCACTCACTCTCAGCTGAACCCACCACACAATATTGTGGTGGGGGAAATAGGAGGAGGAAGGTGTGCTGGATATGTTTGCTGCCTTGTGTTATTTGTAAAAATAATAAAGGTGGGATAGAAATAAGTAGATAAATAAAAGAAGATTAAAGAGGGAGAGTTGTAAAGACAGCTATGTGGTCCTCAAAGGTTTTAGGGAAAAAGTGATCCGAATACAGGGCTCGGCAATACACATCTGGGGGTTTGGAATTAATAAACGACACACACAGCCCCTCCACTGACAGTAGATAAAGGCTCCTTTAATACTTGGCAGACCTTGGGTTATAAATACATTCCCCCCTGCTCTTTATTTACAGCTAGATTCCTGCCCTATGAAGCGAGGAGGGGGGCTAAGAGAGAGATCTTGCTACAGAGGATAAATGTGTGTGTGCGTGTATGAGATCACACCCACACCCACACCCACATATGAATGAATTAAATATCCTGGGTACATGACATTCCAGTAATACTGAAGACCATGTTATTTTACTAGCATCCAAAAAATGATAAGAGTGTTTCCTTATTGGTTATTCTACAAATATAACTAATTCTGCCTGATAGATTCCCCTATTGCTGCCTGGGGTGAGGGCAATCCAAACCCAGTATTATTTCTCCATCGTGTTTACATGTGATAGAGATTCTGCAAGTCTAAAGAAAATAGGATTGGAGAGAATTTGACTTAATCTTCCTATCCAACGGTATATATCCCCTGCTTTCAGGTAATAGTATCGCCCCCATGCAAGCCACATGGATCTCTCCTTGGCTGGCAATGCTCAGAAAATCTTAGGTCATCTAATCATAGTCTAGCAAGCAATAACCACTATGCATTTTTTGGCTTGGCAGAGCCCTGAATACATTAGAAATCTGGTTTTGCTCTACAGGCCCACATCCAGTTGATACTTGATGTGGTGCCCCACAGGTGTGAATATCTCCCCAACATAGATAACCTCAGTATTCTCAAATGTCCACAAACCAAACAACCAATATATAAAACCTATACAGGTAGTCCTCAACTTATGACAACAATTGGGACCAGGATTTCTGTTGCTAAGCAAGGGGGTTGTTAAGTGAGTCACACCTCATTTTGCAACCTTTTTTTGCCATGATTGTTAAGAAAAATCACTGCACACTCTGGTTCAAACCCTACCCAACTCATAGACATTTCAAAACATCGACAGCATTGCAAATTTAGAGGGTTTCCTTTGACAAAGGATCTCCACATAGCAAACCAAGGAATACTTTGGTTTTATGCCCTCTAAAGACTTCCTTTGAAACACCACAACCCGCTTCCCAGACCCTCCCATTTTCCCTTTTGGCTTAGGAGCCAGCTTCCCCACTCCCTCCCATCTTATTAAGTGAATGACACAGTCATTAAGGGAATCTGGTTTCCCCCACTGACTTCACTTAACTGGAAGCCAGCTGGGAAGGTTGCGAATGGCGATCACACAACTCCAGGACACTGCAACTATCGTAAATACATGCCAGTTGCCAAGAGCCCAAATTCTGATCATGTGACTGTGGGGATGCTGCAATGATTGTAAGTCATTTTTTCAGTGCGGTTATAACTTTGAACGGTCACTAAGTCAATGCAGGTAGTCCTCGACTTGCAACAGTTCATTTAGTGAACCGAAGAGAGCCATTAGTCCAGTGCCTGGGTATCCATCCTGTGCCCGTTTCGCAATACTTGTTCCTTGGTGGTACCCCGGGCACGGATGACACGGAACGCTCCGCGGCANTTACAACATCACTGAAAAAAGTGACTTATGACCGTTTTTCACACTTCGGACCGTTGCAGCATCCTCATGGTCACGTGAATTACATTCGGACAACTTGACAACTGACTCACATTTATGACGGCTGCAGTATCCCGGGGTCACGTAATCCCCTTTTGTGACCTTCTGACAAGCAGAGTCATCGGGGAAGCCAGATTCACTTAACAACCGTGTTACTAATTTAGCAACTGCAGTGATTCACTTAACAAACGTGGCAAGAAAAGTCGTAAAATGGGGCAAAGCTCACTTAACAAATTTCTCACTTAGCCACACAAAGTTTGGGCTCAATTGTGGTAAGTTGAGGACTACCTCTGGTTATTAGTCGAGGGCTAGCTACCTGTAATGCACACCAAGCTAAAAGCCAATCCGAACCTTTCTCTTCCCCCGCTCCCCTAAGAGAAGCTCAGCAGCAGGCGATACTGTGGTACCCCGGGCACGGAAGACACGGAACGCTCCACGGCAGATGAGGCCAAACCAGTATATCTGGGGAGCCATGAGGATGGCCGATCCCAAGTTGTACTCGGCGGGGATGGAGAAGGGTACACGGTAGAAGGGCAAGCCAGCATACTGCCCATATACCCAGTACATATATGGAAAGAGCAGGATTCGGCAGAAGAAGAATGTGACTAGCATGGCCATGCCATTCACCTTGTGGAGAAGGGTGTGCTGCTGCTTGTACTGCGGAGAGAGGGGAAAAAGAGAGTTGAAAGGCAAATTCAGGTCAGGTTGGCTAACTCTTCTGCCTTCCCATTATGTCTTTATTTAGTTATGTACGGTCTCCCATCTCACCCTACCAACTCTGGGCATCTAATCATTGAAAACACACAGGGAAGCAAACCAACACCATGAAAAGATGGTGAATCACCATCAGTGATTCCTTGTGCAAGTAGGCACGGACGGCAGTGTGCAGCGTCTGGGTCTCAACACATCTTGACTCATGCCCTTTGACCTGGTACCTGTGCCAATAGCACAGGAACATAGCATAGATATCGTAGATNNNACCCAGAAAGAAGTCACCTTTGCCTTGACGCCACAGCTGAAGGGGGGGGAAAGGGATAAGCATGACAGACCTGGGCGGGTGGGGCAGCATCTTCTAAAGCACAGCATCCTCATTTGCAGCTTCTGCTGCATGGATCAATAGCCCTTCCCTTCCAGTCCTTATCTGTGCACACNCTGCAGGAGGGGAAAAGGAGTAAAGGAATATAAGCAGCTAATAGACCCAGTAATCCCTGCAGATAACTTGAGCCACGAGCAAAGGGGATGGAAGAGCAGGGCACTCTCCACCCCTCTGGAACAGACTCAAGGCCACAATCGATGAGGAATTGATGGCATGCTGATGTGC
>QLTV01000657.1:266980-283388 GCA_003457575.1 Thermophis baileyi | reverse complement strand
CCCATTTTGTCAAGATGCACTCCATCCATATAACTGGAACCATTTTCTTAAAGGGCCAGAGCACACTTAATTTCTGAAGATAGAGTGTGTGAATCCTTGAATTTCTCTACTGGATTTCTCAATGCTGAATTCCCCCCATAAAAGCAATTCCTCTTCTTAAAGCTATTTTTCATAGACCTTAAATCCATGTTTGGTTCTGCCTGGCTTACTCACATTCTTCTTGTGGTCACAGGAGTCACCTTCCTGTCTGGAGGTCAGAGTGAAGAAGAGGCTTCCATCAATTTGAATGCCATCAATAAGTGCCCTCTGCACAAGCCATGGGCCTTGACCTTCTCTTATGGCCGTGCCCTGCAAGCTTCTGCCCTCAAGGCCTGGAGTGGCAAGAAAGAAAACATGAAGAACGCTCAGGAGGAATACATCAAGCGTGCTTTGGTATGTTTCATCTAGCAGGGTTTAGTAAGGGGTTGTCTTGATTGCTGAAAAGTACGAGGGTGATCCATGAATGAAAGAGTTAAAATTATTCAATTTCCCCAAAAGTTAAGCATACAGAGTTTTAGACATACTTTTTAATTAAGATGAGGCAAGAAGATTAAGTGAAAAAGCAGAATAGTGAAACAACTTTAGTGGGAATGATTTGGGATGTTACCATATCATAAGAGTCCTGGTGGTGCAGTGGTTAGAATGCAGCATCGCAGGTAAACTCTGCTCACAGCCTGGAGTTCGATCCTGATGGGCTTAAGGTTGACTCAGCCTTCCAAATTCGGTAAAATGAGGACCGAGATTGTTGGGGAACAATATGCCAATAATCCTGATGTTGTAAACAGCCCAGAGAGTGCTGTAAAGCATTATGGGGCAGTATATAAATCTAAGTGCTATTGCTATATTATTCTGGTGGTCACACTTACCCAGGAGCCTTTTGGGGGAAAGAGATTGAAAGTGGGAGGAGTGGTCTTGTATTTGCCAGCAATTCTGCCACAAAAGAGGTTTGTGGGAAAGTTAGATTCCTTGCCGTTGTCTCCTCTCAGCAAGAGAAAGGACTTTACTTCGATAGCTAACCTCAGTTTCTGCTGTGGCTGTCCATGAGCTCAGTAAGGCAGGGAAAGTGAAGCGATGTGCTATTTCTACTTTTGACCTGGGACAAGTCCTACTTCTCTCAATGACGTTTCCTCCCTTACAGGCCAACAGCCTTGCCTGCCAAGGTAAATACGTTTCATCTGGCCAAACGGGAGGAGCTGCCAGCGAGTCTCTCTTCATTTCCAACCATGCTTATTAAAAATCAGAGGCTTGGTTACATTGTCTGCTCTCTTGTTGCTATATTGTGCCTGGGCTACTGTGATGTCTGCTGACTGTTTTTTACCTGTTCCCCCTCCTCCCCTCACCCGTCCCTTTTGCCAGCTTCTCTTGTAAGAGAAAGGTGTAAATCTTTGTCTTGACGTGAAAAACCTAGAAGTTCTGGTGTATTCCCTTTTCTCACACATCCCCATCTTTGTATGTGAAACCCAGCTTCTTCTGGTGAATGACACTCCCGGTCTGCGGCCAAAACATCAAAATGTCTCCGGAGCAGGGACGTCTGACTCGCAGACCTCTTGAAATAAAAATCTATTTAAACATTGCAAGTGCCTCTTTTTCTTGTCCCTCTGCAGAACTTAGAACCATTTGATTAATGGCAATTCTAAATTGCAACGGTACTGAAAAAAGTGAGTTGCAATCTGTCCTCACGCTTAACAACCGTCATGGACACAGGATCACATGGGAATGGTGGATCCTTCCGCTTCAGTGATTAGTCATTTTGGCCATCTGCTTATAAGTCAGCTTCAAGCTTAGTAAATCAAGGCACCCTGGATTTAGACTTCTCATAGAATCATAGGGCTGGAAGGGACATTGGGAGGTCTTGTAGTACAGCCCCTTGCCCAAAACAGGAGTCCTTATCCCAGACAAATGGCTGTCCAATCTTTTCCTGAACTGAATTACAGTCTCCTAAAAGATATGTACTCCCACTTTCTTTTAAACTAAACAAGCTGAGCACAGGATCGAAACAGGCAAACACTGGGCAGTCACCCATTTCTGAACAGGTGGCAATTTCAGGATTGAACTAGTAATCTGACTATAACTTCCTGTTATACTTGGGCAGACTTTCCATTCCTGTTCTAGTTACTCTGGATTGTGCTAGTTAATTCAAGCACAGTTTTAACATTTCAAAGCAGAAATGTAAGTAGGAAGAACCGAAGCACAATCTATTGTTCACTTGTTTTCAATAGTTAGTCCTCCATTTAGGATTGCCCTCAATCCTGAGTCTCCCAGTTGCAGGCATTAAGCGGAATGCCAGGGAGGTGACATAGGCCTCATACCACCCCAGGAAGCCTGGGCCCTCTCCCTGCCGCACTAGGTAGAATGATGGCATTTGCTAGCATTTTCATCAGATTTGAGGTCATTTTCTTTAGGTTTGAGGTCGGTTCCTGCAGCACAAGGGATTTATTTCCTTTTCATGCATAGGTAAAAGTAAAGGTTCCCCTCGCACATATGTGCTAGTCGTTCCCGACTCTAGGGGGCAGTGCTCATCTCCATTTCAAAGCCGAAGAGCCAGTGCTGTCCAAAGAGTCTCCGTGGTCATGTGGCCGGCATGACTAAATGCCGAAGGCGCACAGAATGCTGTTACCTTCCCACCAAGGTGGTCCCTATTTTTCTACTTGCATTTTTACATGCTTTCGAACTGCTAGGTTGGCAGAAGCTGGGACAAGTAACGGGAGCTCACTCCGTTACACGGCGCTAGGGATTCGAACCGCCGAACCGACCTTTCTGATTGACAAGTTCAGCATCTTAGCCACTGAGCCATCGCGTTCATGCATAGAGGGGAAGGGAAATCCCCCAGTGCACTAGGAGAAATGGACCTCAAATCCAATATCCTCTGCTTGCAACCTTCCCTGTCAGCTTCCCCACAGACTTTCTGGGGAAGCCAGCAGAGAAGATTGAAAGTGGGGAGTGCAACATTTTTACAACATTTCACCATGGCCATTTTACAATGGCCGGAAGTGCTTTATGGGCCTTAAAGCACCCATTTGAAGGCTAATAGTTAGTTAAACCTGTAGCATATATGGGCAAGAGAGGGCAAGCAATTTGGCATACTAAAGTAAATGCTTAATAGTCAACACTATAACCCAGACTTTACACAGGAAAGGGGGGGTATAAACTGGAGAGTTACATTAGTGGAAGGTCAGGCATAGCATGGTGATCAGTTTGATAGGCATGTGTCAAGATATGCAAGTTATTTAAGCACAATGTTACAATGAGGCTTAAATCCAGGAAGCCCTCTCTGGCACTCGCTCAACAGCTCTCTAACAACTTTGACATCAACGCACAGTGGAAAGCCAAACGGGCTGCTGAAAGCCCAGATACAGGCAGTTATGTAGACGACCCTACACAAAAGGTGCCAGGTTTTGACCTTCCTCGCCAGCATTGGTCAACTCTGAACAGGATCCCTACCCAACATGGTGTCTGCTGGGACTCATTGTTTAAGTGGGGTCTTGTCTCTACCCCATAGTGTGACTGTGGTGCTCCTCGACAAAATATCCAGCACATTGTGTCCGAATGTCCATCAAGAGCTTACACCGGCCCAATGTCTAATTTTTTCAATATAGACCACCCTATCCTTGAATGGCTGGGTGGACTGGATATTAACATTTGAACTACTATGTCCGTATATTTGCTATATGCTAAATAAAATAAAACATGAGAAAGTATTATTTACCGGTATTATTAATGGCTAGAATTGGAAATTAAGATGACTTACTCTTCCTGTTTGCCAGTTGGGACTGGAGTAGGTCTACAGGAAGAATCAATGTCTCACCTTTCTGAGACTACAGATGAAATTCAAAAACCTCTTATCACCTTTTAGATTGGCAGATTGGATACAGGGATGTGTTAATTACACCAGAGAGGATTTGGCCTATCTTCAGCTACATCAAAGGATTTCTTTTCTCTGGCAGTTGAGAAACGATTAGCTATGTGAATATGATTGATGACAATGAGCTGTCACTGTTATGTGGTTTTTAAGGAATTAACCTTGGAGAATTGCTGCCTTACTCTTCAGTTTTTTTGTTGTTTGTTTTTTTAAAATCATAAGTAATGTTGTCAAACTAGCCCAGGGGTCCCCAAACTTGCCAACTTTAAGACTTGTGGACTTCAACTCCCAGAATTCTCCAGCCAGCTATGCTGGAAATCACCACTAGGAAAAAGAGGTACTAGCTATGCTGGCTGGAGAATTCTGGGAGTTGAAGTTCCACAAGTCTTAAAGTTGCCAAGTTTGAAGACCTCTGAACTAGCCCAATTGTGTGGGGGGGGGGATCCATGAATTTTTAATGAAGTAGCCAAAAGTATAAATCGTAAATCATACTGGTCTATCAAATTGCAATCTTTCTGGTCCCACATCAACAGAACTGAAACAGAACAGAGGCATTCATAAAACTGTTCTTACTCACTTAGAAATACAGTTGAAGCTCCACACTTGGAACTTGGACTCAGTTCCCAAGTGTCTGAATTTTGATCATCTGACCATTGGGATGCTGCAATGGTTGTGGGTTGTTTTTTTTTTAACTTCCCAAAGCATGGAAAGATGATTTTTAGTGACAGCAGAGTAGGATGCTATTTTCTATTCAGCTTGGAAATCACCACTAGGAAAAAGAGGTACTAGCAAATTTCTGTGAATTCAGTCAGAAAAAAACATAGCTGTGCACTGTAAATTAGTGTCTGTTCAAAAAAAAAAAGGGAATACTTAATTCAGTAATGCAACGTACTACTGCTGACCCACGGTTTCTCATTTTTCTGTATTTTACATGCAAATTTCTGTTTTGCATTTTTCTGCCCTATAAGGCCAGTTATTGTGTTTCTATGCCCACCCACACCCATAAAAATAAAAACATGAAATAGAAATTATTACAAATCCAGCATATCAAATGCAGCAATGCGCATATTGCCAATTGTTTTGAGGGCTCATTCCTCTTAGCGGATATGGGAATTTTCATCTGCAATTTCCATTGCAGTACAAGCAGTGCTCAACTTACAACCACAATTGAGCCCAAAATTCATCTTGTTAAGTGAAACATTTGTTGAGTTTTGCCCCATTTTACGACTTTTCTTGCCGCATTTGTTAAGCAAATCACTGAAGTTGTTAAATTAGTAACACGGTTGTGAAGTGAATCTGGCTTCCCCATTGACTTTGCTTGTCAGAACGTCACAAAAGCTGATCACGTGACTCTGGGACACTGCAACCGTCATAAATATAACTCGGTTCCCAAGCATCTGAATTTTGATCATGTGACCATGGGGATGTTTGCAATGGTTGTAAGTGTGAAGAACTTTTTTCAGTGCCCTTGTAACTTTGAATGGTCGCTAAATGAACTGTTGCAAGTAGAGGACTACCTGTATTGATGGCAGCAGCGGGAGGGGGAGTCTTCTTTCATTAATGTTATTAATAACTAGGAAATTCTTTGATTAATGCTACTATATATTAAGATGTCTTTGAAGTAACACAGCAAGCTGTCCATGAGGAAGATAAGAGTCTGAACAGAACTGGTTCAAACTTGCCAAAGACAAGGATCCTATTAAGAATATTATGGGATGCTATGGAATATTACATGTTACGTTCCAAAGTTACTGAGCATGCATGTACATTAGAGATGTGTCAAATGATATTAACCAATGAAAGAACTCATTCCAAACCCAACATGCTTGAACTGTATAGAAAGTGGTTTTTTAACCTTTCTAAGCTGCTCCTCTCCTCTCTTGGGTGAGGTGCCATTCCTTATGTGTGTACTTAAAGAGATTTTAATCTACCTTTCCAGCTTAAGTTCTGTTTGGACAAGGCACATCGGACGAATGGATCTGTCGGATGTTTACGGCTAACAGTTTCATGATGTATTGGACTGCAATTTCCATAATTCTCAGTCATTCTGAGCCAATTTTGAGAATTGCTATCTCACCTGTGTAAAGTTCAATCTGGTAAGGAAACTGCTCTTCTTCAGCTAAATCTCATTAGGGAAAGTCTTTTGAAGTCACTGGCTTCTTTCCCCCAAACCGTTAAGACATATTTTCAAACAGTTTTATGAATGTTCCTACAACTCAGTGCTCCTTTCCTTCTTCTGGCCAATAGAGAAGCATTAGGACCCAGATAGTTGGGGGCAATAGGCTGACTCTGTAAACCGCTTAGAGAGGGCTGTAAAGCACTGTGAAGCGGTATATAAGTGCTATTAATAAGAGCTTCCAGTCAATGCTTCCATCCTTTCTTACCATGGCCTCAGAATATAAAAATACAGCTCAATTAAAAAATTCTGGCAAAATGAGAACAAAAGGCTATGGTTGTTCTGATTTCTGCAAGAATGGGAAAAAGCAGGGAAGCCAGAGAGTGATAGGGAGGCTGAATTCTCCCCACAGGAAAGGCCACACCCACAGTTTCAGGGTTGACCCAGCAAGATGGGTCTACAGTAGCACAGAGATGTCAAACTGAAGGCCCGTGGGCTGGATCCGTCCCAGGGGTGCTTAGATCTGGCCCGCGGGGCCGGCCTGGAAATAGCAAAGGACTGGACCGTGGTGCCTCTGGTAATGAAAATAGGGTGGGGGGCGCGTGCAGGGAACATGGGGAAAAACAGGGCATGGGGAGGGGGTCGTGCGCGGCCCCCCGTGCCCCATTTTGACTGCCAGAGGGCTATCAAAACTAAAAACAAAACAAAAGGAGAAATGTTTCCCCTTTTGCATTTGAGCATGCAGCAAGGGGCAGGAAAGGAGAAAGGGAAAGACAAAGAAAAAGAAGAAAAGATGGGAAGAGAGCAAAGAAGGAAAAATAAGGAAAGAAGGGAAGGAAGAAGAAATTAGAATGAAGAGGGAAGGAAAAGAAGAAAAGGAAGGAGGGAGGGAGGGAGGGAGGGAGGGAAGGAAGGAAGGAAGGAAGGAAGGAAGGAAGGAAGGAAGGAAGGAAGGAAGGTTATAATGAGAGTGAGGGAGGGTCTCAGGGAAGTCCTGCCTTAGCACTTGGCAACCACAGGTGCCCCCCCTGACACGAGTCCCGTGTTATGCCCACCATGACCACGCCCACCCCAGGACCCTCCGAGCACAACTCTGATGCGGCCCTCAATGAAATTGAGTTTGACACCCCTGGTCTAGCACTATTTCAACTATTAAACCAGTTGAGTTTAAATAAATACATAAACTGAAATAAAGTTTAAATAGAAATAGCTAGTTTGGCCTAGTTGTTAAAAGTGCTGGTCTAGAAACCAAGAAACGGTGAGCTCTAGTCCCACCTTAGGAATGAAAAAACACCAGTAGATGGACCAATCATACTTTCTCAGCCCAACCTACCTCACAGTGTTGTTATTGTGGGGAAATTGGAGGAAGGAAGATGGTATGTTTACTGACTGATTTATAAAAATAATAAATGTGGGATAAAAATCTAATAATAATTAAAATCTAGTTGTAGTATCTTTCTCCAGTCTTCTAACAAAGGTCTTGATCATTTTCTAATACAAGTTGTGAGGCATACACAATTATTAGGCAAGCTGTATTTTGGAGGATTAATTTTATTATTGAACAACTACAATGCTCTCGGTCAATCCAAAATGTTAATAAACCTCAAACCTGACTATTTAAGAAAGTAAAAATGAGGTTATGGGTTTCTTAGGAGAATATCTATGTGTGCACAATTATTGGGCAACTATTAGTGTGCAGAATAATTATGCAACTAAATGAAAAATGACAATTTTCCCATCTCATTTATTTTCATCTGTTAAAATGAGAATAATAAACAAACAATTCAAAATTTACAAATAAACATTTCTGACAGTTCAAAAAGAAATCAGTGATCAATATAGCCACCCTTCTTTTCAAAAACAGTCATAAACCTTCCATTCATGGAGTCTGTCAGTTTCTTGACCTGTTGACGATCAACCTTTTGTGCAGCAGCAGCAACCACAGCCTCCCAGACCCTGTTCAGAGAAGTGTACTGTTTTCCTTCACCGTAAATCTCTCGTTTAAGAAGGACCCACAAGTTCTCAATAGGGTTTAGGTCAGGTGAGGAAGGGGGGCATGTCATTATTCTTTCATCTTTAAGGCCTCTTTACTGGCTAAGCCACGCAGTGGAGTACTTCGATGCATGCGATGGAGCATTGTCCTGCATAAAAATCATGGTTTTCTTGAAAGATGCAGACTTTTTCCTGTACCACTGCTTGAAGAAAGTGTAATAAAAAAACTGGCAGTAGGTTTGGGAGTTGATTTTGAGTCCATCTTCAACCTAAAAAAGTCCAACTAGTTCATCTTAAATAATACCAGCCCATACCAGTACATCACCTCCACCTTGCTGGCATCTAAGTCGAAGTGGAGCTCTGTGCCCATTACTGATCCAGCTACAGGTCCATCCATCTGGTCCATCAAGAGTCACTCTCATCTCATCAGTCCATAAAACTTTTGAAAAATCTGTCTTCAGATATTTCTTGGCCCAGTCTTGCCGTTTCAACTTATGTGTCTTGTTCAGTGGTGGTTGGGTTTCACCCTTCTTTACCTTGGCCATGTCTCTCAGCACTGAACACCTTGTACTTCTGGGCACTCCAGGTAGGTTGCAGTTCTGAAATATGACAGCACTGGAGGATAATGGGTTCCTGGTAGCTTCACGTTTGATTCTTCTCAAATCTTTGGCAGTTAAGGTGCATCTTTTTTTCTCAACACGTTTCTTGCGACTCTGTTGATTATTTGCAACAAAACGTTTGATGGTTCTGTGTTCACACCCCAATATCTTAGCAATTTCAAGAGTGCTGCATCCCTCTGAAAGACTTTTTACAATTTTTGACTTTTCAGAGTCAGTTAAATCTCTTTTTTAGCCCATTTTGCCTGAGGAAAAGAAGCTGCCTAATAATTATGCACACCTTGATATAGGGTGTTGATCTCCTTAGGCCACACCCTCCCTCATTACACAAATACACATCACCTGATCTGCTTATATCCACTAAGCATTTAAGTTTATACAGCTCGGAGGTGGAAAATATGCATACAAAGGATGATACGGTCAAAATACTCACTTGCCTAATAATTGTGCACACGGTGTATATGCACAGCAGAGAACTTGGTGTGGCACACTATCATCATATCCAGGCTATGCCGGGGGGGGGGGGTGTTTCTAAATTTTTTTACTACCAGTTCTGTGGGCGTGGCTTATTTTGTGGGCATGGCTTGATGGTCATGTGATGGTGGGCATGGCTTCATGGTCATGTGACTGGGCGGGCATGGCTTCATGGTCATGTGACTGGATGGGTGTGGCCAACTCAATGTCACTCACATCAAGTGGTGCCTCACCTGGCCCCTCCCCTCCCAGCCATTCCTTGTCACACCCTATAGTTCTATAGTTCTGTAAAAATGTTGTTCACCTTTTTTCAACTTTATTATCTACATAGTATAGATCTGTGATGGCGAACCTATGGAACGCGTGCCACAGGTGGCACGCGGAGCAATATCTGCCGGTACGTGAGCTGTTGCCCTAGTTTAGCTCCAGCGCGCATGTGTGCGTCGGCCAGCTGATTTTTGGCTTGTGCGGAGGCTCTGGGAGGGCATTTTCGGCCTCTGGGGTGCAGGAGAGGGTGTTTTTGCCCTCCCCAGGCTCCAAGAAAGCCTCTGGAGCCTGGGGAGGGCGAAAAACGGGCCTACCGGGCCCACTGGAAGTCGGGGAGCGGGGGGTCGTGCACACATGCGCGGGGGGCAGGGCAGCGCGGGGGGTTGTGCGCGCATGCACAGGGGGACACGTGGGGGGCATTGAATTATGGGTGTGGGCACACACACGCATGCGATACTTTTGGCACCCGAGGAAAAAATAGGTTCGCCATCATTGGTATAATTATGGCTGATGTTTGACAGCAAGCGTAAAAGTCAAAGAGCACAAGAGTGCTTCTTTCTCTGTATGTATAGAAAACATCACATACCAGGAATAGCATATTAAACTGGACTTATGCAATCTGATGTACAAAATAAACACACACATATTTATGCTCTGGACTATAGACACTGAATGCATGTAAATCCCTGAAAAATATGTTGTAGCCCTGGGCAAAAGAAAGGCAGTAAAATCACTCTAGGTGTAGGGACAGTGTAAAATATTAACACATGATAAATAATGGAACAATTAAAAATAATAGCACAGAGTTTTCTCTCTCTCTCTCTCCCATCCTCTTTCTCTCTCTCTTTCTTTCTCTTTCTATCTTTCTGTCTTTTTCTTTTTTTCTTTCTCTTTCTTTCTTTTTCTCTTTCTTTCTTGTCTCTCTTTTTCCTTTCCTCTTTCCTTCTTTCTCTCTCTTTCTTTTTTCTTTCTCTTTCTTTGTCTTTCTTTCTTTCTTTCTTTCTTTTTCTTTCTTGTCTCTCTCTCTCCCCCTTCCTCTTTCTTTCTTTCTTTCTTTCTTTCTTTCTTTCTTTCTTTCTTTCTTTCTGTCTTTCTTCCTCTTTCTTTCTTTGTCTCTTTCTTTCCTTGTCTCTTTCTTTCTTTCCTCTCCTCTCTCTCTCTTATTAATTTTTCTTCCTTCCTATCATCTTTCTTTCCTTCTTTCTGTCTGTCTTTCTTCTTTCTTTCTTTCTTTCTTTCTTTCTTTCTGTCTTTCTTCCTCTTTCTTTCTTTGTCTCTTTCTTTCCTTGTCTCTTTCTTTCTTTCCTCTCCTCTCTCTCTCTTATTAATTTTGAAACATATCAAATAGAAGTCAAAACAAATGTCCTGTGATGAGGAGAATTAGTTTAGTCCTTCTGATCAGCAGTCTTATTCACTTGACTAACATAGATATTCCATGTGCAGAGCATTACCCAACATCAATTTAGGTGCTGCCACTGAGGTAGGATCCTTTTGCTGGCAGGGGGTGAAAACCTCTCGGACCGCCGCCCGCCGCCGCCTGGAGCTCGCTTTTCACACACCCCCATCGCCCAAAGCCGTGCAGGGAAACTTCCCAGGAGTTCCAGGACGCCTCGAACTCCCGGAGTTTTTTCCTGCGCGGCTTTTGCCGGCGGGGTGTGTGTGTGAAAAGCAAGCCGCCTGGAGCTCACTTTTCACACACACACACACGCTGCCGGCCAAAGCCATACAGGAAAACTTCCCGGGAGTTCCAGGACGCTCCACCACCACCCCTTGGCCCCAGCACAGCAGCTGCATCTCCCGTCACGGATCGCGAGACCCGACCTCGGAAGGTAAGCGGGCATGGGGGACCTGCGGGAAGGCTGCGGGGCAGGCAGGCAAGCATGGCAGGGCTGCGAGGAAGGGAGTAGGCTGCTAGCTCCCTTCCCCGCAGCCCCGACATGCTTGCCTGCCTTCGATCCTGATGGGAGCTCCAGCCGCAGCGGCGGTGGAAGGAAAGTTTCAGAGCGGCGGCAGCGGCGCTCCGGGAGGGCAGCCCTCGGGGCCCTGGGAAAGCGCACAGTAAGGAGTTGCCGCTTTGGGTCCTCCCAGTCCGGAAAACGCTGCGTGAGAAACTACCGAGAGCGCCGGCAGGCTTCTCCGTCTATGCGAGCCTGGGGAGTGGTGGCAAGGAAGGCCTCAGCCAGTCCCCGGGCTCGCGTACACCGCGAAGCCCGCCGCTTGCTGCCCCCTACCGTCTGTGCCCCATGAAGTTACTTACCTTTAGGCAGCCGCAGGAGGAGGCAGCAGTAACGCAGGTAGGCCGGGAAGTCAGCAAGTGACAACGCGAGGCGGGGCGATCGGCGAGCAGCAGGCGGGTAGGCAGGCGGGGCAAGCATGCTGCAGACGGGCAGGGCAAGCGAGCGAGCGGCGACCGGGCTTGCGGGGGGAACAAGCGGAAACGGAGCAGGGGGGAGCAAATGGAACCGGCTCGGGGGCGTGGCCAGGCTGCCATTACTCCCGGTTTGGCAAACCCATCCCTATTTTTACTACCGGTTCTATAGAACCGGCCTGAACCGACAGGAACCCACCTCTGGGCTATCCCAATCTTCTCCATGTTGTTAAAAATGTATAGTGTTTTTCTTCAATAATGAGTATCAGTGCTCCCATATACGGCCTGCAAAACTCCAGATGAACCCCAGAAAAGCAACAGAAAACTAACTTTTATAAGGGGTGACCTCTGGGTGGCAGCAAAGGTTTTTAAAAAATATTTCCTTCTTGCTGCCCCCTAGTGGTCCTCTGGAGTTTTGCAGACCAGAAATGATTGCCCTCCTGCGACCATTCAACATTCTTGACCAAGTAAGCAATGGAATAGATTGGAATCAAAGAAACATTTCCATACTGCTGCCAAGAAACTACATGAACTTTATCAATCAGAAGTCAAACTCAATTGGAAGACTTTACTTCACCCTGAGTGGTATAATATCTGTTTTAGTATTTTAGTGAAGAGAAGGACCAGGGGAGACATGATAGCAGTGTTCCAGTATTTGAGGGGCTGCCACAGAGAGGAGGGGCTCAAGCTATTTTCCAAAGCACCAGAAAGCCAGGCAAGGAATAATGGATGGAAACTGATCAAGGAGAGATTCAACCTAAAAATAAGGAGAAATTTTCTGACAGTGAGAGCATTCAACCAATGAAACAGCTTGCCTTCAGAAGTTGTGAGCGCTTCACCATTGGAAGCTTTCAAGAAGAGACTGGACAGCCATCTGTCAGAAATGGTAGGGTCTCCTACTTGGGCGGAGGGTTGGACTAGATGACCTACAAGGTCCCTTCCAACTCTGTTATTCTGTTATCTCACCGGATGATACGAGGAAGTTGGGGGGGGAAAGATGTGGAACGGGAAGCGCATAACAGACGAAGCATCCGGAAGCTTTTTTGTATTACACACACAATTAAAAAAAAAGTGTAGTTAAAAACTCCCCGCGATGCTCTTTCGTTTCTTCCGTTTCCTCATTTCCGGCACTGTGTCCCCTTCTTTTAAAACCCTTCCTGGAAGGAAGACATCTTCTTTTCCACGTTACCTTACAATATTAAGCCACCGGCTATAAATAAATATCTACACGTATGTGCACACACGTGCAATTCCTCCTCGGGCGGGATCCCTCCCGCTTTAAAGAGCCAAGGTCGCTCCGCCTCCCCCCACTTGCGTCTAAGAAGGAAGCGGAAGTGACGTCCTGTGCTTGTAGTTAGTGGAGAGCCGGAAAGAGGGAGGGTTAAGGCTCGGGCCCGGGAGCCGGAGGGAGCCGCAGAGCAGCTGCTACTGTCTCCGCCGTTGCTGCCCGGACCCTCCAGGTACGCGGTGGGTGGTTTTTTGTTTTTTTTTTAAAGTCGCGCGCATGCGCGAGGAGTCCTCCTCTCCGTCTCCCTTCGCTCCTCGTGACGGGGCCGCCGGGGGAAGTTGGTTGCCATAGAGACGGGAGTTCGGTGCGGGTGGGGGGGGGAGCCGGCAGAGCCGGCGAGGAAAGGAGGGAGCGCGGCCATTCCGCGCCGGCGAAGCGATGCCTCGTCGTCGGGGAAGCTGCGAGGCGCCGTGGCTGGCGCTCCAACGGGGCTGCCATGTCGAAGAGGGGCAAGATCTTCGCCCGCGAGGGAAGGGCAGAGTTTGTCTCGGCGGCCTGTCTTTCCGAAGCTCGGGTGAGGAGCGCGGCGGGCTCGCCCTGCTTGTGGCCGGGACTCGGGGGAGGGAGGTCCGTTTCATTGCACGACGGCGGGGAAGTTTCTCCGATGGGTATCGCCTGGGGAAGTTAGAGGAGGGGATGGGTATTTTGGGGGCGGGGGGTGGTTTTTGCACAGGTAAAGGAGTGGTCTTTCCTTATGCTGCTTCCTCCCCCCTCTCCCCTTATTTGTTCTGTTAAAATTAGGGTGAAGCAACAGCCTGGCCCACGTGGGATGGTGGGAAGATTGGGGTGAGGTGCCTTCTGACGCCTTGGTTGATTGATTGATTGATTGATTGATTGATTGATCGATCTGCCAGCTTCACTGGTGGTGAGGGGGGGGGAGAAAGTCTTGGGGATCTCACACCCGAAATTCTCTTTTCTTTCCCTCCTTTTGATAAGGCACCTTAAAAGTTCATGTGACTTTTCTCCACTGAGTATGAATGAACTTTGCAGTGAGGTTTGCTTCCTCCTCTCTTAATTTCTGCTGCTGTCTTTTAAGGATGTTGAATTGCCAGGATTAGGAATGGATGGCAGTTGCATATTTGTCTTGAGAGCACCAGGTTTAGGAAGGCTGTGAACTGAAGGGAGCTTGGATACACCAGGTATTGCACAAAGGACAAAATGAAGAGGTGGTGCAGTTTGCAGGAACCTGTTTGAATATTCTGTGAGCTGCTTTTCATTTAGTACAGCAATTTGCATCCCAGATACTGCTTACCTTGGCTCTACATGGTGTATTTCCATCTCTTTCCCAATAGTGTAAAAGATTTTCAGTATTCCATTGGGAAGATTTGAGGAAATCATCGTCCTTCCACTTTATCAGTTGTTTATATGGGCTACTTGAATGGTTTGGTTGTAGTGTGAAAGTATCTGCCTAGCTATGCTTCAACACAGTTTCATTCTGCCTGTCTTGGTTTCTTTTTTTGTTGTTGTTAGTTTCCAACGGTGAGACTGTGAGATGAAAAGATACCCAAAATAGAGATTATTCCTATAGTTAATAGGAGTTGTTTTTTTTGGGGGGGGGATTTCTTTAGCTTCCCCTTTGCTTTCACCAATATTACAATCTTTATTAAGAATATGCAGGTAGTCCTCAACTTACAACCTTTTGTTTATTGACCGAAGTTACACCAGCACTTAAAAAAGTGAATTATGACAGTTTTTCACAATTAAAACTCTTGCAGCATCCCCATGGTCACATGATCAAAATTCAGGCAACTGACTCACATTGATGAGGGTTGCAGTATCCCGGGGTCATGTGATCACCTTTTGTGACCTGACAAGCAAAGACAATGGGGAAGCCAGATTCACTTAACAACCGTGTTACTAATTTAAGAACTGTAGTAATTCACTTAATGACTGTGGCAAGAAAGATCGTAAAATAGGCAAAACTGTCTCGCTTAGCAGCAGAAATTTTGGGCTCAGTTGTGGTCGTAAGTTGAGGACTACCTGTATTTTTAACATTGCTTGGTTGTGGTTTGCTCTGGTCTGGAATCCTTTTGAAGAAGAATCTGTGCGCTCATAGAAAGTCTTTGTGCAAACATATGTACCCATGTGTTTGTGCACACATGTAACAGTCAACATTTCCTATTTTTACAGGGGGGGAGAGATGGCTGAAATCAGTGACCTTGACCGCCAGATTGAACAACTGCGGCGCTGTGAACTCATCAAGGAGAGTGAGGTCAAAGCCCTCTGTGCAAAGGCCAGGCAAGTGTTTGTAGACTTCTGAGCAGTAACTGTTTTTATATGACAGCATGCAGCTGACGGTGTGAAAGGCAATTCCAGATGACACATCTCCCTTTTCCTTCCAACAGAGAGATTTTGGTGGAAGAAAGTAATGTCCAGAGAGTAGATTCCCCAGTAACAGTGAGTAAGGGTTTGGGGGGAGGGGCGATGCTTCATAATACCTTAGACTGGTGTGATGACATCAGCAGTCAGGCAGACTTTTATTTTTTTTATCCTTGATGCATTTTTTTCCAGGTTTGTGGGGATATCCATGGCCAGTTTTATGACCTTAAAGAGCTATTCAGGGTGAGTGCTGAAACCCACTAGTTCCATGCTGCCTTCTGCTGCTTTTTGCTTTCTTTCTGTACATTCCCTAATTTTATGGGTAACCTTTTCTTGTGTTCTGTGTCTTCATGCGTCAGGTGGGTGGCGATGTACCTGAGACCAACTATCTTTTCATGGGAGACTTTGTTGACCGAGGCTTCTACAGTGTTGAAACATTCTTGCTGCTGCTGGCACTCAAAGTAAGGAAAGCCCTGATAAGTCAACATTGATTTTTTTTTCTTTCTTATTTAAAAGTCAGCATGTGCTGTCAGTGATGCCAGTTTGACTAATACCTTTTGAAATCTGAAGGATAAGCTAAATGGATCAACTTCTTTTTACAGGTCCGTTACCCGGACAGAATCACCCTTATCCGTGGCAATCACGAAAGCAGGCAGATCACCCAGGTATATGGGTTTTATGATGAGTGCTTGAGAAAATATGGCTCTGTCACTGTGTGGCGCTACTGCACTGAGATTTTTGACTACCTCAGCCTCTCTGCCATTATTGATGGCAAGGTGAGTATGCAAGTATAATTCTTGACTCACGATGAATTATGGATCTGAAGGAGATCAGATTCTGATTTGAAGGACTAACTGTCTGAAAAATAGGGGAAAAACAACTTATTATTTTACTTTCCAAATCATGTAATTATGGGATAATCACTGGTGGCATGGGGCCGATTCAAAATGAATGTCTTAATTCAAATCCAGCACTTGGTTGTTTTTAAAAATGGCCCAGTGGACCTACCGGAAGTCCGGAGGCTTCAGTGAGGCCTGCGCGCATGCACGGGGGGGGCAGCATGGGGGGG
>QLTV01000657.1:240112-258302 GCA_003457575.1 Thermophis baileyi | reverse complement strand
GAATGAATGAATGAATGAATGAATGAATGAATGAATGAATGAATGAATGAATGAATGAATGAATGAATAAATAAATAAATAAATAAATAAATAAATAAATAAATAAATAAATAAATATTCTGTTACCTGCCATAAGGTGATGCTGGCCCCCTTAAACCATGAAAAGCAGCTGGATGTTGTACATAAGCCTCAGCCCCATTGAGATTAATTCCTGCAGGGGGGTNAATGAATGAATGAATGAATGAATGAATGAATGAATGAATGAATGAATAAATAAATAAATAAATAAATAAATAAATAAATAAATAAATAAATAAATATTCTGTTACCTGCCATAAGGTGATGCTGGCCCCCTTAAACCATGAAAAGCAGCTGGATGTTGTACATAAGCCTCAGCCCCATTGAGATTAATTCCTGCAGGGGGGTAGAAGGAACAGGAAGGCTGTGGAAGTGCAGGCGGTGGCTGTTGTTCCAGAGGCCCCTCTTCTGTCAGGGTGGAGTCGCAAGGGCCTTTCTTGCTCTCTATGGGAAGGGACGTGCAGAGAAGACCGGAAGAGAAGACAAAATTATCAGTAGGAATTAAACAACTACATACTGGGAACATATTTGGCAGAGACGTAGAGCTCTTTATGAAAGAGGTGACACAAGGAGGTGAAATGACTGTACACTTAATTAAGAAAAAAATATCTAACAATTTGTCCAGCCTATTGGAAATCAAATGAGGAGGTTCTATAATTAACTGATTCTTGGAGTTGTTTCTGATTTGAGCAGGCTATAAGTATAAGCCCTGTAAACAAACAAACTAAACTAGTCTGTATAAGTGAGGTTCTTCTTATTAATTTCACTTCAAATTAATAAGACTACTTTCAAGGAAAAAGGAGGGGATAATTGCAGATGAAGGAGAAGAATAAAATGGAGAAAGGGGCTTTGGGAAGAATTATGAGAGTATGGAGGGTTATTAGAAAAGCAAGCAAGAAGGGATTATTATCGAATGTGTGCATAGGGTAAATGATGGGTATCTAGGAAAGAGATGGAGATGTAGGCATTTAGTCAACTATCTAGAACAGGGGTGGGAAACTATGACGCTTTTATGATTTGTGGACTTCAACTCCCAGAATTCCTGATCCAGACATGCCAGGAATTCTGGGAGTTGAAGTTCATAAAAGGGCTATAGTTCTCCACCTCTGATCTAGAATCATTGTTATAAGTGATACAGGACAGTAGTGGGTTTTAAAACCTGTTGCTACTGGTTCGTGTGCGCGCTTGCGCAGAAGCGTCCCGGGCGGGTGGACGGAGCCTCCCGCCACCGCCACTACCGGTTCTAAGAACCGGGCCGAACCGGGAGCAACCCACCGCTGATACAGGAGCATCTGCAAGTGAAGGAGATCAGGGTGATGAAAACATCAGGCATCACAAAGCAAGCTTCACTCATTTTCTATATGCATTGCAACATTGCATATATGCCCAAAGGGATAAAGCTCATCATTTCGACATAGTGAGATGCCGGTGGGATTATCTCATTTAATGTTGATTAATCACAGAATTTCAGCAGGCCAGCCTTGGCTAGTCCTGAATGAAGAATCACATAAGAATTACATGTAATGCACCTAAAAACAGGTGGGGCTGTCATTGCATCATCATAACTGCCGTTTTGACTTTTTGGGCCACAGTCTGCAAAAACACCTCCACGGAAGAGGGAGAAGCTGAAGTTAGAAGTAGTATTTAAGAAGTTAGAGACAGAATAAGATACCCATGTTTTTTCTCACCGCTTTCGCCCTGGTTTGCTTCGCATTCATTGATCTTCATCTTCCTTTTGATTCGGGCCTCACGCTCCCTGTATTTTGTAATGGACCATAATAAGATCTGATAAAACAGCAGTCAGGGCTTAAACACCTTTCAGGATTATGCAATTGCAGACTGTTGGTCTAGCAAAGTCCACCCCACCTGCTTTCTAGAGTCTTAGCATTTTGATTCTGACAATTCAGCTTGTTGGAATGAAATCTCTGAAGCCAGGTAATCTGGAGGTCACAACCTATACAACCATCCGTAGAGGGATTACAATGCCCTTCAGCCTCAGCCATCGAGAAGGGCATCTTTTGCAGTGGGAAACATCAGGAGACCCATACCAATGTTGTGGTTTTGATTTCTTCCTGCTCACCTTTTGCTGTTCATGCCATTTTCTCGGAAGCCCTTTGCAAAAGGATTGCTTTCTATCTTCATCTGAGTGATCTGAATGGATGGTGAGGAGTGAAAGAAATAACAAACGTATACTTTAGAGTTAAAGGAATAGAAGTCATCATACATATTTATAGCAATAAATACATTCTGCTTTATTTTTTTCCATCCAGTTCTGGGTTATTTCTGAAAGAAGCGTAAAATTATATTGAAGTTACTCCCAGTCTTTTTGGAGTAGTAGGATTTTAAGTTTTGTTCCTGTGTGCAAAATTTATACATGTATATGTTCCTGGAGGCCAGATATAGCATAATGAAAGAGAAGATGACAAAAATGTGATTTGGGAGGTATCCTAGCTAAGCTGAAAACAAGAGAGACAAGAGAGAATAATGTATGTTTAGAATAGCAGCCTGTAATGACAAACTATAATGTTGTCAATGGCTTTTGCCCACAGTAGATTTAGGTACCAGTTAGTGGTCTGGGGAAGATTTCCTAGAGAGAGGTCTAGAGCCAGTTTGATGTAGTGCTCTAAGGCACTGACCTAGAAACCAGGAGACTGTGAGTTCTAGTCCTGCATATCTAGCCGAGGTGGCACAGTGGTTAGAGTGCAGGACTGCAGGCTACTTCAGCTGACTGCTAGTTGCAGTTCGGTGGGTCAAATCTCACCGGCTCAAGGTTGACTCAGCCTTCCATCCTTCCGAGGTGGGTAAAATGAGGACCCAGACTGTTGGGGGCAATATGCTAACTCTGTGAACCGCTTAGAGAGGGCTGTAAAGCACTATGAAGCGGTATATAAGTCTAAGTGCTATTGCTATTGCTATTAGACTTCAAAGCTGGTTGGATGGCTTTGGGTCAATCACCAGGAGACAATGAGTTCTAGTCCTGCGTTCGGCATGAAAGCTGGCTGGGTGACTTTGGGCCAGTTTCTCTCTCTCAGTCCAACCCACCTCACAGGGCTGCTGTTATGGGGAAAATAAGAGGCAGAAGGTATGCTGGATATGTTCGTCACCTTGAGTTATTTATAAAAACAATAAAGGTGAGGTACAAATAAATAAAGATATAAAGGTCTTAATCATCTTCCCATTCTTTTGACAATATCTATTTTTTCTGGCTCTCTAGGTAGCTTCAGCCAGCAAAGGGAACGAATTCTTCAGCTGCAAATAAAACATATATTGTTCTTTTTAAAACATGGAGATGGCTTATTTGAAGCCTTCCTTTTGAGCACTTCACTTTTCAACTACATTCATGGTTGATACTGAGGTAGTAGTCATGTTATAGAGACATTTTCTGTGTTTCTCTTTGGGGAAATTAAGTTTCTGAAGTGGCTTTGCATATTAAGGTGAAATCAGAGGTGGTATTCAGCAGGTTCTGACCAGTTCTGGAGAACCAGTAGCGGAAATTTTGAGTAGTTCGGAGAACCGGTAAATACCACCTCTGACTGGCCCCACCCCCATCTATTCTCTGCCTCCCAAGTCCCAGCTGAGAAAATGGGGGTTTTGCAGTAACCTTCCCCTGGAGTGGGGAGGGAATGGAGATTTTACAGTATCCTTCCCCTGCTACACCCACCAAGCCACGCCCACAGAACCGGTAGCAAAAAAAATTGAATCCCACCACTGGGTGAGATGGTTACTTCTGCCCCTCCCAGCAACCAATTTTCAGCATCTCTTGCAGATTTATTTTTCTATTAAAACCTTTCTGTAATGGATAATAGTTCCCATAGTCCCTAGCCAGAATGGCCATTGGCTGAGAGCTCCTGGAGTTATAGTTCAACACACAGTTTCCTAATTGACATCCTTAAGATATGTGTCCCAAGGGTGCTTTTTCAAGAGGCAACTAGACTTTCTGGTTGTCCAGTTGCCTCTTGAAAAAGCACCTTTGGGACAACCATGACCTGGATGACTGAGAATCTCCATAAACTTAAGATGTGTGGACTTCAACTCCCAGAATTCCTCAGCCAGCCTGAGAAACATTGGCTCAATACTGTATCTGTGGTTGACACCAGTGGAGAAATTTCTATTTAGATTTTATTAGAAGTATTATTAAAGATCATGTTCCCAGTTCAGTTAGCCTTTCTAGACCCGCTAAAATGAACAAAATAAGGCTTATAAACTCTTCGTAGTGTGAAAGACTATGATGATGTAAAGCATCGTTTCTCAACTCAGCAAGATGTATGAACTTCAACTCCCAGAATTCCATAGCCAAGTATGCTAGGCAAGTTGAAGTCCATACATCTTAAAGTTGGTGACAGTGAGAAACACTGGTGAAAAGTATTGAAATGACAGACTGTGAAAAGCTATTGGGAGTGGGGATTAAATTTTGCTGGAGACATGTTTATACTAAATAATACATTGTTGTGAATAATAGAAGGAGCCAAAGTGCTGCAACTGAAATTGTTAGAGAAATAAATTTTGAAGGCAGGAAAGAGGCACATTTAAGGCTATAAGATTGCCAGGAGAGGTTTAGTTCTGAAAAGATTTGGCTTGGATGAGGGTGTCAAAGGATAAAAGAATAGGAAAATATGCAGAAAGAGAGTATTAAGGAACCCTAGAAAGTAAAGAGTCCTTCGGGAGTTGGGCGGCATATAATTTTATATAATAAATAAATTATAAATAAAATAAATATATAGGAAATATAAATAACACAGGCTACAGGACTGTGGGAATGAGGGGTGGAGGGACATCTTTAAACATGAGAAAACACAGGTGAACCCAAAGGTGCTTTTTCAGGAGGCAACTGGACTTTCTTGTTTTTTCTTTTGAAGACGTTTCACTTCTCATCCAAGAAGCTTCTTCAGCTCTGACAGGATAGTGGATCCTTCCATTCCCCAGTATCCTGTCAGAGCTGAAGAAGCTTCTTGGATGAGAAGCAAAACGTCTTCAAAAGAAAAAAACAAAGTCCAGTTGCCTCCTGAAAAAGCACCTTTGGGACAACCATGACCTGGATGACTGGGAATCTCTACAGACTTTTAAACACAGGTGAATTTAAAGGAAGAACGGGCAATGATGGGATGGGGGGGGGACACCCAGAGGGGCAAAATGGATTTCTGAAAAGAAACAAGATTTTCCCCAACTACTATAGTACATCTTCTGAAAGTCCATTGGTATATTTGCCTTGGTATTTTTCTGGCTGAAAACATTCCTAGAGATTCTAGACAGCTAACTCTAAAACATAGAATAATAGGTTTGGAAGGGACTTTGGAGGTCTTCTAGTCCACCCCCTGTGCGAGACTAATACATTTTATTAAAGAGGGTAAGACTTTTTTTTAGCTATCATAGACTAACAAATCTATCTATCTATCTATCTATCTATCTATCTATCTATCTATCTATCTATCTATCTATCTATCTATCTATCTCCGGTATCTATCTGTCAAAAGAAGGAGACAATGAGGGACAAGCAGTCTGAGATATCATGGACTCTACAAATGAGAATAAGTCTACAGTATTAAAAAAAACACCCATTTTTTAAAAACCCTGCTCTTTTTTCTCTCACCTGTGGGTTCTGGTAGGCTGTGACAGTCAGAAACTGTGTCTCAGGAAAGGTGAAGGAAGCACAGCCACCACCTGCTCCGCGGCCCCCTCCAGCTCCCACCACATGTACTCTGGGCTGGTAACGGTGCATGGAATGAACGATCAACTAAGAACAGAAGAACCAACAGTGGGTATTATTTTACCTGACCATCTTATGTCCCTCCATTTTCCAACTCCATTTTAGTTCTCCGCAAAACCGAACTGTCTATGCATGCTGTCATGCTGGGCAAAGCACAAAATGTGATCCTAATTGCATGATTCATTATCCTTAAATATGAGTTCATTTTGTATTTAAAAGGAAGATTAAGAATCTAGGCGTGTCAACCTGCAAAAAAATAAGCCCAAGTCATTTCTGTAGAGGGAACTCGGTGAGCTAAGTTATTTCTTGCCTTACATCCATGAACAATTTTTTAATAATAATCCAACCCATTATCAACAAAATCTAAGTTTAAATACTGTGTGGTTGCTATAGAATTTATTTTCTTTGAATTTCAGAATGTAGTATTCCTTTGGGAAAGATTTTGCTACATTTTTGGCATTAGATTCACAAAATCCTGGAGCTTGGCTGTTTTTTTTTTCTATAACCCCTCATAGTTAGTAGCCTAAAAGATCCTCCCACATTTGTCCCCTCTCTAAATCATTTTATTTGGGCTATAAGTGTACTCTTATTAATTATTGTCTCCTAGATGTATATACCCTCTTCCCCATCTGTCTTTTCTCCAGTCCCAGTTCCCAATCATACATGTCCATGAGGATCCAGGGTATTGTTGGTGAGCTTGAGCCGATGGAAAGATACAGGTTGGCGCATCCAGTGGGCACCTGATGCAGGTGAGTCAGGATGGATGTAAACCCGGTCTGGAGGTGGTAATTCTGCCTTGCCACTGGCTTCCCACTTTTTGCCATGCCACTTGTAGCGGGAGCCTCCTACAGGGACGACATCCACCAGCAGTAGGTACTTAGCTTCAGGATCCAGGCCTGTGACCGAAACTTTTAGCTGTGGAAACATCCGCCTGGAAGGTGATTAAAACATGGATTAGAAAATTCAAGTTGTGAGGAATGGGCTGTGACACAAGAAGAAGAAAACATGATTCATCTCAACTCAAGGCTGGTAGTAGCTAATTCTAGTCACACACCCACCATGCTATAGCTGAGTTCTAGAAAGTTCTAGAAAGTTCTAATAGCACAGGATGAGTGGACAGAGTCCAAATCATATTATTTGGCTCCATTTATTAAGACAAGCAGACCAACAAGCAGTCCCTCATTTAGCCCTTGAAATATCAGCGCTGACATGCTTGACGTATAGGTAGTCCTTGACTTACAACCAAACTGGGATCATAATATATGTTGCTAAGCAAAGCAGTTGTTAGTAAGTTGCGCCCAATTTTACGCCTTTTTTGCCAAGGTGTTAAGCAGTTGTTATCACACAGTCTTTAAGCAAGTCTGGTTCCCCCCACTGATATTGCTTGTGGGAAGCCAGCTGTGAAGGTTGGAAATGGCATGACACTGAGATGCTGCAATGGTTGTAAATACACAATGGTTGCCAAGTGCCCGAATTTTGATCATGTGACCATGGGGATGCTGCGACTGTTGTTAGTGCAAGGACCGGTTGTAAGTAACATTTTTCAGTGCCAATGTAACTTTGAACAGTTTCTAAATGAATGGTTGTAATGGACTGCCTGTAGTGGAAGAATGTTAAGATCCTGTGCAGGACAAATGGCTTTTAATTATTCCTTGGAAAGCTGAAAACATACAAAACTCTCTCACTCAATTCCTAGGGCAGTAACTACTCTTTTCCAGTTTTCCTGGGATGTGGCCTTTCTAGTTCTTTTCTCACTTCATCTAACTATATAGGTTTAATACAATTACTATAAATTCCCAATGTTGTTCGTCTCCAGATCAGTTCATCTCTGGTCAATCAATCAATCAATCAGAATAGAGCTGGAAGGGACTTTGGAGGCCATATAGTACAACCCCCTGCTCAAGCAGGAGAACCTATACCAGGGGTGTTAAACTCAAGGCCCGGGGGTGGATCCGGACTGTGGGATGCTTAGAACTGGCCTGCGGTGCCACCCTGGAAACAGCAAAGGACCGGCCCACGGTGCCTCTGCCAGCAAAACCGGAGCTCAGGAGGGCCCTCCCGAGCTCCGTTTTCGCTGGCAGAGGGTTGCAGGAGGCCGTCGCAGCCAAAAAAAAAGAGCTCAGGAGGGCCGCCAGTGGCCCTCCCGAGCTCTGTTTTCACTGGCAGAGGGTTGCAGGAGGCCGTCGCAGCCAAAAACGGAGCTCGGGAGCCTGTTTTAGCTGGCAGAGTGCTCGGGCCACCACAGCCCCCCCCCCGCCCCGACTGACGTCAAGCTGGCCACCCTCACCCTGGCCATGCCCCCTCTGCCCACCCGAGGTCAAACACAACCCTGATGCGGCCCTCAATGAAATCGAGTTTGACACCCCTGCTTCATACCATTTCAGATAGGTGGCTGTCCAGTCTTTTCTTAAAAACCTCCAGTGATGAAGCCCCTACAACTTCTGGAGGCAAGCTGTTCCACTGGTTAATTGCCCTAACTGTGAGGAAGTTTCTCCTTAATTCCAGGTTACAGTGACTTAAAATGGTCCAACAGCCGCAGGAGACCCAAGGTTATGAAACATTTTTTACACTAGAAATTAAAGATAAAAGGGGATTTTCACAGTATTCATTTCAGGTACCCTGTTATTCTCTGGTACCCAGAAGCTACATCTGTTTCTCAAAATCTTGCTTTTATTATAATAACTCAGGAAAAAATAAATAGGGACAGAGAAAGATTTATTTCTCTTAACGTCTTAAGAGCCTTCCTAGATTAAATGAACAGTCTAATCAAGTAAATTATTTTCTATCAGGGTCCTAAATAGAGCTTACAAAATGAGCAAAATGCAGGTATACTGCCTTTGAACATGGAGGCTTCATTTAAAACATTAGAAATGGAGAATTAGAAGGGACCATTCAAGCCTTTTAAGACTAGCCCTCTGTTCAGTAACAGAGCAGGTAGCTTCAGATTGCTTATCCTTGGTGAATTTGTCAAATCCCATTTGCAAAGTATTTAAACTATCGTTCATCAATATGTGTTATGGCCATAGATCCCTAAACTTGTGAATTATATAAACAAAGCTTTGTTTTCCATTATCCTACTCTTTTTGCATGATGGTTCTCCTCCCTGCCAGCTCTAGTGAAAAGAGGAAAAAAACCATTGTGCAAAGCTAGCATAGCTTAAAAATGGTTTAGGTTGCAGTCATTATACATTTACACAAAAGCAAGACCCACTGGACTTCATAGGGCTTACTTCAGAGTGGGGAAGGATAAGATTACAGTGTCAAGTCTATTGGGGAGATGTTTTAATTTTAGGACAGAAGAAAAGTCATCTGAAGCTCTGATTTACATGTTCCAAGACTGATCCCTGCCACTGCAAGGAGAGAGAGGGAGAGGGAGATGATGGGCCAGTATCTCACCTGCCTGCTTTGGTGATGATCATCTCGGTGCCAATGCCACTGAACCGCTTCCAAAGCTCACTGTTCTCCAGGCTCATCCGTACTCCAGGGGGTAGCTGTGCAGTTGCTGGGGGGCCT
The DNA here is from genome assembly GCA_003457575.1 of Thermophis baileyi. Taxonomy (NCBI): domain Eukaryota; kingdom Metazoa; phylum Chordata; class Lepidosauria; order Squamata; family Dipsadidae; genus Thermophis; species Thermophis baileyi. The sequence goes on along the minus strand of QLTV01000657.1, from coordinate 249,008 downwards.
GTTGGGAGTGTCTGAGATGACCCATAAGGGAGGCCAGGGGTTGGGGGCAGGAGGCGCCCAGGGGGGTCCAAACCTGGGAAGAAACCTTCCAATTTGGGAGCAGCTTCCAGCTCTGGTGACAAAGAAGAGGAGAAAAGAGACCTGAGAGGAGGGTTAAGAGAATTGAGGGGCATCGGCTGCTGAGCCATGTGGAGTAAGGGGAAGGAGGGGGTTGCAGGCATTACTGAGGGGCATCATCAAGGTATTTGTCACTCTCCTGCTGGTTTCCGCCCGTTTTCTTCTCTTCCCCCCCTCTCCACCTCTTCCCTGCCCCATAATTAGTGTTCCTTGGAGGCAGGTTTCTGCCTATAGGTCTGGGCTCCCTGCCTAATGAAAAAGGGACAGAATGAATGAATTAATTTTCAGGCAACTGTTAGAATTAAGTGTTCCTGGAATTGGGCTCTATTTGGCCGATCTATGGAGCTCATTTATGATGAGGCTATTGCTTTACAGAAATGCTAATACATAGAATCACAGAGTTGAAATTCACCCCAGAAGTCATCTATTCCAACCCCCTATTTGGGGCAGGTAGCATTACAAATAAATGTATAGAACTGTAGAAATGTTGTAGGACGGAAGAAATGCCATTCTCTCAGCCTACTTCACCTCGAAGGGTTGTTGTGAAGTATTTGGTATGTTTGCCTCATTGAGATAACCAACATATATCAAAGGTGGAATTAAAATATTATAACAATAATAATAGTAAAGCAATTATTGGGTATGTCTAGTCTAGTGAAAAGAAGGAGTAGGGGTAACATGATAGCAGCGTTCCAATATTTGAGGGGCTGCCACAAAGAAGAGGGAGCCAAGCTATTCTCCAAAGCACCTGAAGGCAGAACAAGAAGCAATGGGTGGAAACTAATCAAGGAGAGAAGCAACCTAGAACTAAGGAGAAATTTCCTGACAGTTAGAACAATGAATCAGTGGAACAACTTGCCTCCAGAAGTTGTGAATGCTCCAACACTGGAAGTTTTTAAGAAGAGATTGGACAACCATTTATCTGAAATGGTGTAGGGTTTCCTGCCTAGGCAGGGGGTTGGACTAGAAGACCTCCAAGGTCCCTACCAACTCTGTTATTCTGTTCTGTTCATCCGAGGACCATTCTCATCAGTAGTGGGTTCTAAAACCTGTTGCTATCGGTTCACGCTCGCGTGCGCGCGCAGAAGTATCCTGGGAGGGTGGGCGGAGCCTCCCACCGCCGCCGCTACTGGTTCTAAGAACCGGGCCAAACCGGGAGCAACCCACCGCTGATTCTCATCCTCTTGGGTGCCTAGTGGACTTCCCTTACTTTTGTTTTTTAATATACGTCCCACTTTTCCCACAGATATAATAGCGTAACCTCCTAATTCTCATTGTCTGGTTCCAGCTCACCCATTCTGGATTGATTTTATTTATTTATGAAATTTATTTGCCACCCATCTCATATCTAACGACTCTTGGCAGCTTTGCAACATAAACGTTTTTGGTCCACTATTCTACTCTAATATAGTTGCATCCTGGAATCAGTTTATTAACCCTCTTAGCTTAGACATCCTGGCTACCACCGTCTCTCCCGAAGAGCCCCCAAAACATTGCTGATTTTACTTCAGTTTCTTATACAAGAAGAAAGTTTCTCCATGTCAGGTTTCTCCTTCTTAACCTTCTCTGAATCTTCTTCAGAGACGCTTAATTCCCATCTGCTTCTTTAAATGTCTGTCACAATCACACCGTAATCCATCTCAAGAGCCACTCCCAGGAAGGCATAGATGCTTTTTCTTCTATCCCGCTCCCTTTCACATCACAACCCTGTGAGGTAGATAGGCTGAATAATGGCGCCTGGCTCTGGAACAGGCCACCATGGAGCCTAATGGTTAAATAAAGATGTTCTTGAGCCCACAATCCCCACCAGCATTTTTGGCTCCCTTCCATTTATGGCTTTACCATGACCCAGTTTTTCCTTCCGCCACCACTTTGCCACATCGTCTCCCAATTTCTCACCTGAGTATCTGAAGGCTTCATATTGGGGTGCCTGACTCTGGGGATAAGCAGCTCCAGGAGGGGGTGGTGGTCGCAGAGCATAGGAGCTCCCATACTGGGGGAATATCTCTGATGGGTGGTACATGAGGGACGGACAGAAGCCTGGAGGCCAGGACTGGCTTCTCTGGGAAGGGAGTGGGGGTCTTGTGAATGGGAACAGGTGAGGCTGGAAGCCAGGGCTCCTGCCTTGAGGTTTGGGTAGAGAAGGAAGGAAGGGAGGGAGGGCTCAGAGGCAGAAAGGTAGGAGCTGTTTAAGGTGCTGGGAGCCAGATCTCTTTGGCTTGGTCTCTTGAAGCAAGTCTGGGATGTGTCCACCTCCAAATCCTCTCTTTCCCTGAAGCGCTCCTGGTTGGGGGCTTGTATTTATGATTCCGCCAAGGCTCTTTGAAGTGAGACCCCAAATGGCACATTCACACCTCAAGAGGGGAGGGGTTTGGGGCTGGTAGCAGGGGAGCTGCAGGAAAGAAGTAGCAGACATGTAGGCTCAGCCTTGGGATGTCCCATCTTTACACACCTTCCAGCTATTTCTGCCAGGACCCCTCTACTTCCCAAGGTCTGTTTTCTCCTTCTGCCTCCCCTGCTATTCAAGCCCTCTGCCCTCCTTTTCTAGGCTTAGCTGCCCTCCCCAGTCTCTTCCTGCTCCTCATTCAGAGCTAGAGCTGCCCTGCCAAATCTTCTCCCACTTACGTCCACTTCCCAACTCCATCTCAGACTTCATTAAGAGTGGTGGCTGAATCTCTTTCTGCGCCCACCCCTTGAATCCTCCTAATTGCCTAATTAACACCTTGACTCCAAAGTTTCCTGATTGATCCTGACCTATGGGATTCTCGGTTTACAAGTGAGTGAAGGGAGGGGGAGTTGCCAGAGTCATTTATCATCCAGATGTTTTCACAGCTGGGCAGGACAGCTGCAAAAGACTTACCAGATGCTGGGAGAGGCAAGTGAGATCTTCTCAGCCATAGCTATGGTGACAGAACCATACTTCAGATTCTTGAAGGCTCATCTGATGACAGTTTTTTGAAATGTAGTTCTAATGGGTCATGGGAATTGCTATCCAGGGAGTTATTTTAAAGGGAACCACAAAACTTTTATCTTCTAAACCCAGATTGAAGTAGGCTGGCTTACATTTTTTATGTTGCAGGAAAACAACAGAAGCTTCTAGTACCTTAAGATTTTTATTACAATATGTGTGTGCTTTTCTTGGTATGTATAAAGAAGGAAGCGAGATAATTAAAGGGGAGTTCAGAGACATATGAAATATAAGAGGTGAAGACAGTGATAATAAGCTGAAAGTTATGGTGGTACCCAAGTAGCTTTGACTGATCTCAAAAATGAAGCAGGATTCAACTTGGTTGGAGTAGGGTGCACTGTGAAGTTGAACAAAAAGAAAAGGCAGTGGCAAACCACTTATTGCCACAAAAATACAATGGTATTTATTTGTTTAGGAAATTCATTGGCCACTCTTCTGGTATCCTACGACTCTGGACAGCTATGTTTCCAGAAGCTTGATTGAAAAGACACCTTACCTTTAGAGGTTGTACACAAAAATGGGTTTCAGGTGTGAGATAGAAAGTTTTGCATTAGTGACATGATCAACACACATCATCTGATCAAAACCTTAGTTTGTTGGAGCCACAAAAATGTTGCCAGATCATCCTGTTTTAAAAAATGGTGACTGAACACTGCAGAGTCAGTGACAATAGATCAGAGACAGAGAAATCTGGGGAAGGAATGGGGGGGGAGGGGACTGAAATGTTTTTCCATTTCTCCACTGTTTTTTGTGGGGAGGGGACATACTTAATTCTCACATTAGATCTGTGCCCATTTATCAGGGGTCCTCATATTTTTTAAACGGGGCCAATTCACGGTCCCTCACTGTTGGGGGGCGGACCAGATGGGGGGGCATGGCTAGATGGTCATATGACTGAGTGGGCATGGCTAGGTGGTCATGTGACTTGGTGGGCGTGGCCAATTTAACAGTCCATTAAACAATACACCCAAATTAAACTTTAATTTGTTTTGCTCCTGGGGATGTTTTATTTGCTTTTGTTTGCATGTTGCTCTTTTGGTTGACTTTTCTTTTTACTAGATCGTTTTTTTAAGTTGTTTAGGAGTCTAGTCTCAGTCCCAAGGAGCTTACAAACAACAAGTAGAACAAACCAGGGAAGGCATTGTCTCTCCTTGTTTTGGGTGGGTGGGAGGCCAGGGACTCAGCCCAAGAGCTGGGCCTCCTTAGAGAGGCAAAGGAGCAGGTTTATGTCTACTCCAGAACCTGGAAACAGGCACCCCTCAGCGGCAACCTCCCGCATACTTGGGACTGTCCCCCGGCCAAGTCCCCCAACCAGCACAGGCTCCTTTTGCTCTCCCTCCACTGCTGCTCAGTGCCAGAAAAAGACAAGGAAAAGGGGTGCTTCTCCTCTGGGCTTGATTCCTCTGCCCCCTCCCCAGTAGCTCCCTTGCCAAGATAACGTGTTTCATTGTGGCTGAAGCAGCAGCCATGAGACCCAGGCAAGCCCCTTCTGGCACAAGGGCCTCCTCTGCCTTCCTGGGCTGAGCTAGACTACCAAGTATAGTAGTCTGCCTGCCCCCTTAATTGGTGGAGGAAGGGAAAATGAGGAATTACTAGACTGGCCTGCCTTCCCAGAAAGCACTGCCTCTCTCTCTCTCCCTCCCCCTCCCCCTCCCCCTCCCCAACCCAAATTTGGCTATTGAAATTAAGGCTGGCTTCCCCTCAGCCCCACTCTTGATCGGGGAGCCCATAGCCTCAATCTGAAACCTACGGATAGGGATAAGGAAGCATGGGAGACACGCTCGCATTTTCCAATTAAGAAAACTTAAGATGCTGCTTTTTCAGAATGCTGCGCCAAAACCCTTTTCTTGAGCAGGGAGGAGGAAAACCACCCTTAGTGCAGGGCTCCTGCTCCCGCCACTGCCGTGCAAGCCCATCCACAGCAGAGGTGACATCCACAGGGCCAGAGGTTGGGGGGGGTTTCCTACCGGTGACATTGCCTCGCTGCCACCTGACAGGTGAAGCAGGGGCGACAGGCCCTCTTTATCGCGAGAGCCTCCTGGAAGGGATCTGGCCACTCCAGCTCCCCCTCGGCGCGCTCCCCGGGGCCAGATATTAAACTCTGCCTGCCCCACCGGAACTGGGCAGCAAAGGGTGAACGTCCAAGCAAGGCGGGGAGTGGCAGCAGCGGCATTCAGGCCAGGGGATTCGGCTCATGCGAGGCACTTCGGGGAAGAGCCAGGGAGCATTCCGGGAAGCCTCGCTAGCCCCCCCCCACACTGCTGCCATTGTCCTGTCCGAAGTGCCGCCATGAGCATCCCAAGCAAGGTGGCATTCAGGCCAGGGGATTCGGCTGGTGCGAGGCACTTTGGGAAGAGCTAAGGAGGGTTCTGACGGCGCCATCTCCCACGTGCTCCCTCCCCGCGCACATCAGTCCACCCACCGGCATCACCCCTCCGCCAGCCAGCCACAGCTGCTCCCCTGCCCACCTGCGCCCTTTGGCCAAGCGCAATGGGTGCAGAGCGTGTCTCCCTCCCCCGCCTGGAGCGTGTTCCCCTCGCGCACCCGACTGCAGCAGCGGGTTCATGAGAGGGGTGCTTCACCAGCAGGCCCTGCAGGAAGTGGGGGAGGATGCAGCATTTCCCTATCCGCTACCAGACCCAACACGCGGCGGCCGGCCGGGCTTCCCTGAAGCATGGCGGGGTGCAGGGTAGGAAGCGGCGCCCATCCCAAGGCTGGAGGAAGAGGGCCTTTGAGTCCCAGGCACCACTTCGGACAGTGCCTTACCAACTCACCCACTGGTGCAGAGGGAAGCCCCACTACCCTCGAGCTGCGCCTTCCCGGAACGCCGGCCGAGCGGAGAATTTGGCTGCAACCCTCAACTCAGAAGAGAGATGCGGTGGGGGGGGGGGGGCCTGCAAGACAGAAGGTTGCCTTCAGTCCAGGGAAGGGACCGCAGCCTCGGGAGCTTCGTCTGAAGGAGCTGCATCGATCAGGCAGCGCCCCGAAAGCGCTCTGGAGCTGCTACCTCGCAGGGCAGGGCAGGGCTCGGCTGTCCCTGCCGAGCAGCCCCAGTGAAGGAGGCATGTCATCGGGGGTCTCTACCACTGGCAGCTCCTGGGTGGCAACTCCGCCGCCACTCAGCGGACCCACCCAGCCCAAAGGAGGCAAAACGGCCAGCTAGAAAGGCCGAGGTGGTAAAGCACGCCCAGACCCAGCAGGCAAAAAATGGCCACCGCGAGTGGGGAAAGATCCCCATCGGAGCCCTGGCTGCCCAGGCTGCCCAGGCCCAGTAGAGATGAGGGGGAAGGCATGCGATCCCGGCTGGGCTTGGGTGGCCATAGCGCCGATGGGGATCGAGTTTTCCCCGGGCCTGGTGCTCCAGGCGGCGACGGCAGAGGCCTAATGGACCTGCGCGAGCTGCTGGCACCCTCGATGGTGCCAGACCTGCGAGGGGGCCAAGGAGATGACAGCGGCGAGCTGCTCTCCAACTGCAAGCCAAAAGAGACGGGACAGAGTAGGCAGCAGCCGCCCCACACCCTCCTCACCTTGTCTTCGCCCGCAGCCGAAGGCAAAGGCACAGGGGAGAGGCACGCAGTCTGGCCTGCTGGATGCGTCGGACAGCCACCTGCCCTGTCCCAACCACATGGGATGGAGAATGCGTGTCTGGTGGTCCTCCTCACGTGTCTCCCTACCACCATTCTGCCTGCTGCCGGTGCCAGTGCTGCCGCCGCCATGCCTGTTTCTTGGAGGACCAACTGCGGAGTCCCTGCTGCCGGACACCTGCACTTTGGTGGATGCCGCTCCTTTTGCATCCTCGCTTGCTGTGGCTGCCAGTGGGTGGGGGGCAGCCAGGGACTGCGAGGCTGCACCACCCACATCACCCCCCTGCCCGCTGGAAGCCCCAGCAGCGAGGCACCTACTCCCCAGGCCCCCGTCAGGGCCGCCGCGGCTGATTGCCCGCTTGGAGTGCACTGGTTGATCCCTTCCCTGAGTCCAGGGACGGATGGATGGAGGAAGCCCGAGCTAAGAAGCTGAGGCGGAGGGCGCTGTTTTCCCCTCCCAGGGCCTTTTGGCCTCCCTGGCCCCCAGAAGCACTCTGCTGGCCAAAAACTTTGGCCTTACTTTCCAGTTTCAGACCGCGGGGGTTGCGAAGGTAAGGCCTGCGCTTGGTCGAAGGATGGGGGCTGGCAGGTGGGTGGAGCGATGTGGGCGGGGCAGCCTCGTGGCCCTGTGTGGGCTGGATTAATGGCTTCGGCGGGCCGTATCCGGCCCACGGGCCGTAGTTTGAGGACCCCTGCCATTTATTATTGCCTGCATTGACCGATCACCCAATCATTTTGGAAGGCAGCGGGGCATTTCTTATGGAAGATGGTTTTGGGAAAGGAACTAGTAAGCCCTGAGGTAAACCTAGAGAGCATATTAAAAAGCAGAGACGTCATCTTGCTGACAAAGGTCTGTATGGTTAAAGCTATGGTTTTCCCAGTAATAATGTATGACCGTGAGAGTTTCACCATAAGGAAACCATAATGCTTTGACCATAATGCCTCGCATTGGAATACTGCATCTAGTTGTGTAAAAAAAATGTTACAAATCTAGAAAGAGTGCAGAGAAGAGCAACAAAGTTGATTAGGGGGCTGGAGGCTAAAGCATATAAAGAACGGTTGTTGGAATTGGGTATGTCTAGTTTAATTAAAAGAAGGGGTGATATGATAGCAGTGTTCCAATATTTGAAGGGCTGCCACAAAGAAGAGGGAGTCAAGCTATTTTCAAAAGCAACTGAAGGTAGGAAAAGAAGATATGGATGGAAACTAATCAAGGAGAGAAGCAACCTAGAACTAAAGAGAAATTTCCTGACAGAACTATTAATCAGTGGAACAACTTGCCTCCAGAAGTTGTGAATGCTCCAACACTGGAAGTTTTTAAGAAGAGATCGGACAACCATTTGTCTGAAATGGTATAGGGTTTCCTGCCTGAGCAGGGGGTTGGACTAGAAGACCTCCAAAGTCCCTTCCAATTCTGTTATTCTATTCTATTTTTAGGAAGGGTGAATGCCCCAAAACTGATACTTTTGAATTATGGTGCTGAAGAAGATTCTTGAGAGTCCTTTGGATTACAAGAAGATCAAATCAATCAATTCTAAGGAAGTCCCCCCTGTCCTTTGGAAGGACAGATACTGAAGCTGAAAGCTTCTGCCATCTACCGTGTTTCCCCTATAATAAGACATGTCCCGATAATAAGCCCAACAGGGCTTTTCGGGACAGGCGTTTAAATAAGCCCCCCCCCGAAAATAAGCCCCCCCATTACTTTCCGGGGAAAGGTGGGGCATGCCAGGAGCTGCTCTTTTTGCGGCGGGCACTCTTTTGGCCGGGAGAGCGAGGCCAAGCGAGAGGCGGGTGCGCGCACACCCCACGAGACTGGCTCGGCTCCTCTGGGCTCTGCCTATGGCAGCGTTTTGAAACGTGCTCCTGCCTGCGATGGGGTGGCGAGGCAGGGATCGAGGCTCCCCTCCTCTTCCTCGGAGGCAGGAGCGCAGTTGAAAACGCTGCCAGAGGCAGAGCCCAGAGGAGCCGAGGCAGTCCCGCAGGGTGTGTGCGCACCCACTTCTAGCTTGCTCTCTCTCTCTCCCAGCCGGGAGCTGCTTTTTGCGGTGGGCACTCTTTTGGCTGGGGGAGAGAGCAAGAGAGCGAGAGCAAGCTAGAGGCGAGTGCACGCACACCCCGCGGGACTGCTTCAGCTCCTCTGGGCTCTGCCTCTGACAGCGTTTTCAAACGCGCTCCTGCCTGCGATGGGGCGGCGAGGCAGGGATCGAGGCTCCCCTCCTCTTCCCCG
>QLTV01000657.1:222180-237999 GCA_003457575.1 Thermophis baileyi | reverse complement strand
GGCACAGCTGGGGTCCGGCTGCCGTTGGGGCATGCAACGGCACAACAGGCCTTGCAGAGTCCTGCGCCACGAGGCAGCGGCGGTGGCGGTACGAGTCTCACAGAGACTCATTTCTGGCAGGTGGAACATTTTGGGCCGTGAGACGCACGTCCTACCTGGGACTTGTAGCTCCGTCACGTTCCTCGGCATTGTGTCCAGAGAAGCTCATTGTAAAAGAAAACTTCTCACGAGTTTGAGAAGTTTGATTGAACTCGCGAGAAGTTTTCTTTTACCATGGGCTTCTCTGGACACAATGCCAAGGAACGTGACGGAGCTACAAGTCCCAGGTAGGACATGCGTCTCGCGGCCCAACATGTTCCACCTGCCACAAATGAGTCTCTCTGAGACTCGTCCCGCCACCGCCGCTGCCTCGTGGAGCAGGACTCTGCAAGGCCTGTTGTGCTGTTGCATGCACCAACGGCAGCAGGACCCCAGCTGTGCCGGTATGATGAAGCTTGTGGCAGTCCTGCAGTTCATGCATGCAACGGCACAACAAGCCTTGCTGAGTCCTGCTCCACGAGGCGGTGGCGGCAGGGAGGGGAGGCAGCGGCGATGGGACATCCAGTCCCACGCTCGCCGCCTACTGCACCCCACAAATAATAAGTCCCCCCCCCCGATAATAAGGCCAAGGCCATATTTCGGGGTTCAAAAAAATATAAGCCCCTGTCTTATTTTCGGGGAAACACGGTAATGAGAAGAGAGAAGACTTGTTGGAAGAGACCCTGATGTTGGAAAAGATTGAAGGCGAAAGGAGAAGGGGATGGCGGAGGATGAGTTGGTTAGATAATGTCATTGACACAATGAACATAAGATTGGGCAAACTCCTGGAGACAGTGGAGGACAGGCATGCCTGCTGGGCCATGGTCCATAGGATCAGAGGCGGTATTCAGCCGGTTCGGACCGGTTCGCCTGAACCGGTAGTGGAAATCACAGGTGGGCCAGCCCCCCCACCCCAGCTCTATTTCGTCCTATTTACGCACATTTTTTAGGCCGTGCGCATGCGCGGAAGTCCATGCGCATGCGTGGACGGGGCACGTGCGAGCCAAAGCTACCGCGTCTGCACGCGCACTCACATTTGCGAACTGGTAGGGAAGGTAAGTGAATACCACCCCCTGCATAGGATTATGAAGAATCTGACATGACTTAGTGAATGAACAACAACAAAGCTCTTAGGTGACATTATTAGGACTTGCAAGACGGTAGTGTTGTCATAGCAAATATAGGGACATGAATGGGCCTGCTGTTGAGTTGGCTCCTGTATCCGCCCCATTAAAACACTCGGATTAACCTTTTAATCCTATTGGCTCTTTGTAATATCATTGAGAGAGCCAGTTTGGTGTAACGGTTAAGGTTCTATCCTAGAAATCAGGAGGCCGTGAGTTCTAGTCCCACCTTAGGCCTAAAAGCCAAATAAGTGATGTTGAGCCAATCACCAGAAGAATGTAAATTCTAATCCCTCTTTAGGCATGAAAACAGACTGGGTGACACTGTCTCAGCCCAGCCCAGCTTACAGGGGAAAATAGGAGGAAAAAGCATTAGGTATGTTTGCCTCCTTGAGTTATTTATCAAGTAATAAAGGTGCGATTTTAAAAAAAAAAATCTAACATATAAATCAAGACCTGTGAGAGTGAACTGTTATTATACAGAATGGACTATAGAACAGGAGTCTCCAACAGCAGTGGGTTGCTCCCGGTTTGGCCCGGTTCGGCCCGGTTCTGCGAACCAGTAGAGGCGGCAGTGGAAGGCTCCGCCCACCCACCCAGGGCGCTCCACCCCCCCACCCGAGCGCACGCACGAATTGGTAGTGACGGGATTTAGAACCCACTACTGGTCTCCAACCTTGGCAACTTTAAGACTTGTGGACTTCAACTCCCAGAGTTCCTCAGCCAGCTTTTGCTTTGCTGGCTGAGGAACTCTGGGAGTTGAAGTCCACAAGTCTTAAAGTTGCCAAGGTTGGAGACCCCTGCTATAGAACATTGTTTCAACTGTAGCTGACAATAAATAATGAAACATTGTTCTTCTGGTTTTCTCCAAAAGTGAACTATTCTTAGATATCAATCTGGTCTTCTTTCTCTTGTGTTTCTCCCCCCCCCTCCCACTTTATTCAAGCACTATTGTAGTTTGAGAAAGTTCTGACTTAGATCCCTTCATCTGAATGGTTACGATTAAGACTTTGCAGTAAACAGTGGATTTTGTCATGTGTTCCGGTTGAAAGCATGCAAGAAGTACAGGTAATCCTCGACTTACGACCACAATTGAGCCCAAAATTTCTGTGGTTAAGTGAGACTTTTGTTGTGAATTTTGCCCATTTTACAACCTTTCTTGCCTCAGTTGTTAAGTGAATAACTGCAGTTAATAAGTTAGTAACCTGGTTGTTAAGTGAATCTGTCTTCCCATTGACTTTGCTTGTCAGAAGGTCGCAAAGGGTGATCACATGACCCCGGGACACTGCAACCGTCATAAAGATGAGTCAGTTACCGAGCGTCTGAATTTTGATCACGTGAACACAAGGATGCTGCAACAGTCATAAGTGAGAAAAACCATCATAAGTCACTTTTTTTTCAGTGCCGTTGTAACTTTAAATGAACTGTTGTGAGTCGAAGAGTACGATACCTTTATACAAATGGTTTTCATATGTCCTCTGTAATATCCAGGAAGTGAGTTTGCATGACAAGTTGGGAATTAATGCTATAGTGGAAGTTACCAAAACCAAAACCACTTGCCAGGGCATTCTTCCACTAATCCAGGTAATAAAATAAGTGGCAAAGAAAGTTTGGAGAGTGAAGGAGATGTTGTAAATCATTCCTGAAGACGTTACTGTGCTGTACAGTTTGGTGACCAAGAATCAAGCTTCCTTGAAGGAGGGTTTACAGCCATTTGTTAGTCTTTAAAGTGCCACAAAACTCTCCATTTCTCAATCAAGGGGACCATGATGCTTAAAATTTCAAACTGGTATCTAGATGAAGTATTTATTTATTTGTCTGTATTTTTCTCTAGCTATTTCTTCAATTATCTTAGGGCAACTGGTATGAAAATTTTCCTCTGGTTTTTTAACTCCTCACAATAGCTTGAGATCAGGGGTGGGTTCCACTTACCTTCCCTACCGGTTTGCATTGCGACAGAAGTGTACATCACATCGGGGAAATGACCATCTGCACATGCGCAGAAGCCTCTGCGCATGCGCAGAGGGGTTTTTTGGCCAGCCGCGTCGACCAGAGAACCGGTTTGGGGGCGTGGACAGCCGGCCATCGCTGCCAGTTCAGCGAGCGGGTGAAAATTTCCGCCAACGGTATGGGAGAACTAGTCCAAACCGGCAGCAACCCACCACTGCTTGAGATATAATAACCGGCCTAGGGGTTCCAGGTGGCTCTCCGATGCTCCTTTCGGCTTATTGGTGTTTGATCCCATTCCTGATTTCTCGCAGAAGAGTGAAAATGTGTTGCATTGGCTATGATTTCTAGATTCTTGAGGGGGAGGGAAGGTATAAAATGGAAGTTTCATAAATAATATTGAAATATTTCCATTAATTGCCCTTTTCTAAAGATCAGCCCTTACCTGAATTTCTACTGTTTAGTTTTCTAGTGCACGTATTGTTTACTCATCTTTCCAAGAACTGAATGTCGAAGAGTCATTCATGAGTCAGTTTGCTACGGAGAAAAACAGGCATGGTCACCACCCCAACTTACTTTAGCTTAAAAACAAACCCAGTGATTTTCTTTGTTCCTCTTGGGAGGAAGTACAATCTAGAACCATTAACTGGAATTTCTAGGTTCTGAGGGAAGTATGGATTAAAAATGCTTCTCTGGAATCATTGCTTAATAGGTAGGTACAAGTAATGTTTGTTCCAGAAGCAAAATTTTAAGAGGTGAATATAGGAATGAAGGGCACATGACAGACAAAATTAATTTCATCCATTTAATAATTTTTTCCTTCCTCTGATTTTAAGAAGAGTTGGTTGCTATGCAACCGAATTAAAATTGCATTTTTTTCTCACTCTCTCTCTCTTAAAAAAAAATGTGGGTTAAGTAAAAATAGTGTGCCCCACCTCTCTAGCAGATAAAAACAAGGCAATGCAGCACAATGGTAATACCTCCCTAGGGTGTCTTGCTGTGGGATTTGAGTGCCCTCATATGGTCTATTAAAGAAGTGCGGGAAATCTGGAATACGATTTGGAGCAGCCATGTCCACCAATCCTTTCCATAGAACATATGGAGTTGGAAGGGATCTTGGAGGTCTTCTAGTCCAACCCCCTGCTCGAGCAGGAGACTCTATACCATTCTGCACAAATGGCTGTTCTCTTCTTAAAAACCTCCAGTGATGGAGCACCCACAACTTCTAAAGGCAAGCTGCTCCACTGGTTCATTGTCCTCACTGTTAGGAAGTTTCTCTTTGGTTCTAGGTTGCTTCTCCCCTTGATTAGTTTCCATCCATTGTTTAATGTCTTGCCCTCTGGTGCTTTGGAAAATAAGCTGACCCTCTCTTCTTTGTGACAGCCCCTCAAATATTGGAACTTTGCTATCATGTCTCCCCTAGTCTTGCTTTTCAGTAGACTAGACATAAACAATTCCTGCAACTGTTCTTCACATGTTTTAGTCTCCAGTCCCCTGTGGGAAGTCCCCCTCTCCTAGAAGAATGAAATATTTTGGGAAATATTAAAAAGGCAGAATATTATGTTTCCCTAAAGGAGAAATGGAGAGACATGCTCTTAAAGACAGAAAGCAGCCCCCAAGTCTTTCTTAATAGCCCACAGCAGATGGCAGTACTTAAAAGATAAAGAGCTTATTGAAAGAGGAAGACAAGTATCTAGATAGCTCTATTCATAAGCAAAGCAAATACTGCAGGCAGAAATTCATTCCATTCAAGACAGGATATTTTGAAACTCCTTGGCAGAATGGTAGGATTAGAAAGCAGCCCCTCACCCAAGATCCAAAACAGGACGAAAGCCATTAAGACACAATAGGAATTGCCCAGCACCCTTTCAGAACGCAAGCCCCTTCATTGCAGTCCAAATTTCAAAGTCACAGAAACCTGGGAGGTCAGATAAACAAAAAGCCAGAGGTTGACCAGATTAGCTCAGACAAGTACCTGGGATTTGCATTTCCTCTTTTGCCTGTAGAGCCAGCTATGACCCCTACATAACCCCTACATGACCCCCTAGTACTCTGACAACAGCCAATAGAATATTAAAGGACATGTTCTTGCACAGGAACAGGAAGCTCAAATACAAAGCCCAAATAAGGTATAAAAACCTACCCACTCTCACCTCCATTTTGTCAGCTGCCCAGAATCACATGTGGTTGGTGGTTCTGCTTCATCAATAAACCTCTCTTTCCAATCAATGTTGTTCCCAGCATCTTTCTCCCAGCTTGGAACTGAACCAGATGGCTATTTCTTCCAACACCCCTAATCATATCCTATGCCTCACATATGAAAAGAATTTGAGACTAGAAATTAAAGGCGTGGCAGAATAGAATGCAGATCTCTTTCCCCACTGCTCTAAAACTTAGGTAAGGTGTGGAGGATCTGTATCTGCAGAAGTGTCCCTGTTGTCTTTGGGAACTATAGCTGACAAATGTCTCGCCCAGTAGCAGGGGTGGGTTCTAACTTACCTCGCTGCTGGTTCGCTTCCTCCCGCGCCACGTGGCTGTGCGCGCATGCGCAGTGGTGAAAATTCGCAAACAATTCCCCCCCCAAAAGCCAAAAACAAGATGGTGGCACATGCGCAGTGCTGGGGACTCAGCTTCTGCGCATGCGCAGAAGAAAAAAAATAGTAGAAAATTCCCCAAATTTTTTTTTTCAAAAAAAGAAAAATTCCCAAAAAAAGATGGCAGCATCCACAGACCGGCACCGACAGAACCAGATCCGTGATGTCACCAGCGGTTTGCTACCGTTTCTATAGAACCGGTGCAATCCGGGAGGAACCCGCCTCTGCCCAGTAGAATCAATGTATTTAGATGCACGAGGCACTGCCCACCCACCCGGATGCCGCCATTTGGGTTCTTTTATCCTCTGTGCATGCGCAAAGCGTTCTGCGCATGCGCAGAGGGTAAAAGAACCCAAATGGCGGCATCCGGGCGGGTGGGCGAAGTCTCCCGCTTCCGTCGCTACTGGCTGTCCGATGACCCGCAGGCATGGCCGAACCAGGAGCATTTCACCCCTGCTGATGGTGGCACCAAGATGGCGGGCTAGCGCACGCGGCGACTCCTGTGAAAAGGTCGTTCGACCCCCAAAGGGATCGCGACCCACAGGTTGAGAACCGCTGATTTAGATGGACATGCCTAGTTTTACATATATAGCTGAGGTAGACACAATAGAAGAAAGTTAAGGGCCTGTCTCCATTCGGTTCCTGTGGTGGACTTGTCTCCAAGGTTCCTCCTTTTGGCTGGAAATCATTTCAGAGATGACCACGCAGAAAATACAGTTGTGTCCAGAATTGGCTCTGTGATTTAGATTTAAATCAGAATTTAATAACTGCTGTTTGGCCAAATATTGAAAAAATAAAATGATGGTCTTTAGTGATTCGTGTTGGTATCTGTGGGTTATTGCCAAAGTTGAAAAATCTGATTTTTGGAGGAGTATGAAAGAATCAGGAGACACCAAAGGATTAATGTGGTTACACAACACGTAATTAAACTTCGAAATTTGCTATCCTGAGATCTGGGGCTGGCAACCAACCTGGCCGGCTTCAAAAAAGGTTAGATATAATTCATAGAAGCCATGGGGATCAATGGCTATTAGCTTCGATGGCAGATGGCTGCCTCTGAAGGCCATCTACTGCGAGACAGGCGGACTTCCTTGTGCAGTTAACCGGCTTCTGTGAGAACAAACTGCTGGACTACATGGCCCAGCAAGGCACTACTAATGCTCTTATGAGATGGCCTTGTAGAAGGAATTTGTCAGGTAAACACCAGCTTAGCCCTGAAACGAAGGAAGGGTTGAGAAAGAACTCAAGATTGCTCTGCCTTGATTCCCTTTGGTATACTAAGGGGAAGACAGCATCTTTGTCAGGCTTTCAAATTTCTATTATTATACCCTTAATAGGAAAAAAGAACTCCAAAGATTCTTATGGTGTCTGTTTCCTAACCTGGCTTACCTTGAAGAACTGACACTAACTCATAGTATTTAAGTACCATACAGCTAATCTTAAATACCATACTTTTTAAAACTAGGTGGCCTGATTTTATTTTCTATATAAATCAAGGCAGTTGCAGCAGGTTCCTTGTGATACCTGTTTTCAAGATGGGTGGCTATATAAATGTTGCAAATAAGCATTTACACATTTTGTGTGTAAAGATGAAGGAAATCTTTGAGGGATATTACAGATTATTTCTTTCTTACTGTTTAATAGCAAAGTTACAGACTCATATATGGATACTACTTAATGGTTTCTTTACACTCTTGGTGACATTTGTATCTGAATTTAATAGTACATTTGGTAGGTTAAATGTTTAAAACTTAATTCTAAGGGTTTCTGTTGTCTCTTTAGTGAAAGAAATAGACTGTGAACATAGCCTCTGGTAAAAGTAACAGTGATGTCATGTGTGATCATATATAGGTAGTCCTTGACTTATAACCATAATGGAGCCTGCCCATTACAGTACAGGTAGTCCTTGACTTAACAACAGTTCACTTAGTGACCGTTCAAAGTTACAGCGGCACTGAAAAAAGTGAGTTATGACCACTTATGAGTTTTTTACACTTATGACCATTGTAGCATCCCCATAGTCACGTGATTTACATTAGGATGCTTGACAACTGACTCACATTTATGACGGTTGCAGTGTCCGGGGGTCATGTCATCACCTTTTGCGACCTTCTGGCAAGCAAAGTCAATGACGAAACCAGATTCACTTAACAACCGTGTTTCTAATTTAATAACTGCAGTGATTCAAATGTGGCAAGAAAAAGTCGTAAAATGGGACAAAACTCACTTAACAAATTTCCACTTAGCAACATAAATTTTGGGCTCAATTAAGGTCATAAGTTGAGAATTACCTTTAGTAAGCCTTGAAAATTGTAAAGCAGGTCACCCATGTGGCATATCTGATTTTATGACTTTTTCTTGCACAGTTGTTAAGTGAATGCCACAGTCATGAAGCAAATCCATTGTTTGCTGTGGGGCATTTTTGCCAAAACCAGAAGTAAATGCTGGGTTTTGGCAAAAATGGCATAATTCACAGTCATGGGACTACAGGGTGTTACAAATGGCCATAAATGTATAATGTTGCCACAAACCAAAATGTGGTTATGTGACCATGGGAAGGGGTGGCTGGCAGAACTTTGAAAGTGGTTGTAAGTACCTTTTGAGGGTTCTGTCCTAACTCCAAATGGTCACTAAGTGACCAGTCATAAGTCAATGACTATCTGTGATAATGAACATAGCATCATTTGTGTCAACCTGAGATAGAACAGACTCAGTCACCAAAGTCATGGATGCTAAAAGTACTTTTATTTTTACAGGGTTTCAGTAACAGAATCTTGCAATGTGCTTCCACCTTTCCTGCCTTTATCCTAAAGAGACTTTCAGAGGATCAACTCTGAAATGCTTTCTCAAATTACATTTCTGCTTTGGGCTCGGATTTCTTTTTTCTGACCATTGTTGTGGCTGTAGCCCTTCCTCATAGCCCACCTTCTCCATCCACTCTCATCAGCCAGCCTTATGTGCAGGTGAAACAGATGAGAAATGGGCAGTGGCCATCAGAATGGTCCTCTTTGAGCATCCAAGCCCTTAAAACAAGGAATTGATACTCCCTTCCCTCTTAAGCAATTGCAGGATACTTATCCTTATTAATTCAGAGTTAGCAAAAACCTTATTTACTTGCATCTGATTCAGACAGTCGTGGTTTTCTGGATTGGTGTGAAATCAAGAGCATGGTAGAATATCTTATTCTTCATACATTCATTCTTTTTATGAATGGATCTGTCTCCCACTCATCTTCAAAATAATTATTTGTTGTTTTGTTGTTGTGTGTATGTGTGTGTGTGTATGTGCATTTCTACCTCTAGATTAGGACAGTGCTTGCGTCTTTCCTAAATCCTGAAGGATGAAATAGAGCCACCAATGAGAACATATTTAAGGAGAACTTCCATATTCTGCACCAGTTTACTTTTGATTACAACATTTCAATCAATCAGAATAGTGCTGGAAGGGACCTTGGAGGTTTAATAGTCCAATCCCCTGCTCAAGCAGGAGACCCTATAGTATACAATTTGAGAAAATAGCTGTCCAGTCTCTTCTTAAAAACCTCCAGTGATGAAGCACCCACAACTTCTGAAGGTAAGCTGTTCCACTGGTTAACTGTTCTCACCAGCGGTGGGTTGCTCCCGGTTCGGCCTGGTTCTAAGAATTGTTAGCGCTGGCGGCGGGAGGCTCTGCCCACCCGCCCGGGACGCTTCTGCACGTGTGCAGAAGCATCACACGCGCGAACCAGTAGTAAAGAGTTGTAGAACCCACTACTGGTCCTCACCGTTATGAAGTTTCTCCTTAATTCCAGATTGCTTCTCTCCTTGATCAGTTTACATCCATTGTTTCTTGTCTTGCCTTCTGGTGCTTTGGAAAACAAATTGACCCCCTTTTCTGTGGAAGCCCAAAATACTGAATACTGCTATCATGTCACCCCCAGGTCTTCTTTTCTCTAGACTGGCCATACCCAATTCCTGCAACTGTTCTTCGTATGTTTTTGTCTCCAGGCCCTTAATCATCTTAGTTGTTCTTCTTTGCACTTTTCCCAAAGTCTCATTTTTTTGTAATGTGACCAAAACTGGATGCAGTATTCCAGGTGTGCCCTTACTAAGGATTTATAAAGTGGTACTAATACTGCACTTCATGTGATTTTGACTCTATGCCTCTGTTTATACAACCAAGGATTGCATTAGCTTTTTTGGCTGCTGCCGCACAATTTTCAGAACAGGTAAAATATAAAATTATGCCCATCGTCGTTGAAGGAGAGAATGTTGGGCTATATAAAGCGGTATTTTAATAGTTCTTTGTGTTGTGTAATGGGATGGTGTAATTGGAAGAAGTAGTCCAACAGGATTTACAAATGACAAATGTAGGTTAATCCTTAACTTGAGCAAAGTTATTCTTTGTCCAGAAGAGGGAGACGTTGAGAAATACGGTTTTGAGGAAAGAGTTGTTAAGTGGCTGAAATAAGTCATCAGGCCTTTATGCAGCTTCTATTGCATGCCTCAGAAACAAATCCTTTTGCTGACCACACAAGGTGTAGAAAGATGCTTACTTATCCCCAATGTTCCCTGTAAGAGTAGAAAACGCCACGCGGCAGTTAGAAACTGGCACGCGGCGCTCTCTTTTCAAGTGCGCAGGCGCGCAGGCATGCAGCCTCTGCCATTAGAAAATACCGCGCGGAAGTTGGAAACTACCACGTGGTGTTCTCTCATTACGTGCGCGGCCGCACGGCTGCGCACCTTAGAGGGAACAGTGCTTATCCCCTTCTCAATTTCTCCTCTGTATTCCTCTACCTATATTGTACAGCAGCTTAATCTTCTGGGGTTGGAAGTGTTACACCCTTTGAAGGCATACTGGATTGGGGTTAAAATTGGAATGAACCAATAAAATTCTAGAAAATGCATAGAGAAATTGTGGTGTACTGCACTGAGTTCCAGGTTAATTTGGTAGTGTAGGAACACACACCCCCATATTAAAATATTCTTTATTCTTAATATTAAAAAGAGGCAGAAGAGAATATTTCCCCTAAAGAAGAAATGGAAAAAATCTTAACAAAGGCAGAAAGGACCCCCAGTCTTCCTGCCATAGGAAAACAGCCTCAAGCAGAAGCTTGAAGAGGCTGGTCTTTAGGAATGGAGATTTTGTATCCATTCAGAAAGACTGGGCCAATCTATTCATAAGCAAACAGACTCCAAATAAGCAACACAATAGGCAAGCCAAAGCTGACAAGATTAGCTTAAACACCTAGGATTTGCATTTCCCCTTTTGCCTGTAGACCCAGTCATGACCCCTACATGACCCCATAGGAATCTGGCAACAGCCATTAAAATATTAAAGGTCATTCTTACAAAGGAACAGGCATCTCAATCACAAAGCGCCAAAAACCCACCCACACTCAACCCCATTTTGTCAACCACCTCAGAAACATGCTGCTGTCACTAGCTTCTGGCTACCAAATAAACAGAGACTTCCTTTCCTGCAGCCTGCCTCCATTTTATTTCCAGCGTCTTTCTCCTGGCTTGGAATTGGACCGGATTTTTGCAGCATCCTTTTGGAAGAAGAATTGCTGCCAAAAGCCAGTGCAGTGAATCTGCTCTCCCTCCAGCTATTTGTGACCTTCGACTTCTGCTGAACAGAACGGAAAGGAAAAGTGCTCCAACCACAGAGGGATGGTTTTGGAGAACACCATTTAAAATATGTGAAAGCTTCCCACAGGGCATCAATGTTATTATAACTGCACTTAGCAATTATCAGCAAATGACTCAACTGGATGACTAAATTGATTTAATACAGTTGCCAAAGCAGCTCTAAAAACAATGATCAGCTATTGCAGAATCTAGGAATAAAGCCATATTTGGACCAGAGTCTGGATGGGAGTTAACAGACTCAAGCTAAACCCAGATAAGACCGAGTGGATGTGGATATTACCTCCGAAGGACCAGATTGATCGTCCTTCCGTGGTTCTGGGGGGAGAAAACTTAATCCCCTCAGAACGGGTTCGCTATTTGGGTGTCCTCCTGGACTCACAGCTGAGATTAGATCAACACCTGACAGCAGTGGCCAGGGGGACCTTTGCACAGGTACGTCTTGTGCACCAATTGCGGCCCTATTTAGATCAGGAGGCTCTGCTCACGGTCACTCATGCCCTTATCACCTCACGGCTTGACTATTGCAATGCGCTCTACATGGGGCTACCCTTGAAGAGTGTCCGGAGACTACAACTGGTCCAGAATGCAGCTGCGCGAGCAGTCGTAGGTGTGCCAAGGTACACCCACACAAATGCCATCCTTCACGAGCTGCACTGGTTGCCGATTGCGCTCCGGTCACAATTCAAGGTGTTGGTTGTTACCTTTAAAGCCCTACATGGCTCAGGACCAGTTTATCTGCGTGACCGCCTTATGCCACATTCATCAACCAGTGAGGTCGCACAGGGTTGGCCTTCTTCAGGTCCCGTCGGCCAGACAGTGCCGGCTGGCGGGACCGCGGGGGAGGGCCTTCTCTGTAGCCGCTCCGACTCTGTGGAACCAACTTCCCCCCGAGATCCGTACTACCCCCACCTTACTGGCCTTCCGTAAAGCCGTTAAGACCTGGCTTTTCCGGCAGGCCTGGGGCCAATGTTGGGCGGCATATAAATTTTATAAAATAAAAATAAAATAAAATAAAATAAATTGTATGCCCTTTTTTCCTGCCCTTAGTTGGTTTCTCACCCTGGGTTATGAAAGGGACGTGCACTGTGTTTTGATAATGGTCTGATCTGTGGTGTTGGAATCTTTGCTTTCAGCTGTGCTGGCTACAGCCTGCTCCAAAGAGAGCCTGAGTAAAATTAATCCATAATCTTCTTCCTTTAGCAAATTATTTTTACTTTCAGGGATTTACTTCATTTGGGCTTCTGAGCTGTATTAAGAATCTCCTTACCCATCCCACAGCTGGGAAATGAACCCTGATAAATATGGAAATCTGCCTTCAAACTAATATTCTGGGGGAAAGGTAGTTAAATGCCAGATTGTGACTTAATTTCTCCCTAGGCTTAGAGGCAATAATTCAGTGGTGAAATCCAATTTTTTTTACTACCGGTTCTGTGGGCGTGGCTTGGTGGGCGTGGCAGGGGAAGGATATTGCAAAATCTCCATTCCCACCCCACTCTGGGGCCAGCCAGAGGTGGTATTTGCCGGTTCTCCGAACTACTCAAAATTTCCGCTACCGGTTCTCCAGAACCTGTTAGAACCTGCTGGATTTCACCCCTGCAATAATTCCCTCTCAATAAGAATTGTGAACATATTGCAAGAATGTATTGCCAATTTGGTCTAGTGGTTAAGGTGCTGGCTTAGGAATCAGGAGACCATGAATTCTAGATTAGATTAACAGAGTTGGAAGGGACCTTGTAGTCATCTAGTCCAGGGGTCCCCAACCTTTTAGACCTCAGGGACCACTACATTCATAATTTTAAATCCCGCGGACCACTAATACAAATCCAGCGCGCCGCTTGCTGAAGCGCCTGGACTCCCAGGGATGGGATGGGGTCTCTCTCCCCCCTCTTTCTCTCCCCCCCCCACTTTCTCTCTCTCTCTCATCTCTCTCTCCCCCTCTCTCTTCTGTCTCTCTCTCATCTCTTTCTCTCTCTGTGTCATCTCTCTCTCTCTTTCTCTCTCTCTCATATCTCTCTCTCTCTCTCTCTCTCTCTCTCCCCCCTCTCTCTTTCTCTCTCTCTGTCTCTCTCTCTCTCTCATTCTGATTCTCCGGCGGTCTCTGTCTCGCGGGTGCTCCTTCAGCCTTTGTTGGTGCTAGACGCACCTCAGTCGCTTGGGGAGACGCACGACCTGCTCTCCACCTCGACGCTCGCCCGACCTGGCTGTAGCCGATGCTCCGTGTCGTAATGGGCTCCAGGAGGAGAAGAGGATGCCGTCTCCCCCATTGTGAAGCAAGCTAAATTTAACTGCACTGCGAAAGCAGCAGGCAGGCCATGGAGGCACCAATAGCAGCGGCAGAGAGAAACAGCCGGCCTGGGCCAGTGTCTCAGGGCTGAGAGGAAGTCACGCGTCTCCCTGAGAGACCGAGGGGCGTGGAGCACCAACAAGGCCCGGAAGAAATGCCCACGAGACCCAGCAAGAGATGAAGTTTCACTCCCGCTCTGGAATTTGGAGCAAATCTCCATCCCCCGCCCTTCCCTTCTCAGGCCAGGCGAGGAGTGACTGGGAGGGGAGGGCGAGGGGAGGGCCAGCCACTGGTGGGTTCAGCCAACAGGAAGCCACAGCAGGGGGAAGAATGAGCCGCAGGTTGCCGACACCCATTGCTTCGGCCTGCCTGCGCTGCCCCCGTTGCTTTGGCCCACCTGCGCCACCCCCCCCTTGCACCATTACCTCATTCCGGCCGGCGAGGGCTGCGCTGCAAAGTTGCAAGTTTCACGTAGCTCCCTCTACGGCGGAGATTTCCAACCCCACCATGAGCTGCCTGGCCGGTCCCAAATTCCAGAGCTCTAGTCACAGGACTGGCCATTAGTCATCTCGGAGCAGCTCCTCCACCTGGGTGCACCGCGGACCACCAAAATTTTCTCATGGACCACCAGTGGTCCACAGACCACCAGTTGGTGACCTGTGATCTAGTCCAACCCCCTGCCCAAGCAAGAGACACTACACCATTTCCAACAAATGGCAGTGTAATCTCTTCCTGAGAGCTTCCAGTGATGAAGCACGCACAACTTCTGAAGTCAAGCTGTTCCATTGGTTGATTGTTATCACTGTCAGAAAATTTCTCCTTATTTCTAGGTTGAATCTCTCCTTGATCATTTTCCATCCATTATTTCTTGTCTGGCCTTCGGGTGCTTTGTAGAATAGCTTGATCCCCTGCTCTCTGTGGCAGCCCCTCAAATATTGGAACACTGCCATCATGTATCCCCTGGTCCTTCTCTTCACTAGACTAGCCATGTCCAGTTCCTGTAACCATTCTTCATGTTTTAGTCTCCAGTCCTCTAATCATTGTGGTTGCTCTTCTCTGCACTCTTTCTAGAGTCTCAACATCTTTTTTATAGTGTGGTGATCAAAATTGGATGCAGTATTCTAGGTGTGGTCTTACTAAGCCTTTATAGAGTGGTATTAGTATCTCACTTGATCTTGATTGTATCCCTCTGTTAATGCAGCTTAGCATTGCATTGGCTTTTTTGGCTGCCACTGCACACTGCTAGCTCATATTTAGCTGGTCCACTAAGACTCCAAGATCCCTCTCACAGTTACTGCTATAAGCCTGGTTTCACCCAATGTATATGGGTACTTTTAGTTTTTCTTGCCCAAGTGTAAGACTTTTACTTTTCTCTACATTGAATTTCATTTTGTTAGATAGGGTCCAGTGTTCAAGTCTGTCAAGATCCATCTGGATCTTGAGCCTATCTTCTAGGGCCGTGATGGTGAACCTATAGCACGCGTGCCACAGGTGGCATGTGGAGCCATATTGGAGGGCACGCGAGGCGTTGCTCTATGTCAGCTCCAGCGTGCATGTGCGCGCTGGCCAGCTGATTTTTGGCCTTCTTTTCGGCCGTTTTCGCTCTCCTCAGGCTTCAGGGAAGCCTCCTGAAGCCTGGCGAAAAACGGCCCAACGGCCCAACCGGAAGTTTGGAAACGAACTTCCGGTTGGCCCGTTTGGCCGTTTTTTACCCTCCCCAGGCTTCAGGAGTCCATTGTGAGGCCTGTGCGCATGCGTGGGGGGAGGGGCAGCATGGGGGTTGTGCGCAGGGGTGGGTTCCAACTTACCTCATTGCCGATTCGCTCCCTCCCACGCCGCGTGGGCGCACCTCATGGGCGCACGCACGCATGCGCAGTAACAAAAAATCTGAAAAAAATAAAATAAAAAAAAAGCCGAAAAAAAGATGGCGACCGCATGCACAGTGCCGGAAGTCGGCTTCCGCCCATGCTCAGAAGGAAAAAAAAAATTAAAAAAATTCAAAAAAAATAATCAAAAAAATTCAAAAAAAAATAAAAAAAAAAGATGGCGGCCCCCACGGATCGGCACCAACCAATCCGGTTCGGTGACATCACCAGCGGGCCGCTACCGGTTCGGGTGAACCGGTCCGAACCGGGAGGAACCCACCCCTGATTCCCACACTT
>QLTV01000657.1:211632-222049 GCA_003457575.1 Thermophis baileyi | reverse complement strand
CTGTTGGGCCGTTTTTTGGACTCCGGGGCTTCAGGAAGCTTCCCTGAAGCCTCCGGAGTGCAAAAAACAGCCCAACGGCAAACCGGAAGTGCATTTTTCCGAACTTCCGGTTTTCCCGTTGGGCCGTTTTTGCACTCCGAGGCTTCCCTGCAACAACAACAAGGAAGCTTCCCTGAAGCCTCCGGAGGCAAAACGGCCTTCCCCAAGGCCGAAAATCAGCTGGCCAGCGCGTGCATGCGCGCTGGAGCTGACATAGGGGAAAGCCTCGCGTGCCCTCTGATATGGCTCCCCATGCCACCTGTGGCACGCGTGCCATAGGTTCGCCATCACTGTTCTAGGGTGTTAGCTATTCCTGCCTGGTTAGTATCATCTGCAAATTTGGTAAGTTCCCCTTCTATTCCCTCATCTATCTTCGTTTATGAAGATATTGAAGAGTACTGGGCCTAAGACGGAACTTTGTAGTACCCCACTGCTTACTTCCCTCCATGTAGACGTAGACCCATTGGTGGGTACAGTTCTAGTGCTGTCTTAGGCATGAAAGCCAGCTGGGTGACTTTGGGCCAATCACCAGGAGACTGTGAGTTCTAGTCCTGCATTAGGCATGAAAGCCAGCTGGGTGACTTTGGGCCAGTCATTCTTAACCCATCTCACACAGTTGTTGTTGCAGGGAAAATAGGAGGAAGAAGGAGCAAAAGGTATGTTTGCTGCCTTATTTATAAAAAATAATAAAAAAGCAATGTACGGCTAGTGAAACAGCTTACAAATCCTGATTAGCTGCTCATAGAATGTCTTGAATGTTTCAGATCGATTGGATAGAAATAAAACATCCATGCCTTAGCTTTAATTAGCTAAGCTGGGAACTGCCCAAGGAATTTATATTGTCTCCCTTGCTCTAATATACCAACTACCCTCCTGTAGAAGGAGGGGGGAAAAACCACCTCCATCACTTCAATACTTTTATTTATATAATACATACACACACACAAACACACAAGTACTGTACACGCCTAACGTTTCCCTTCCCCCTCACACTGTACATTTCCCCTCCGTATTTCTCTTAATACAGACTCTCTCTGGACAACAGAGCCAGCCGTAGTCCTCCCCCCCCCCACCCCAGTCCCTGCTTGCACACGGTCCCTGGCCCAACGGTGTCCCGGAGCTCCCACCTTTTGCCACAGGAAGTTAACATGTCTGAGCTGTGGGTGTGTGTCTCTGGCAGGAGCACCACCTCCTCCTTCACAACTCAGGTGCCCCTGGAGGTGCCTGGGATGGCAATCCAATGGTTGAGAAGGTAGAGGCAGGTTTGGTGGAAATTTGACATTTCTTAGGCTCCACCCCCGACATACAGTTCTCCAAAGATGCTGGTTGGCTTTCAATCCCAGCCATTGTCCTTAATCATGTGGTTCAGTTCAATTATGAATTTGCCCTCCTTGTATTTCTGGCTAGTCTCGAAGGCCTGTTCCTGTAGAAGAAGAAGAGGAGGAGGAGGAGGAGAAAGGAACGATACGGGTGGAAGCCAGCTATTAGTGGTGCAATTGTTTTAGGGAGGGAGAGGAAGAGGAGGGCACAAAGCAGGAGACTCACATATTTCCATCCAAGGGTGGTCTTGCAGTTCTCACAGTATATATCAGCTACAGCATGCAGGCCCGTCAGCAGAACGCGTTCCTCTGCTGGGCCACATCCAACATTCACTCTGTATGGAGACAAAAGAAAACACAATGTCATCTTAATATAATAACAGAGTTGGAAGGGACCTTGGAGGTCTTCTAGTCCAACCCCCTGCTTAAGCAGGAAACCCTACACCACTTCAGACAAATGGTTATCCAACATCTTCTTAAAAACTTCCAGTGTTGGAGCATTCACAACTTCTGGAGCCAAGTTGTTCCACTGATTAATTGTTCTGCCAGGAAATTTCTCCTTAGTGCTAAGTTGCTTCTCTCCTTGATTAGTTTCCACCCATTGCTTCTTGTCCTGCCCTCAGGTGCTTTGGAGAATAGCTTGACTCCCTCTTCTTTGTGGCAGCCCCTGAGATATTGGAACACTGCTATCATGTCAATCCATGTCCTTCTTTTCATTAAACTAGACATACCCAGTTCCTGCAACCATTCTTCATATGTTTTAGCCTCCAGTNATTTAGGATTGCATTGGCTTTTTTGGCTGCTGCTGCACACTGCTGGCTCATATTTAAGTGGTTGTCCACTAGGACTCCAAGATCCCTCTCACAGTTACTACTATTGAGCAAGGTACCTATACTGTACCTGTGCACTTTGTTTTTCTTGCCTAAATGTAGAACCTTACTTTTTTCACCACTGAATTTCATTTTGTTAGATAGCGCCCAATGTTCAAGTCTGTCAAGATCCTTCTGTATCTTAAGCCTATCTTCTGGAGTGTTGGCTATTCCTGCCAGTTTGGTGTCATCTGCAAATTTGATGAGTTCCCCATCTATCCCCTCGTCCAAGTCATCTTAGTTTTAACAGGGCCCATCCGTCCCAATCTGTTTTCCTAGTATGAGTTCTACTTTGCCTTGAAATCACTGACAATGGAAATCAATCAAGGGATGAAATGAAATCCATGGAATTGTTCTTAGGAGCTTGACCCATTGCTGCCAGAAGAATGATTCTATTCCCTTTGTGGGTGCTTGACAAAGCCCAGGGTTGGTTTGGTCTTCAAGTGGGGGGAAAAGGTGGGATGTTAGGTTGGTTTGGAAGCACACCAGGATAAGAACAAGCCCAAAACTTTCTCACAAACTGGATATGAAGATGGAGATTATTCTAGGATTTGGATTGTGTCCAGCTTCAGAGTCACTCAGTGGCTTCAGAAGCACAACTCCCAATGAGGGAGGTCAGCCCACAACCCCCATGTGGAAAGGAGGGCCAGGGTTTCTCTGTTTTGCAGTCTACCAAGGTCTTTTGAAATACAGTGCCACAGAGATAGGCTGGAGCTGGGGAGGAAAGAGACCAAAAATAGTTTCTAACCTTATGGTGAAAGTCAATTGTGCAATGCACAGTCACAAACAAGAGCCTGCCTATTAGGAGAGGGGCTGGTTAACCTCCAGGCTGTGGCTCTGCTATCAAAATAGAAAAAACTTATGAATACCTAGTTGTTCCTGCAACTCACTTGCAGAATTCATTCATTCCTATGCAATCACTGGGAAATAACCTTCTTAAATGTGGTGTGAGTTTCAGTTTGGAATGAAGTGCCAATCAATACTAGTACTGAAGTATTTTAAGTTTGCTTTGAAGGCCTCCTATGTCTTTGAATTTTATCTCAATACCCCGCATTCCTGCTGGGTTGACTGTTTTGGAAGAAGGGAGATTAGCCTATTAGGTTATCTTTTACTGAAACCTACTCCCACCTTCTCTCATTCTACTATCTTAATAGCTTAATTGCTTCTGCTGTCCTCTGTTTCTTCAGCTAAGATCCAATGAAAATGAGAGATTGTCTCTTCTGCTGGTCCTTCAAGCTACGGAAGCCCCAAAGGTGGCAGAGGAAGGTCTTCAGTGTGAGATCTTTTCTTTCAGGTACCTGGCTAGATTTTTCTCAAGAGAGGATTATTTGGTTGAATGAAGTCCTCTCTGCTGTGGATACAAGTACTGACTAAATACCCCGAAAATAAGACCCTGTCTTATATTGTTTTGAACCCTGAAATAAGCGCTTGGCCTTATTGCCATGCACTCAAAAGCCCGATTGGGCTTATTATCAGGGGATGTCTTATTTTGGGGGAAACAGGGCACTACCTCTTTATTACGGTCACAGACCAACAAATAAAAGCATGGAAACAGTAATAATAATAAAAAATAAAAATAAAAGACAGACAGAATAATATATTGCAATTGGTAGTGGATTAACAGTAGGCAGCTAAAGTTTGCCTAATTTTACATACAGCATAGCAGAATTTGGCCACATTCAGAGAAACTACTTCATACCGATCTGATAACAGTAGTTGCACATAAAAAAGATCAGCATTTCTCAGATACTTTATCGGCTAAAGGTGTTATGAATGAAAGAGTCCCTTGGGAGTTGGGCAGCATACAAATTTAATTAAAATAAAATAAATAAAATAAATTGAGTCATTAGGATACAGCAGGACCTGCTGCTCTTCTGATGGTAAACTAAAACTCCCATCTCATCTGTCCTGGCCTCAGATGATGCCACTGAACACTGGGGTCCCCAACCCCTGGGCCGCCGCCTACTACCAGGCCACGGCCTATTTGGAATTGGGAAGCATGAGTGGCTGGCCGGAGTGCGCATGCTCAGCTCAACTTTCGTAAGTGGTGGGCCAGTAGGCATTTGCGCTTGTGCGTGCCGTTTGCCACCCGTGCAAAGGCTGCATGCACTCACGTGGCCCAGTTCCCTTCTTCCTCTTCAGATGGGCGGTCAAGGCGCAAAGGTTGGGAGCCATCCGACTTAACATAGCTAAAGGCCCTATGAGAGGGTAAACCTGAGTGCAGCATATACTGTATTTTTTGCACTATAAGACGCACTTCCCCCTCCAAAAAAGTGGATGGAAATGTCTGTGCTTCTTATGGAGCGAATATTGCCTATCTCCTCCACTTGCCGGCGAACGGCAGCAACAGGTGGCGGCGATAGGCAGCGGCGATGCCCACCGTCTGGAACAGCTGATCGGCGGTATTCTGGGAGGCTGATCCAACCGGCGATAGGCGGTGGCAGCGATAGCCAAGGAATGCTGGTGAAAGCTCCAGCGTTCCCCAGCGGAGGCAGCAGATACAGAGGAGGCAGCAATAGCGCCGTTTCTGGTCGGCCAGTCCGCTGATTGGCGGGACTACAGGAGGCCGGGATCCAGCTGTCACTCAGCTGACCGGTGGTGGGCGCAATGGAGCGGAGCCCTGACGAGCCACGTGCTGGGGCTGGGAGGCAGAGGCAGATTTTTTGTTTTCCTCCCCAAAAGCTAGGTGCGTCTTATGGTCCGGAGCGTCTTATAGTGCAAAAAAGATGGTATTTTTTTCCTTCCTATGCTCCTCTTTTGTGATACTCACACAGAGTTGAAGAGGTATGCCCGTCCTTGGCTTCCTTGAAAAGACTGTAACAAAAAGGGCATAGATCAAAAACAAAATACTTTCCTGCCCCTATTAAACAAATGCCTCCAACCAACCTTGAATACTTCCCACAGTTATTTCTCCTCCTTGCCACTCTCTCTCCCTGATTGCTCCCCCCTCCAACCTTGGGAACCCAAATCTCAGGAGCAGCCTTCAGCCTGTCTCAGCTGCTTATCATCTTCTGGAGACTTTGGTTCTAGACCAGCTACTTATCTTCCCCTCCCGCTTGGCTGATGGCAAGCAGCCAAAGGCTCCCTTCCCCGTTTCCTTGTTTATTCTCTAGTTTGCTTCCAAACCCATGAAACTGAATTTAATGATTAATCAGCCACAGCTGAGACCTGTTGCCCTTGTAAGCTCTTGAGAACTAGGGTGGAGGTGGCAAACAAGCCTAGATAGGCTTCTCTGAAAGAACTCATTGCCCTCTATAACCCCCCCACACACACACACACATACACACCACTGCCCTTCTCCTCATCCCTTTCCTTCTTCTAGTCCCAAATAATGTCCCATCTTTTACTGCTCAGAAATTCTGCAGCATCAGTAAAGTGGCTCTGGAAAGAGACATGACGTTGCAGTTCGCTGCTGCTGCTTGGAGGCCCCCTCTCCCCCTCCTTTGCCTGTTTTTAACTGCATTATTCCCAGAGGAGAAGCTTCCAGATTTAAATTGTGGTTTGCTTAGGAGGTGGTGATTTCTCCAATAAACATGCCTGCCAGAGTTTGGCTTGCTTAATCTATATTAATCTATAATCCACACTCCCAAGCCTCTGTATTTAACTTACAACATTAATATTAGGGTAAAAATGTTTAAGAGATTCTTCGACCCTGACCCTGAAATGACTTACAGGTAGTCCTCATCTTATGACCACAACTGGGACTAGTGAATCACTGTGGCTGTTCAGCGAATCGGGCTTCCCGCATTGACTTTGCTTGTCAGAAGCCAGCTGGGAAGGCTGCAAATGACAGTCACATGACCTGCTGCAACCATCGTAAATACATGCTAGTTGTCAAGCACTCAAATTTTGATCACGTGACCATGGGGATGCTGCAGCCGTTGTAACCGCGAGGTTCAGTTGTAAGTCACTTTTTCAGTGCTGTTGTAACTTCAAATGGTCACTAAATGAATGGTTGTTAAGGACTACCTGTACTTACTTGTGGCAGGACTGACAAATTTTAAAGGAACACAGAAAATTCACAGTAGTAATCTTACAGTGAGATATAAGATAAGAAACTATGGCTGTCCTTTCTTTGTTGCCTTTCTGTATTTACATTCTCCTTTGGTAATAAAGCGCTTTATATTTTTATTTATTTATTTTTTTTTTTTAATGAGCTAACGAAGGCACAGCAGCCCCTTTTCCTTGGACACTGTGAACTTCTCTAAAGGAGTTTAGCAGGCGTATCCCATTCCCCCTTTTTTTTTTGTACCTTGGAGATGAGGTCGTCGTGATTAGCCAGGTGGGCCCGGCAATGCACGCAACTGTAGCGACGGTGACAGTTGTCCAGATAGGCCTGAAAAGTTTTGGGCTTGGACAGCCTCACCATTGTGGTGGGAGTCACACCTGGAGAAAAGCTGCAGGAGAGTTGAGGAGGAGCTCCTGGAGGAGGCGCTGGAGTGGGCAGATGAAAGCCCTAAAAAAGAGGAAGAGGCGGATCACCAACGTATAGAGAACCTGCCAGAAGTGATAGTTTACAGACCCAGAGTCAGAATGCCAAGATTTTGTTTCTTAGCTCTGGAAACTGGCCAGGTTCTGTGTAACCAGTCTGGTATCTAAACAAAAACAATACCACGTGCTTTTCCTCCCTCCCTCCCTCGGCAGCTTCTTGGGAGACTCAGCCTGTAATTAACCCAAGGATGTAGGTCACAGCTGATCATCCTGTGCTGAACGAAAACTACCGTTCAAACACCTTAACTTTCCAAGCCTCCCTTCCAATTAATCCAGGTTAGCTTTTCCTAGTACCTCTCTCTCCAACCACGAACACCCCTCGCTGTAAACCCTAGGCTTTTCTTATAAAACCAGACATTTAGCTTTTTGTTTTCTTTATTCTACCAGACTGTGGACATAACTGCCAAGTATTATAACCACCCACATACCCCAAACCTATGACCAGCTTTCACTTTTGCAGCATGGGCCTTTACTCGGAGATATATTTTTTTTAATCCCACCTTTATTATTTTTATAAATAGCTCAAGACCTCAAGGTATAGCTGGACTCAGATCATTTTTGTTTATTTGCACCCCACCTCTATTACTATTACAAATAACTCAAGACAGCAAACATATCCAACACACCTTCCTCCTCCTATTCTTCCAACAACAACCCTGTGAGGTGAGTTGGGCTAAGAAAGAGGGACTGGCCCAGAGTCACCCAGCTGCTTTTCATGCCTAAGGTGGGACTAGAACTCACAGTCTCCTGGTTTTAAAGCCCAGTTCCTTTACCAGTAGACCAAACTGGCAACTGCCATCTGCTTGGTTGAGATGGAAGGGAAGATCAAGACAGAAAGCAGCAAAGTCTAGAAAGCATACTTGGTGGTGACAGACATCAACAGCTTGTCACAGAACAGCAGGCAGTATTTAGAGTTGTGAAATGATGAAGGGATCTTCGCTAAGTCAGGAAGAGGGCAGACGGAATCTAGAGGAATTATGTTACATGATGCCCAGAGATGGGGGAGGAGGGAAGGGCTTCAGAGAAACACAACAAAGAGCTTTAGGAATTGTGTGGCACTAATGGTGACCACTTAAGTGAAGCCAAACCAGAGGAAGTAGAGACATACCTGTAGTTTAAGGCACAACTTGAGACAGACAGCTGGCTGCAGAAGAATGGGGTAGACACAAAGCAGCCCCGAGGATGAGAGAAGAGGGAGGAGCAGAGCGGAGGGATTTCTAGAAAATACAGTGGGATAAACCAATCAGCTGGAGAGGTATTTGACGGGAGGCGGGCAAGAGGAGAATCTTTGCAAGGAAGGATGGAGGCTTGGTTTTCAAAGGGGGTGGGTGGAGTGGTTGCCTGGAACCTCACAGAGGAGGAGGAGAAAGGTGCTTCCTTGAAAGGGAAGCAAACCAGCCAGTTGGGCAAGCAAGGAAATGCTGATCCGGGAAAAATGTTGGAGACTCCATACATTTACCTGGAAACTGGATTTGTGTTTTGGCTTTTTTTTGGGGGGGGGGGAGAGAAGAAGGTCTTAGCATTTGGGAGAACTTAAAGATTTCCCCCTTTTTCTCTCTTCCTCCTAAGGCAAGCTTTAAAGCAAGCTATGGCTACAATTATCCACCTTACGTCACTGTGGCATAGGGAGTGTCTCCCCCCCCCTTTTTAAATTTCTCCCTAATTTCTCTAAGGATCTACAGTGAACACAGAAATTATTGGTAGGATAATGACAGAGAGGAATATAACAAGGGATGAACACGAACACAGGGAGTAGCTA
This sequence comes from Thermophis baileyi, assembly GCA_003457575.1. Lineage (NCBI taxonomy): Eukaryota > Metazoa > Chordata > Lepidosauria > Squamata > Dipsadidae > Thermophis > Thermophis baileyi. Next base: position 213,572 of record QLTV01000657.1, on the reverse strand, counting down.
GACAGGAGAAATAAAGGAAGAAGTAAAAGGAAGGAAACAAAGAAAGTTTTTTTTAAAAAATACAGTTCCTTTTTTTTTAAAATGTTTATACTCTTGAAAAAGATTTTTTTTTAAAAATAACATTGCATTATTCGTTCTCAGCCTATGTACCTTATAAAAATGCCAACAAAGTTCCCAAGGAACTGTAACAAAAATATTGTTCTTCTTAATAAATGGCATATTTATTGGTAGATAATGACAGAGAGAAATATAACAAGGGATGAACATTGGAAATAGCTAGACTAGAGAAATAAAGGAAGAAGTAAAAGGAAGGATACAAAGTTTTTTTAAAAAAAAACACTTCCTTTTTTTAAAAAAAATTGTTTATAATCTTGAAAAAAAAATATTGCATTATTCACTCTCAGCCCATATACCTTATACAAATGCTATCAAAGTTCCCAAGGAACTGTAACAAAAATATTGTTCTTTTTAATAAATGGCATAATATTTGCCAGTAACAGTTGCAACTGAGATTTTGATAATGGAAAAGATGACTATTGCCATGTTATATGTTGCACTAAGAACAATACACTTATTTGTTTATATATAGCAATTTGACTCTGGTATAGCAAGTAAGAAGTAAACATGGGAATGATATGATATTGAAATGATATGAACCTCAGAAAAATATGGTGGATCTGATATATCAAATATATAGAAACACACTCAAAAATAAGGCTATTGGGAACCCTTTAATAAGAGAGAAATGGGAACAGAGAAAAAGATGAGACAAGCTGAAGTATCTTGGATTCCTTTTATTATAACAATCATGTGCACTTTATATTTACTTATTTTTATAACTATTGAACAGGATGCTTGAAATACACATGTAGAAGAGGTGGATATAGAAGGTGGAACAGTTGATGATAGGGCTGGTGGGATGATAGTCATAAACTGAAAATTTGTGTTTGTGTTCTGTGTCAGAGGTAAATGGCAAGATTTTTACTTCAGAAAGTGACAGCTGTTGAGTAATAGGCCAAATTTCATATTTCCATATAAATCGTAGGGCCACTCATGCAAACGTTTTCCTTTAAAAAAAAAAACTTCCTAAAATGTGAACTTTAGAATAAGAATAAAGAATATGGAAAGAAAAGTTGGAGATGCAAATCACTGCCCCCCTCCTTCTATTAAAACTTTTGAAACAGCAGCACCACAAGCTGCAAAAAAATTAAATTTTCTTGACTAATGGACAGAAAAAAGAGAGAAATCTACTTGCCCAGAGAGACTAAGGGAGGGTTAAAACCAGCTCTGATAAACAGTGCATGGTTATGACTCGTTTGGCTACCAATCGATATTGTGCTGGAAACTATCCCCAGGGACAAAACGCAACCCCGGCAATGCATAAAGGATGCCATCTGATCCCGAATTAGTGACTCTTGAAAACGGATCCCTCTCTACAGCATTTCCTGTGGGATTAGAGGAGATACGGGCCATCACGAAGGGAGGATATAAATCCCCTGCTGAAATAACAAAGGGAACATGAGGTTATCCTAGAAAATGCCCACTTTGCGTGGTCAGGAGGAGTACAATAGTTGGAATCCTCTGAAAAGGATCCACCGGGATCCTTTTCATCCCTCTCCAGCTATGCAGACCCGTTCGCCTTTCGAGGGGGTCAGTGGGTCACTCGCTGGAAATCCGCGCCCACAAGCACCCACTGCACCCCTCTCCCTCCATTCTTGCAGGAGGATATATCCACACCACCTGCGTGGTTTTATACACCCAGGGAGAGACAGACAGACACGCACCGCCAGACTTTCGTGGGGAAGAGGCGTCCACGGGCGCCGCCGTTTCCCTAAAGCCCCGCCCGGCCGCCCCCCGATCTCACCTGTCCGAAGAGCTGAACGGCTGAAGCGCCCCCGCGTCGGATGGTGCCTCGGTGCGGCTTTTGGGGAGGGGAGTCG
>QLTV01000657.1:190361-205702 GCA_003457575.1 Thermophis baileyi | reverse complement strand
CCTGGACGCCGCCATTTGGGTTCTTTTACCCTCTGCGCATGTGCAAAGCATTCTGCGCATGCGCAGAGGGTAGAAGAACCCAAATGGCGGCGTCCAGGCTACCAGCTGTCCGGCGACCCGCAGTCACGGCCGAACCGGGACCTTTTCACTCCTGTAGTGACGGTGGCACCAAAATGGCGGGCTAACGTGCGCGGCGACCCCTGTGAAATGGTCATTCGACCCCCAAAGGGGTTGCGACCCACAGGTTGAGAACTGCTGATATAGCACCTCAAATATTGCTCCACTATGGCGTTCATGCGTTCCACGGCCCCATTGGTGCTCAGATGAAAAGCCGAGCTAAGTCCCTGCAAAGACCCAGTGGACTTCACGAACTCCCTCCAGAACTTAGCGGTGAACTGGACCCCTCTATCCAAGATGATCCTGCAGGGGACACCGTAACCTATAGATATGCTTTATAAACAGTCTGGCCATCTTCTTCGCTGATGGGAGCCCTGGGCAAGCCATAAAATGTTTTGAGAACAAATCTATTATGGTCCAAATGACTGTATTTCCTCCACTCTCAGGGAGTTTGACAATGAAGTCCATGTCGATTTCTTCCCAGGGCCGGGATGGATCTGTCACTTGCTGGAGCATCCGTGGGGGCTTCCCCGGCCTTTTCTTCATGGCTGCATAGGTGGCACAACTCTTGACATAGTCTTCAATGTCCTTCTTCATTTTCAGCCACCAAAATTGCCTTCTGGCCAGATGCAGGGTTTTCAAATAGCTGAAATGCCCCGCTTGCTTGGAATCATGACTCTTCTGGAGTACTTGGAGCCGTAGGCTACTGGGCACATACAATTTGGAGCTTTTCCAGGCTAGTCCATCTTTGAGGGTCAGTATTCCTTTCCTACCATAAGGAAGGCTGAATGCCAAAGAATTGAGGCCTTTGAACTATGGTACTGGTGTCCCTTGGACTGCAAGGCAATCAAACCGGTCAGTCCTAGAGGAGATCAACCCTGACTGCTCTGTGGGAGGCCAGATCCTGAAGATGAAACTCAAATACTTTGGCCACCTAATGAGAAGGAAGGACTCACTAGAGAAGAGCCTAATGCTGGGAACAATTGAGGGCAAAAGAAGAAGAGGATGGCAGAGAATGAGGTGGCTGGATGGAGTCACTGAAGCAGTCGGCATGAGCTTAAATGGACTCCGGGAGATGGTAGAGGACAGGAAGGCTTGGAGGAACATTGTCCATGGGGTCGCGATGGGTCAGACATGACTTCGTGACTAACAACAACACCAACACCACCAACAACTCCTTTGTTGTCTTTGTACCACGGGTCGGCTGCCAATTCATCTCTTAGCCTTTGGGTCATCCCCCACCCCATCTGTGGTCCTCCGTTGCTTAGCCTGTCCCCTGGTTGTGGCTTGCAAGGCAGGTTGAGAGGGGGGAATCATAGTGTGGGCCACCTCTTCACGTTTACTGTTGTATTATGGTTTACATGACAAGGCATCTGCCAAGAGGTTTTTTCCCCCCAGGGATGTATTTTAGCGTGAAGTTGAACCATTTGAAATCAGTAGTAGGTTCCACTTACCTTTGCTACTGGTTTCGGAATGGGAGCGTGCATGCATGCGCGCTTTGCGTGCGCGCAACACTTCTGCGCATGCGCAGAGCGTTTTTGATGACATCCGGGCAGGTGGACAGAGCCTCCTGCTGCCGCTGCTACCAGTTTTCAGAACCGGTGCGAACCGGTAGCAACCCACCACTGTTTAAAATACTGCGCCCACCGGGATTGTTTTGGACAGAGTTTTCGCGGGGTCTTGAGCATCTCTAGGTTTTTATGGTCACTCCATACTTTCAAACGGTATGTGGCTGCCTTCAAGAAAGTGTCTCCAGATTAGTAGGGCCCATCGGACCACATAGGCTTCTTTCCCCCACACCGCTCACCTCCTTTCAGTCTCTGTCAATTTTTTGGACTTGTATGCGCAGGGCTGCAAGTTGCCTTCTGTGTTTTTCTGAAGGAGAACTGCTGCGACGGCCACATCGCTGGTGTTGGCTTGGACTATGAAGGGCTGGTCTGGATCGGGGTGTTTAAGGACTGTGTTCTTTAGCAAACAGCCTCTTTAGTGCCTCAAATGCCCACTGACATTCTAGGGTCCATTTTAGGGATTGGCTAGGCTGTGGTTGCTGAGCACCCCCCCCCAATTGTTAACAATTCAGTGATGGGCAGGGCGATTTCAGCGAAAGAGAGGATGAACTGCCTGTAGAAGTTAGCAAACCCCAGGAAGCTTTGAAGCTGTTTTCGTGTACGAGGGGGTTGCCAGTTTAAAACGGCTTTAACTTTAGCCAGATTCATTTCTACACCCTTGTTTGACACTCAGTAGCCCAGATAGTCTAGTCTGGTCTTGTGGAATTTGCATTTTGAGAGCTTCGCGTATAGTTTAGCCGCAAGGAGTTTTTTCAATATCTGACGTACTAGCTTAATGTGTTCTTCCAGGGTCTCAGATAAGATAAGAATGTCATCTAAGTACACGAGGACCCCTTTATACAGGTGATCATGTAGCACCTCATTTATCAGTTTCATAAAGACTGCAGGGGCTCCTTGCAAGCCAAAGGGCATTACTTTGAATTGGAAGTTCCCTAAGGGGGAAGCTGAAGGCAGTTTTCCACTCGTCTCCTTCCTTGATTCGGTAATACACCTCTCGTAGGTCCAATTTGGTGAACACCTTCCCCTTGGCCAAGAGGGCCAACATGTCTTTCATGAGGGAGAGTGGGCAGGGGTCGGCTGCTGGGGGTTCGCAGGGGTTCAGGAGAACCTCTAGCTAAGATTCTGTGCAGTTTGGAGAATCCCCAAATCCCACTCCTGGCTGGCCCCGCCCACCCAGGAGTCTCCACGTGGCCCATTTTGGATGCCAGGTAAGTGCAGGGCACACGGGGAGGCTCAGGGAGGGCAAAAAATGGGTCTACCGGAAGTTTGGGAAGGCCGGAAACAGGCCCGTTTCTGGCCTCCAGAGGGCCTCCGGAGCCTGGGGAGGCCATTTTCACCCTCCCGGAGGCTTGAGAAAAGCCTCCGGAGCCCAGGGAGGGCAAACAGCCCCCCCCGCCATGGTGCAGGAGGCCAACTAGGCCATGCCTACCATGGCCACACCCACCCAGCAACCGGGCATAGAACCCCTTGCTAAAATTTTTGAAGCCAACCCCTGGGAGTGGATATGCGTTAATTCCCCTAAAATCCACGCAGAGCCTCATCGACCCATCTTTTTTCTCTTTGAAGAGGACATGGGTGGCCATTCTGGACTTAGCTGGTTGGATAAATCCACAGGCTAGGTTGGTGTCGATGTATTCTCTCAGCTCTTTTCATCTCTTTTGGGGTCATGGAGTACATCTTTGGCTTGGGTAGTTTAGCCCCCGGTACGAACTCTATAGCAGAGTCTGTGGGGCAGTGAGGGGGTAGCATGTTGCATTCTTCCTTGCTGAACACTCCAGCAAGGTCCCGGTATTCTTTGGGGATCTGCGGGGGTACCTGGGTGCGGCTCTGAGGCAGCTGCAGCTCTCTTGGTTCACTTAGTGCCGCTCGGCCATTGGAGAGCTCCTTTTGTGGCGTCGCTGGGACGGGGAAGAGGGCCTATTCCCAGTTTTAGCTTTCTGCAACCACCTTCCCAAGAGATGGTGGGGTCCCATTTATCCAGCCACGCCAGGCCTAGGATCACTGCTTCTGTCATTTTTTGCGCCACCACGAAGCAGATAGATTCCCAGTGCTGAACCATTGCTAACTTTACAGGTTCGGTGAGGAGCGTGGCAGGAGCTCCCCCTGTCAATGATTCATCAACCTGCTCAAATCGTATGGGTCGGGTCATTGTCTTCGTCCTGATTCCTAGCTTTAGGGCCGTGGGTAGGTTGATCAGGCAGCGGGTGCAACCCATGTCTATGATCGCTCCCACTTCCCCCTGTGCCCCTGTCTTTGGTACTACTAGTCTCGACCAGATGGCGAATGGGTGGATGGCTTCACTTGCCATCGCATCGTCCTCGCCTTTGTCGTCGCTGCCATAGGTCATCAGCATTTGGGGCCCCTGGGCTGGAGTTCCCTCTTCCCCAGTTAGGGGAGGGGAGACCTTGATGGCCTAGCGGGTGAATTTTCCCCTTTCCGTTGCCTTCTGCGGCAGGCTTCTTCACCTTGGCTGCCTTGGGGGTCTTTACCCTTGGCTGGGGGGCTGGAGCCAGGCAGTCGGCCACCTGGTGGCCTTGCTGGTTATTTCTCTCCTCTCTCCAGCCAGTTGCTGGAATGTCCTTGGTTCACAGGAGAAACTATTTTCTTTTGGCTACAAAACCAGAGCTATCTCTATTCCCCCCCTCCCTATCCCTCAGCTCCAGTGTGGCAACCCTGAAGGCATAAAAATGGCCTTGGTGAGGCCAGCTTCAGGGTTGACAATAGCATGGAAATTAAGCAATCTCTCACTTCCTTCTCTGGCCTTGATTAAAGTATTTGGCTAGAACATAGAAAAAACCCCACGCTGTGCCAATGACTTGAAGTTGGCATTTCTTGCCAAACCCTTACAGCTGATCCTTCTTTTGTGGGACTTGTCAATTTGTTTGCATACCTGCTGTTGAAACAGGTGTCACCCTGCAGGGAGAGGTACCTGGAAGAGTGTAAAAGTTTGCCTTGATAACTGTCGCATACCTCCAAGAATTTTATGCTGAATTAAGTTGTTCTTCTCCCCTGGCAACTAAAGCCTCTAGTATAGTACAGAGATGGGTAGCTTGAGATTTTACAGCATGGTTTCCCAACCGTGGTGACTTTAAGATGGGTGGAATTCAAGTCCCAGAATTCCCTAGCCAGATCTTCAGCTGATTTCAAGAGCCTTTCTCAAGCAAAATGTAGGCTTCTACATGGATCCTCCTGCAGGAGAGGATTTTAAAAGAAATATAAAAAGTCAAGAAAATAGCTGTGGCTGCATGATCAAACCCCACTGCTTTTTAATGTGTATTGCACACATACCGGTAGTAAAAAGTGTGGGGCTACAATTGTGTGGGTGTGGCCACTACATTGATTCTCTATCCATTTAGAATATTCTCCAGAGTTCTACTAATAATAACTGGCCTCACGAGAGATAAAAAGATGAAAAACATACTAAAGGAAAAAGAAATGAGGCGGTGATGATGATAGTTTCAATAAAGGAGAATATTTGTAGCTCAGGGTTGAAATGGGGGGTCCTTGGTGCTCTCTGAGCTTGCTTGTTTTCTTGCAGACATTTCGTTACCCCAAGTAGGTACGGTAACATCATCAGTACTAGTGCGTGAATGATGGTTTTACACACTTTTGGTGTGAAATGATGGTTTCACACATTTTTGGTCCTGAAATCACCCCCTTGTTCTCTTCAGTTGTTTATTTGTTAGATTTTTATCCCATATTTAGTACTTTATAATAACTCAAGGCAGTGAACCTACTTAATGCTCCTTCTTCCTATTTTCCCTATGACAAAAATCATGTGAGGTGGTTTGAGGTGAAAGAGTGACTGGCCCAAAGTCACCCAGCTGGCTTTCATGCCTAAGGCGGGACTAGAACTCACAATCTCCTAGTGATTGGCCCAAAGTCATCCAACTGACTTTCATGCCTAAGATGATACTACAACTCACAGTGTCCTGATGATTGGCCCAAAGTCACTCATTCAGCTTTCATTTAAGGTGGGACTAGAACTCACAGTCTCCTGGTTTCTAGGACAGCATCTTAACCACTATACCAAACCAGTGTAGTGGCACATTCATTACAAAGGAAACACTCACCTCAGGAGAAAAAGGAAGTTGATCAATCTTTAACAAGTCCTTTTTTATTTTTTATTTGTTTTGCTGAGTGTTAATGAGAGAATTGTCCTCCTCCTTTGTCTTTTTGTTCTGCTTAATCAATTTGAAAAAACGTCACTGTTTTACAAGCAGGATTGTAGCAGAACAATGACCTCCCAACCTCCCATATCTTCAGTCCCTTGCTACAATGTGTAATATATGTTACTCTGTTACTGATAATGCCCCACACTGGTAACAAAGTTGTTTATTTGTTTCAGAATCTTCCTCTTACAGTATCCACAGGTAAAAATCTACTTTTGAGTTTCCTGTCTTTTACATGATCTTCTTTTTCTCTCTCCATTCCCCATCAGAAATGTCAACGACGATTCTAAAATAACATTACGCATTGGAAGGTGATGGTGGATGAGCATTTAGGTACTGTCGAAGAAGAGTTGGATAGTCAGACATGACTCCGGAGACCCCATAGCTAAAGGCTTCTTCAAAATCTTTTTCTTCATTCAAAACCCAAAGAATAGTCTAAAGAGAAAGTGGAAGAGGAAAAAACACAATCACAAAATGCAAACACCAGAGTTATAAAAAAAAAAAAAAAAAAAAAAAAAAAAAAAAAAGTCAAGAGAATACCAAGAATAAGAAGCGCCTTTGTGCAATCCCAAAATTTTTGGAGCACCACTTCATCACCACTGTTAGTAGCCAGGTCGATGGCAATATTTTTGCAGTAGTTCCAACTCAGGTTTTAATTCAGGCTCAGCCACTCTTGCCCTGGACATCTCGCGCTTGGACTACTGCAATCCACTCTACAAGGAGCTACCCTTGAAGAGTATTCGGGAGCTACAGCTGAGACAAAATGCAGCAGCGCAAACAATTTTAGGGGTCCCTAGAGTGGCCCATGTTACACCACTGCTACATGAACTGCATTGGTTGCCGATTTGCTTCCGGTGTTGTTAGTCATTACCTTTAAAGCCCTGTAGGGCATGGTCCAGGTTATCTGAGGAACAGTCTCACCCTGATGGGATTGGCCCTCCCTACTTAGTCCAACAGGAGGGGCATGCTCTGGATCCTATTGGCCAAGGAATTGCAGCTGGTGAGATCCAGCAGAAAAACCTTCTCTGCTGTGGCTCCTGCCCTTTGGAACATCACGTCCCTTGAGGTGAGATCTGCCCTCACCCTCTTGGCCTTCTGAAGGAACCAGGAGGCCTGGCTCTGCCAACTGGCCTGGGACTCCAATGGGAGGTGGTCTCATTTCTGAGGTGGCTAGTAGATTATTAGAAGATCCCACCTCCACCCTGCATAGACATTCTATTTTATTTGCTTTGTTGTTTAACTTAGTGGTTTAACTTTGATGCCCAATGTTTTGCTCTTTTGATGTCTTAATTGCTTTACATTGATGTTTATAACATGGTAAATCACCCAGAGTTGCTTAATAATGAGATGAGTGGCATATAAATTTAATAGATGAATAAATAATAAATAATTCTGATCATCCCCAGGAGTAGCCTAGCATACCACCCAAAATTTTGATTTCTCAGCTTTCCCCAACATACTTGTATTCCTCTGTTTTCCAGATGTTTGAACAGCTGTTTATGCATTGTCAACCTGTTGGGAAAGGAAAGAAATAGCAATACAAAAGGTTTAGGTATAAGTCACTCTGCTTTATCTATTGTAGAGCCCAGCAGAAAAAGGGGAAAAAAATACATATGAGAAAAATCAAGATATTCCACGTAGTGTCAATTGGGGAGAGAGGGATCATTTTTCTGATATTTATTGTCTCTAGCAGGGAAACAGCTGGTTTGGGTTATGGGTTTCATCATGAGCCCTCCTGCTGGGAAAGGAGAGGAGAAGGTGATGAAGGAAAGGAATACTTAGTAAGAACAAAACAATTAAAACCACGGCTCTGTGTCACTCACTTGGTGGTAAATTTTGCCAGTAGTGATCCAAGTCTGCCCTTTTTCACTGGAAAATACGTCCTAGGATTAAACAAAACAAAAAAGATGGCAGAATTAACAAGTTCCTGAGAACTGCTGGTTTCCTGCTATTCCTCCTCTAAAATATTGGATCCCACACTTTTCCCAAAGAAGTAATTCCGTGAATTACAAAACATACAACAAATGTATCTTGTCTTTGACAGGCAAAACTCTCAGAATAATTTTACACACCAGCACTGTTTTTCTTCACAACTAAATTTCTACAGAACATGAAAGAGAATATATGAGGAAGGTCAGCTTAACTTTATCCTGTCCAATTAACTTAGGCGTTAGTCACATTATAGGGAGATCTGTTAGATCTGATGTAACTGAATGCCTTGTGTAGTAGATCCTTTGTTAAACTGCACCCAGTTAGATTGATCCAATCTCAAGGGAGACACAGAAGCACTGGACCCTGGACAGGTGGTCTCCCTACAAGAGGGGGAGGTGTTTTATTTGGTAAAAAACAAAGTGATACACGAGTACTTCCTATATTCTATTCTATCGTTATCTCTGCACCATTCCTATGATAATGACTATTGCGATATACTATTAATCTTCAATTACTGTTACTATGGCAGTGTTTATACTAGTATTATTCTAAGAGAGATGGTTCAGCATAGTGGTTAAGGCATCTGGCTCAAAACCAGGAGACTGGGATTTCTAGTCTCACCTTAGGCACAAAACCAGTTGCGTGGCCTTGGGCCAGTCACTTTCTCTCAGTCCTAGGAAGGAGTCTGTGACAAACCACTTTTGAAAAACCTTGCCAAGAAAACCTCAGGGACTTATCCAGGCAAATCTCTGAGAATTAGCACTAGCAATAGCACTTAGACTTATATACCGCTTCACAGTGCTTTACAGCCCTCTCTGTGGTTTACAGAGTCAGCCTATTGCCCCCAACAATCTGGGTCCTCATTTTACCCACCTCGGAAGGATGGAAGGCTGAGTCAACCTTGAGCCTGGTGAGATTTGAACTGCCAAATTGCAGTCAGCCGGCAGTCAGCAGAAGTAGCCTCCAGTACTGCACTCTAACCACTGCGCCATGGTGGCTCTTTTCCCATTCAATTAGACAAGATTGAATGGTGGGGGGGGGACCATTGTTTTGTTACAATTTCCTCTACAGGTTGTCCTCGCTTGATGTGATGGAACGTGTACAAACAGGGAAACTTTTGGCTTTCTTAGAAGGATGCTCAGATTAAGAGACTGCGCCATCTTTTCTTTCTGGGAAAACTCTGGGCTTTCAAAAGTCCTCCTCCAGGTAAACATTCCATCACACTAATGTCCATTCATTTGGTGACTGTTCAAAGTTATGCCTGACCTGAAGAAAAAGCGACTTGGGGCTGATCTTTGCACTTACGACTGCTTCATCATCCTGACAGTCTCATGAGTGTGATTTGGATGCCTGGCCAATCATATGACAACCATTTGTGACCTTCCATCCAACTTCCAAGATGCAAAGTCAGAGAGGAAGCTGGCAGGGAAGGTCGCAAGTTGCAGTCATGTGATGTTTTGTTTAACAACCACAGGGATTCACTTAATGACTATGGCAAAAAAAAGTAAAATTGAATGTGGTCTCGCGATACCCCACTTAATTACTGTACCACTCGATGAACTTTCTGGACCCTGTTGTGGTCATAAGTTGAGGACTATCTGCATAATAGGGGTTCCCAATCTTGGCAACTTTAAGACACATGGACTTCAACTCCCAGAATTTCCCAGCCAGCCATGCTGGATGGGGAATTCTGGGAGTTGAAGTCCACGTGTCTTAAAGTTGCCAAGATTGGGAACCCCTGTTGCATACTATGCTTGATACTATTACTACTATACATCAACATTTCTTTCTTAAGCCTGCTCTGTCTTAAGTTGCCTCTGAGATTTCATCTCCCCCCACCCCCGTTAATGGCTACATGTAGAGCTCTTGCAATTTTTTTATATTGTGCTTTGTGTTGCTATGCTTCTTCCCCCCACCTTTTTTTGCACTTTCCACTCCTGAAGGAGAACACCATCTTTTGTTTGGCTGCCTGTACTGTTTGCTGGTGGTTGCAGAGCCGCAAAAGAGCATCTCCTTCGTTCTCCTCACACACCTGTGTAAAGCTTGCAGCTTTATTGGCAACTCTGTTGATGCTGGATAGAAGGCTCTGATGGGAGGAGGAGGAGGAGACAGCAGGCACCTGCAATTTTGCTAAGCAGCTTCTCTTCCACACCTGCCTCTATCGTTTTTCTTTAGAATTCCTTTTAGATATTGGAACATCAGAGAGATTCAATTAATTCTACTGGAAGCTTTGGTTGTTGCTTTTTTTTTTTTTTTTTTTTTGGGTTTTTTAGTAATCTTCCTGCTTCTCAAAGAGTCAAAATTATGCCTCCTTTAAAAAAAAAAAAAAAAAGTTTCCAGTCCTTTCTTGCTATGCTTCACAGCAACTGCCTTTGAAATGAAAGAGCCAATTTAGCTGTCATCCTTCTGTTGATGTTCAGTGAATTCTTTACTGGTTCTAGCAGTGGCTGTTTGAGAAGGGGGAAAAGAGTACAGTATTCATATTTCAATCAATCAGAGTAGAGCTGAAGGGATCTTGGAGGTCTTCTAGTCCAACCCGCCCAGAGTCCTTCGGGAGTTGGGCGGCATATACATTTTATAAATTAAATTAAATTAAAATTAAATTAAACCCCCTGCTCAAGCAGGAGATCCTGACCTATACCATTTCAGACAGGTGGCTGTCCAGTCTCTTCTTAAAAACCTCCAGTGATGAAGCACCCACAAGTTCTGAAGGCAAACTGTTCCACTGGTTAATTGTCCTCACTGTTAGGAAGTTTCTCCTTAATTCCAGGTTGCTTCTCTCCTTGATTAGTTTCCATCCATTGTTTCTTGTCCAGCCTTCAGTTGCTTTGGAAAATAAGCTGACCCCCTCTTCCTTGTGGCAGCCCCTCAAATACTGGAATACTGCTATCATGTCACCCCTAGTCCTTCTCTTCTTTAGACCAGGGGTGTCAAACTCACGGCCCACAGGCCTGATGCGTCACACGCTGGCCACGCCCACACCTGGTTTAGCAAAGGGGGGGGGGAAGTTGTGATACATCACGTGGTGATGCCACGATGATGCGAGTTTGACACCCCTGCTCTAGTCTAGACTAAACAACTACATTTATTTGTTTCCCATTTTTATTATTTTTTATAAATAACTCAAGGTCGGGAGCACATCAATTACTCTTTTCTCTTCCTAATTTCCCCCTCAAAAACAATCCTGCAAGGAGGGTTGGATTGAGAGAGAGTGACTTTCCCAAAGTCATCCAACTGGCTTTCATTCCTAAAGTGGGACTAGAACTCATCGTCTCCTGGTGATTGGCCCAAAGTCACCCAGCCAGCTTTCATTCCTAAGGTGAGACTAGAACTCACAGTCTCCCGGCAATTAGTCCAAAGTCACCCAGCTGGCTTCCATGCCTGGTGCCTTAACTACAAGACAATTAATGGCTCATTAATACATGCTACATAGTCACCGATTAACATCTAGCTCAGGGTAGCATATAAAATGGAATGTGGCCAATGGCAACTGGCAAAAGAATAAAATATAATCAAATAGAGACAACTTGCAGACAGAAACAATTGATTCAGAAGGACTCCCCAAATCTCTTGACCAAATGCCTGGGAAAAGGCCAGTCTTCATTGCCTTTCAGAAGACAAAGGGGGGGGGGGGCATTTGGATCTTGGAAAAATGTTGTTCCATAGGAGAGACACAGCAATAGAAAAGGCACATGGCTTGGGTCTCATCAGATGACATTGATTAATGGATGGGACCTGACACATGTCAATCCTATCAGATTATAAAGGTAGTCCTTTACAACCACAATTGGGCCCAAAATTTCTGTTGTTGAGACACTTGTTAAGTGAGTTTTGCTCCATTTTATGACCTTTCTTGCCACAGTTGTCAAGTGATTCACTACAGTTGATAAGTGAGTAACCCAATTGTTAAGTGAATCTGGCTTCCCCATTGACTTTGCTTGTGGGAAGGTCTCAAAAGGTGACCACATGACCTTGGGATACATCAACGGTCCTAAATATGAACCAGTTGCCAAGCATCTGAATTTTGATCCCATGATCATGGGGATGCTGGAGAGGTCGTAACTGAAAAACGGTTGTAAGTCCCATTTTTCAGTGCCGTTGTAACTTTGAACAGTCACTAAACAAATTGTTGTAAGTCGAGGACTACCTGTATTGGATGAGCAAGAGTAGCTGGAGATGGGTTGTCTCATAAAATAACCCTGCCCTGTACCATGATCAAGCCAGAGCAAAGGGTTTAAGAGGGCAGCATTGGCCGTGGCTCATTGGGACTGATAGACCAATTGTCGTCACTTCTCTGCTCTCCTCAGTTGAAAATTCTTGGATGCTGGTTAGCTGCTGGTCCTGCAGAAAGGCCACTGTGTGATGTGGATGCAAAGGTTGCCCAGACACCCTCCCTTTTCTCAGATCAGCATGCCAGGGAAGTGTCTCTCCAAAGCTGGCACACGACTCTATTTGAAGAGGAGAGCAAATGTGGCACAAAGGCTGATCATTAAATAGATGATCACATTTCTAAGTTTTTCTGCCTAAATCCCACCCTTGTTAGTGACTGTCACCTGTTTATGATCGAGGGCAGCACGAATTCAAGGAACGATTCCTTCAGAGGGAAGAAGGGTAGGAGTCCAAGATACCAGAGACCAAGCATGAAGATGCCTCTGTTCTTGGAGAAGATGTAGGGCATGTCTTTATTCTGGGGGGGATAAATAACATTTATTTATTTTTTTTATTTTAAGACAGTGGATTTGTCATTCCTAGACTTCATTGCTGGGAAGGTTGCTACACTTCATCCCACAGCTTTGTTTTCCAGCTTGCTAAGCATCCAAATACCCCAAATAGAGGGGAAGATTCAGGGAAAATACAATTCTTGCCCTGGCTTGACAAAACACAACTGCTTAACACAGTCTTTCCACCTTGGTTGGTGGATTTAGGGAGCTGCTGTCTAATGCTTATGCAGAATTGGAAAAAGCAGGTGTAACAAGTTGGTCTACAAAGAAAGCTTAAGAAGAGAAAGGAAGAAGGGAGGAGACTTTTTTTAATCATGCTCTAATATGTTACAGGTAATCCTTGACTTATGGCCACAATTGGGACAGGAATTTCCGTTAAAACCAGTAGTGGGTTCTAAAACCCGTTACTACCGGTTTGCGCTCGTGCGTGTGATGCTTCTGCGCATGCGTAAAAGCATCCTGGGCGGGTGGGCGGACCCTCCCGCCATCGGCGCTACCGGTTCTAAGAACCGGGCCGAACCGGGAGCAACCCACCACTGGTTAAAACGTAAGGTGGTGTTAAGTGAGTCATGTCTAATTTTATGACTTTTTTTGCTGTGGTTGTTAAGTGAATCACACACTCGTTAAAGGAATCCGGCTTCCCCCATTGACTTTGCTTGTCAGAAGCTGGCTAGGAAAGTTGTAAATGGTGATCTCATGACTCCAGGACACTTCAATGGTCATAAATACAGGCCAGTTACCAAGCGCCCGAATTTGTGACCGTGGGGATGCTACAACGGTTGTAATGTGAGGACCCGTTGTAAGTCACTTTTTTCAGCATCATGGTAACTTGGTCACTAAATGAATGTTTGTAAGTCAAGGATTACCTGCATTAAGGAGTACTTTATTTATTGCTGTTTTAAGAATCTAAAAAAACCCCCTTACATATGTTTATACAGTCTGAATCTTTAAGCAAAAAAGGATTTGTAAATATAAAATGTGAAAGTGGGGAAAAAGACATTTCATACATACAGCTTTCCGGCATTTTTTCAGTATTCGATTATTGAAGGAGGCCCAGATGCTGATGTGGGAACGATGGAATTGCTGGACAAGATGTGCTACCTGGAAGAAGGAAAAATAACACGTCCTCAAAAAATGGATTCCTAGAAGGAACGTTAGTTTTTAGTTGCACAATTGCCTCTTGTGGAAACTGAATAAGAAGCACCAATCAGATGAGAGGGAGCGGAGTCTGAAGGCACCAATTGGATGGCTTCTCTGTGGGGTGTGGATTTGGGCAAAGGTAGTCTTATGCACTTATACTCTTTCCGTCCTATACTGTGGAGCTCTATAGACCAGTGATGGCGAACCTTTTTTGGCTCGGGTGCCAAAAGGGTGCGCGTGCGTGCGATAGCGTGCGGGCACGTGCCTACACCCATAATGCAATGCCCTACCTGCGCATGTGCACAACCTCCGCGCTGCCCCCCCTACGCATGTGCACAGGCCTCACTGAAGCCTCTGGACTTCCGGTTGGCCTGTTGGGCCGTTTTTCGCCATCCCCAGGGTTCAGGGGGCTTTCCTGAAGCCCGGGGAGAGTGAAAACGGCCGAAAAGAAGGCCGAAAATCAGCTGACATAGGGCAACGCCTCGCGTGCCCTCAGATATGGCTCCGCGTGCCACCTGTGGCACACATGCCATAGGTTCACCATCACTGCTATAGACAGTCAGCTTCTTCTAACACCTTGATGTGAACAGTGATATGAATAAGTGATGAGATGTAGGGGTCCCAATCCACCAGCCAGGACTGTGGCTACCTGTACTCTCGGTTCAAGGATGAGCAACTTGAAGAGCTTAAGCTGATGGTAGCTCTCTTTCTTCTTTTACTGTTTCTGAAGCTTCCAAGTTCATACTACCAAAAATTACAGGCACTCATCGACTTACGACCACAATGGGGACCAGAATTTCCATTGATAAGGTGGTTGTTAAGTGTGTCAAGCCTAATTTTACAAACTTTTTTTTTTGCCATGGTTAAATGAATCACTGCAGTTGTTAAGTGAATATATGGTCATTAAGCGAATCTGGCTTCCCCCATTGACGATGCTGGCTGGAAACTATCTGTTGTCATATGGCCAAAAGGACATAAAAATTGTGGTTCTTTTTATTCGGGTGACTCAGGCAGCCTGTGATATTCCTGGTCCTTATACAACAATACTGATCTCTCCTTCCCCAGGAAAAGACTGCTGGTTCCTGCTCTAAATTATGATTACATAATTCAATATTGTTTGAGAGAAAATGTGAATATTTCTTGAAACTATGTAAGCCTTCGAGAACTTATTTCCTTTCTTCTATGCCTGCTATTTTTATCTAAAATCCCAGATATGTTTTAAAATTCATTGTAAGTTTGCACTTGTAGCAAACGTTTTTCTCAAAATGATGAATTCAATTTTCTCAATGGATTTGAGCAGCCTCAAATGAAAGCATTAACTGCAGAAGTGGAATAAGACTTGGAAGTCTTCTAGTCCAACCCCCTGCCTAGGCAGGAAACCCTACACCACTTCAGATAAATGGTTGTCCAATATCTTCTTAAAAACTTCCAATTGACCCAGACAATGCGCTGTTCACCAAGCACTTGTGTATGTAAATTGAAAATGTATAAATAAACTGATAACTAACCTTTTCAATCTTCTTTTTCCTCTCTACCCTCACTTTCTAGGGCTGGTTTGCTGGTAGGAATCTTGCCATCTCCCAGGTGACTACCAAATATGTTCTGTGGGTGGATGATGACTTCATTTTCACACCCCGCACCAAAGTGGAAAAGCTTGTAGATGTCCTTGAGAAAACTTCCCTGGATTTGGG
>QLTV01000657.1:162500-174590 GCA_003457575.1 Thermophis baileyi | reverse complement strand
TGTGTGCTCGTGTATTGTTGTGGTTGAAGCTGAAGTAGTCATTGACAGGTAGGACATTGTGGCAGATAATTTTATGAAGTACATTTAGATCGGTTCTAAGGCGACGTAGTTCTAACTTGTCTAAGCCCAAAATTTCAAGTCTGGTGGAATAAGGTATTCTGTTGTGAGTGGAGGAGTGGAGGACTCTTCTCGTGAAATATTTTTGGACTCTCTCAATTGTATTAATGTCCGATATGCAGTGCGGGTTCCAGACAGGTGAGCTGCTATATCCGCTGCTAGGTTTCTATATGCACAGAGGTGGAAGGATATACAAATTCCCACAATGACAAAATGATTTGTGAAGTTAATGGCCCTGGCTGAGGGGACAAAATAGACTGTTTTGATGAAAGATAATAAATTGACTGTTTTTCTTTCTATATGGAAACAATTTTTGGATTTTTTGCTTGATAAAAATGAAGTTCTGGCTTTGGGATTTGATGCTTAGATATGTTTGGATTATAGGAATGTTGGGTACTATTGGAGATTAATTTGTGTAGGTTTTTATGTATTTGTTTAAATTTAAAGTGCACATTTGATAACAGAAATATTTACTAATAAGTGTTATTTATGTATTGATCTTAATGGGTAATATTTTATTTAGACTGGGACTATGATATATATTGTTATTATTTGATTATTTTGGTATGTACTGTATATTTTTTATATTCTTAGTTTTGTATATTTTATGTTAAACTTAAAACAAGATTATTTTATCCTATAACTTCAATCCATATTGAAGAGAGTTGGAAGTAACTTTTTAAAATGTTATTTTGGATGTGGGGTTTTTAATGTCACTTTTTCAATTTTCCCTGTGGTCCCCCTCCTTCTCTTCCCTTTTTGTTGTGTGATTTTGAACTTTTACTTATTTTTGAAGCTTAATAAAATTCTTTTGATAAAAAAGAACTGAGTGGCCATGATTTCTCAGGGTTTTAGAATTTAGAACAACAGAGTTGGAAGGGATCTTGGTGGTCTTTTAGTTCAACTCCTTGCTCGAGCAGGAGACCCTATACCCGTGATGGCGAACCTATGGCATGCGTGCCGGAAGTGGCATGCAGAGCCATCTCTCCGGGCACGCGAGCCGTCGCCCGTTGCTCTTCCAGGTTCTGGCGCGCCAGCCAGCTGGTCTTCACGCACGCAGGAGTGCCAGAAACCGGAAGAGCAGCCACCCAGTGCGCATGCGTGTGCTGGGAAGATGATCTTCCGGTTTCCGGTGTGCACATGCGCACTGGCCACCTGGTCTTCTGGTTTCTGGCACGCATGTGTGTGCAAAGACCAACTGGCCGGTGCGCATGCACACGCCGGAAACTGGAAGATCATCTTCCTGGCGCATGCTGCTTTTCCAGTTTATGGCATGTGTGTGTGCGCACGCGCATGCTCCCATTTCGGCACTCGGTGCCAAAAAGGTCTGCCAACAGTGCCCTGTACCAGTAGTGGGTTCTAAAACCCTTTACTATCGGTTCGAGTGCGTGCTCGCAACACTTCTGCGCATGCACTGAAGCGTCCCGGGTGGGTGGGCGGAGCCTCCCGCCGCCAGCGCTACCGGTTCTAAGAACCGGTCCGAACCGTGAGCAACCCACCGCTGCCCTTTACCATTCTGGATAAATAGATGTCCAATTTCTTCTTGAAAACCTCCAGTAATAGAGCACCCACAACTTCTGGAGGCAAGCCGTTCTACTGCTCAATTGTTCTCAATATCAAGTACCGTAATTTCTCCTTCATTCTAGGTTAGATCTCTCTTTGATAATCTTCCAACCATTACTTCTTATACTGCCCTTAAGTGATTTGGAGAATAGGAGGATCCTCTCCTCTCTTTGGCAGCTCCTTAGATATTGGAACACTGCTATCATGTCACCCTTTGTCCTTCTCTTTGTAGACTAGACATATCCAGTTCCTGCAACCATTCTTCATATAGAAAAATGGTTGTTTTAGCCTCCAGTCATGTAATCATCTTTGTTGCTCTTCTCTGTACTATTCTAGAGCAGGGATGTCAAACTCAAGGCCTGGGGGCCGGATCCAGTCCGTGGGATGCTTAGATCTGGCCTGCGGGGCCGCCCTGGAAACAGTGAAGGACCAGCCCACAGTGCCTCTGCCAGCAAAAACAGAGCTTGGGAAGGCCGCGTGCAGCCCTCCCGAGCTCCATTTTCGCTGGCAGAGGGTTGCAGAAGGCCGTCACAGCTAGAAACAGAGCTCGGGAGGGCTGCACGCGGCCCGTTTTCACTGGCAGAGCGCTTGGGCCACCACAGGCGCCCCCGACACCAGTGATGTCAAGCTAGCCATGCCCCTCCTGGCCATGCCCCACGCCCCCCGAGGTCAAACACAATCCTGATGTGTCCCTCAATGAAATCGGGTTTGACACGCCTGTTCTAGAGTCTCAACAACTTTTTTGTATTGTGATGACCAGAACTGGATGAAGTATTCCAAGTGTGGTTTCATCTGCACAGTATAAAGTTATATTATCACTTCATGTGATTTTGATACTATCCTTCTGTTGATGCAGCCTAGGTCTGCGTTGGCTTTTTTTTGGCAGCTGCAGCACACCGTTGGCTCATACTTCAGTGGTTGTTAAACAGGACTTTTTTAAAAAGCTTTCTCTAGAAGTGCTCTGAATCCAACCTAGCACCTTCTGTACACTTAACATATGCTTTGCCACTAAGTTGTAGGACTTCACACCTGCAGTCTCTTTTTTGCAGCCCAGCCCAGGCAAGAAAGAGAGTGATTCACCCAAAACTCCCTAATGATCACATCAGCGCTTAACTGTCCTCCGTTTTCTTAAGAGGCAATAATCATTCTACAAATGAGTAATGCATTCAAGCATTGGTGTGCTAATGACAACCAACCAACCAGACAGGTTTATGGAGGAGAAACTGTATATTCTGTCCTGCCTCTGCAACAGGTGGACTACAAAGAAATAGACATCTGTTCTAAAAACACCCTGTACTGGCTGACAAAGAGAAGCTAAAACTCTCTCACCTTTTCTTTCTGCCAATCTTCCACACTTTATTTTTATTTATTTATTTATTAGTTTGTCAAACATGTACATTTAGTAAAAATATTTTGCAGGTTACTAATTGTTGCAGTCATTGACCAAGCTTTTCTAAGAATTTCTCACAAAGCATCAGCATTTAGAACAGTGTTCCGTCATCTTGGCAATTGAAAGTGTGTGAACTTCAACTCCCAGAATTCTCCAGCTAGCACAGCATAGCTGCCTAGGGAATTATGGGAGTTGAAGTCCACACATTTTCAAGTTGCCAAGATGGAGGAACACTGGTTTTGAAGGTCTGTATGATTTTTGCCTCTTTCAGCTTCTTTCCCTACCTGCTGGGGTTATGGGAGCTATAATTCCACACATCTGGAAAATTCTTGCTTCTGGAATGCTACTGAATCTCCTTTCATCTAAATCTTTCTCTCTTTCTCTCTGGATTTGTATATATGCCTGCTTCTTGTTGAAGCTTAAATGAGTCATACAATCTCAAGCTGTTCTACAATAAACATTCTGCCATGATTTCCTCTTGATTGTTTAGAGGAACAACAGTAAAAAAAATGCTCCATCTATTGTGCTGCATAATAGAATATCTGTTTACAGGCCTGCTCCACTCAGCATAGCGAGGTGACTGCCCTTAAAGGTTCACTTCAAATCAGGGATGAAATCCAGCAGGTTCTGACAGATTCTGGAGAACCGGTAGCGGAAAATTTGAGTAGTTCGGAGAACCGGTAGCGGAAATTTTGAGTAGTTTGGAGAACCGGCAAATACCACCTCTGGCTGGCCCCAGAGTGGGGTGGGAATAGAGATTTTGCAATATCCTTCCCCCAGGAGTGGGGAGGGAATGGGGATTTTGCAGTATCCTTCCCCTGGAGTGGGGTGAGAATGGAGATTTTGCAATATCCTTCCCCTGCCACGCCCACCAAGCCACGCCCACCAAGCCACACCACGCCCACCAAGCCATGCCCACAGAACCAGTAGTAAAAAAAAATTGGACTTCACCACTGCTTCAAATGATGCAATATTTTAATTTTAATATTAATAGAGAAAAATGACTTTTTTCCTGGCTGCGGAAAACTAATTCTGAAGCTCCCAAATTGTTGGGAAATAAATTCTAGTGTATCTCATAGCATGTTTACCCAGCTAAAATGGAAAGAAGATTCCAGAGAGAACACAAAGGACTGATGGTCTATATTATTTCTAGTATAATGGAGCAGAAAATTTCTGGAAAAAGCTGCCAGGAGAACAGCAGGCACTAGTCTCTGGCTGACTCCAAGGCAAACACACACACATACACACAGAGAAAACAGAAAGGACTGCATTATTTATTATGTTGGTGGCGATGTGCAATCTTCAATGCTTCTTTTATAAGGAACATATATTCGCGTAAAGATGGCCAACGGCTTTGTATACCACGATATGCTAACTTTCTAACTGCATAGTTTTTTAAAAAATGTGAAGCATTCAGAAATGCCTTGACTTATATGTATGTCTGTGCGGGTACCTTGTGCACTGCCCCGATTTGCTGAGTCTGGCAGCATAGAAGTTTAATTTCAGTGAGGCCAGCTAAGAGGTTTTTGGTCACCTACACTTGTTTCTGATCGAATCCTTTGGAGAGCCGTGAAGTTTGCCAGTAGTTTCTTTTTCTATCCTAACCCTATGGCATCAGAATTTTTTTTTTAAAAAAAAGCATATATAAAGAAAACACCTCAACTGGATGGTAATAAGGAAGGCTGGTAACAAAATGGAAGCAAAGATACAATTTGGTTTGTTATCATTGATGTCAACATTACGAAGTCTCTTTGGTCACCGTACATATAGACCAGGTGTGTTTTGAAAGCATGGAATGTCATCATCAAGTACTAATGAGTAAATCATAGATAATGACCTGCAAAGTAATAGCCACAACCATAATCCCATAAACATAACAATCTAGCTAGCAGACAAGATTGAGATCTGCAGGTGACGAAACCACCTTCCAGTGCCTCGGTTTTTCCTACCTTAATGATTGTCTCCTTATGGATAAAATGCTCCCCATGATTTAAGATCCATTTCTCAGAGCACTGCAATATGGGTGGGTCTATCAGCATGGCTGACTGGGGAATTCTGGGAGTTGAAGTCCACACATCTTAAAGCAACCAAGGTTGGGAAACCCTGACTTACACGAACTGGCTGTTATTCTTCAGCTTGTGAAGGAAACTCTTTAGATCACTTGAGTCTGATGGCTTTCACGCAAGAATATGCTGCTTATGTCCTGTTGTATAGCTATCTTTAAGGGACTCTCAGCTGTGGCAATGTTTCAAGTATTTTCTAAAACTTTTAAGCCATAGCTCTAGAACAGTGATGGTGAACCTATAGCACGCGTGCCACAGGTGGCTCGCGGAGCCATATCTGAGGGCACGCGAGGCGTTGCCCTATGTCAGCTCCAGCGTTGAAGTTCGTTTCCGAACTTCCGGTTGGGCCGTTGGGTCCGTTTTTCGTCATCCACAGGCTCCGGAGGCTTTGCTGAAGTCTGGGGAAGGCGAAAACGACCTCCCCCCCCCACCCTCTGGAAGGCTGAAAATCAGCTGGAATCCGTTTTTCGCCATCCACAGGCTCCGGAGGCTTCAGTGAGTCCTGCGCGCATGCGCGGGGGGCAGCACGGGGGGTTGTGCGTGCATGCACGGGGGGCATTGCATTATGGGTGTGGGCACACACGTGCGCGCTATCGCACATGCGCACACCCTTTTGGCACCCGAGCAAAAAAAGATTCGCCATCACTGCTCTAGAACATAATGCTTGTATATCATGAAAAAATGTCTCATATTTTGCTGCTACCTTCAGATAGGGTTGGAGGAGCCATACGGAGATAGCTGAACAGCAAAGGATATGGCAGCATGCAATGTTTTGGTAATGTATTAATATTTTTTTATGGCTTGGAATTCAATCATCTTTCATTTGATCAAGGAAGCTGTGATGGCCAAATAGTAAAGATCGCTTCACCAGTAAATATCACTTCTCACCAAGGTAGTGAGTATAATACTTGGAATAATACTTGAAATAAAGATAATATTTGGAATAAAAGTACTCCATCAGTGATGGTAGAGTAGGGCGGCCAGATTTAGGCTAAAAAATAAATAAATCTGAGTTTTCTGTACCTTTTTGGCTCCTATCTAGTGGTCCTCTGGATGGATTTGGTTTTAATTTAATAACCTAACCCCAATTACGGCTTTTGTATTGCAGGAAGTATTTAATTTGTACAGGTTTTTTAGTTCTCAGTCACACATGGAATACAAGTTTATCAACCTTCTGCAGAATCCAAGTTGAGAAACAGTGGAGACAAGGTCTTTATTGTTGACTATCCATTTTTGCCAGTATATCCTGTCTTGAAACCCTTACATCACAAACAGCTTCCTTCCTCTTAACAGTAATTAATTAACAATCCCAGTTAATCACCAAAGGCACTGTACATTTCCTAAGCAATTGCCCTAACCATTGGATATGCAGATATCCCTAATTATTCTATGAACCACATTGAGCTGACAAACCAGTTCTTAATTCTTACTTAAAGCTCGACTCCAGGTATCTGTTTAATGTGCTTACTTTGTATTTTATCTGGAAATCTCATTCAAGTTGGCTCTGAAATAACTAGGGTATTCGCAGAAGGGGGACCACTCTGTGATGCCAAGGACGACACTTGCACTGTGATGCTGTGATGCTTGTTCTGTTACTTTGGCAACATCATGGTTAGGTATGATGTAAGAGACCATATCACATCCCGGATAAAAGCATGATGTTAGTTGCCACTTTGTCTCTGAGGGAAATGCAAAGTTGATTTTAAAAATACAGGTTGACTACATTCTTCTGAGGTTTGCTTACATTGCCCCGAGTTTATCTGTAGCACCTTCTTTGTATAAGTAGTCCTCGACTTACAACTTTTTGCTTAGTAACCGTTCAAAGTTACACAGCACTGAAAAAAAAATGACTTACAGCCATTTTTCACTCTTCTGACAGTTGCAGCATCCCCATGGTCACGTGATCAAAATTTGAATGCTTGGCAATTGGCATATATTTTGACGCTTTCAGTGTCCTGGAGACATGTGACCTCCTTTTGCGACCTTCTGACAAGCAGAGTCGATGGGGAAGCCAGATTCACTTAATAGCCGTGTTACTAACGTTAACAACTGCAGTGGTTCACTTAACAACTGTAGCAAGAAAAGTGGTAAAATGGGGAAAACCCATCTTGCTTAGCAAGGGAAATTTTGGGCTCAATTGTGGTCATAAGTCGAGGACTACCTGTATTCACCTTGATCTCTGAAATATGACGCCTGCTCAGGTCACTGACCTTGTAACTTAAAAAGGGCTCTAATTTAACAATCCATTCCCCCAACCCCCAAATTAAGACGTAACAGCTGCTGAAGGAATAAAGGAATGATTTATTTTAGGGTCTTTGTACAATCCAAAGCAGGGAAGGATGGAGAAGCATTAATTCCCTTTAATGCAAGTTCCTTCAAATGGCAACACACCCTAGGAAGAAAGCTCACTGCATATCATCACAGCTAGGACAAGCAGGCAATGCTGTCTGAACACAGAAGCTTCTCCTTCATTCAAATGGAAGGTTAAGGGAAAGAAAGAAAGAAAGAAAGAAACAAACAAAAAAAAAAAACACGTCCCAAATTCCATTGTTCTGCTTAGAGCATTTCTTTTCTTTTGAGAACTGGAAGTTTCAGGAAAAACAACTGGTACTGAAAAATGGCACACGTGGAAGGGAGGGGAAAGGTGGAACCATCTGAGCACCAGTTTTCCTGGAAATGGCTAACTTTCAAGGGGGGAGCGGTTCATTTCCACTCATGACAACCAAACAACCCCCTGTATTTCTCCAAAAAAAAAAAAAAAAAAAAAAAAAAAAAAAAAAAAAACCACCCTTTCTACCTGGCACAGTCTGGTGGTTTTAGGGCAGCAGGACCATCCCTTTAGAAAACAGAACTGTGGCCGGTGATTTTCCCACTTCCCAATTCATACTTGCCCCAAACTGTAAGTTCCACTCCTTGCCTGATGAAGAGCGGGTGAAAAATCGGCATTTAAAAATATTGAAAAAGGAATGGAGGGCAGCCATGTTAGTTCGTAGCAGCAAGAAGACAAAGTGCTGTGCCATTGCAGAGGCCAACTGATTTCTCAAGGTATGCAGCAGTTTACACACACACGCACACACACTCACCCAATTTATTAAATGCAAGGGCAGAGAAGGAAGGCAGACAACCAAAAATCTTATAGTCTCTGGGTTGAGGAAGCAGAAGAAATGTAAGGACTTCCTTTTCATCTGCACAGTTTCTTACATAACGGTTAGAAACGGAGGGAAAGGTATTTGTCACTCTCAAACCAGACACTTTTTTCATCATCACAGGATCTTTCCTTGCACTGCATTTCAGAAGTTCCTTAAAATGACCACCAAGGTCGGATGTGCATTTCAGGTGTTTCAAAAGTGGCATAAATCAGTTGATAAACACCAGCACAGACATGCCCTCTATTTGTGCAGGAAGGAATCAAGGCTCCTGGATTCTTATTAAGGAGTGTTGCAGAAAAGCTGGGCAGTCAGAAAGTTTAAGGTTCTGCTCCCAGTTTTCAAAATGTAGTGGGGTTCAGAGGATTACAGAAGAAAGATACAAAGTGTATGTCCAGGAACCAGGATCTGATTTCAGTTGCCCTTGCTAATAATGCCCAAGGGATCAGAAAATGGCCCTGCTAAAATAGGATTAGTTTATTAACTCATTAACAAAGACAGTAAAATGCCAGAAAAGGAGACGACACCCCTTTCGTTGCTTTGAAAAGGGATAAAGGGAGGGGAGACTGTTTTCTTTTCCCTCCGATAGGGAGGGAGCAGTCCCCCCCTTCCCCAACCTGGGCACCAGGGTCTCACCCCAACACATCACATTACGGGGGTCCAGAGATGGGTTACCAGGGTTCACAGCCACGTAGCAAAGCGCAGTTGTACAGCAAGTCTACAGGGGCACCCTGGAGTTGGTACCCCTGAATCCTGTGCTCCCCTCAACATTCCAAAGGGGGAGCTGGGTACAATCCCAAATCATCTCCTGGTGAAGCAGCGACCTGAAAGAAGAAGGGATCCCATGAAAATTGACCAGCTGGTACCTGGAAGGTCTTGACCACAGCTCTAAGGTGTACATTAAGATGTAGCCACATTTAGTCGCTGAATACTACTAGTATGTTATAAAACAAGACTTGTCATAAGCGGCTCTTTTCTCTTGCCACAAAGGATGATCAGTCCAGGAGAAGAGCTGTGGCTTTACACCCCCTAGAATATCAAACTCTTTTGAGGTGAGATCAGTCCCCACCATTTTAGCCTTCCAGGAGGGCCCTAAAACCTGGCCCTACAGATTGGCCTGGGGTCCTGATGGGGGCATTACAGACTGAAGGTGGATAGTGGACAGAGAGAAGATTCCACCTCCACCCTGTTTGTATTTTGCTCTCTTCCTTAGCCATCTTTCTTTATTTTAATATTAATATCCAATTGTTTTAATATTTTTTGTTTTATATTGTTTTTATTTGTTGTAAGCCACCTAGAGTCACCAGAGAGAAAGATGGACAGCATATCCATTTAATTAATAAATAAACCCATGGGGCATCTGCTGATCTTTTTGCACAGGGCTACTGTTTAATCCACTTGTTCAAGAGTGAAATCGGCAATGGATGGAAACTAATCAAGGAGAGAAGCAACCTAGAACTAAGAAGACATTTCCTGACAGTTAGAACAATTAATCAGTGGAACAACCTGCCTCCAGAAGCTGTGAATTCTCCAACACTGGAAGTTTTTAAGAAGGGATTGGACAAACATTTGTTTGAAATGAGCAGGGGTTTGGACGAAGGCCTCCAAGCTCCCTTCCATCTCTGTTATTCTATTCTATTCTGAATGGATGCTTCCAAGGCAGAGGGCTCTGGGGACGGTGCCTTGCTTAAGAAACCCCCTCCTCAGGTTTACAAGTAATGTCGTGATTAGGGGATGGGGTTCATAGGTTACATCCCTGGGTTGAAAGGTTTCCCTGAGGCTAAATTAGCTACCCTTGAAGATGAACAGCCACATACCTGCCATTGGCCTGAACAGGCTCTCAGGGCCCTTGATAGGCAGGCTGGAATCGTGCAGTTTCTTCAAATATCAGTTCTTTCAGCTTCTCTTTGGGCAAGTCGTCCAGCTCCATGTCGAACCTGAACGGTTCCTCAGCAACTGGCTAGTGTGGGGGAGAGAGAGGGGGGGAGGGAGGGAGAGAAATTAGAAATTCTGCTTCCGAGCCACGTTAAGACCATGATGTCAATTTCTGAGCCATTCTCTGGTCGTCCTTTTAAAAGATTCCCCCCCCCCCCCCGCCTTCAAAGAAAAGAACCTGCACCTCATCTGAAGGGTCGTAGTACTGCTCGAGGTAAGGGTGTGCCAAAGACTCCTCCACTGTGATACGCTTATTGGGGTTAAAGGTCAACATTTTATCCAGCAGGTCCAGAGCTGAAAGGGATAAAAAAAAAAGAAGAAAGGATCAATTGCTGGACCACAAGTGGCAACAAGAATATTCCATTTTGTTTATTAAAGGGATGATTGCGATGCATCCCCTAGTGGTAGCAGAGAGCAATGCAGGAAACATTTGTCTGATTTCTGAGGTCATTTGTCTCAGCAAGCAGATGAAATCGGAAGGCTGCCGGAGGGCTCATCCTCCCCTGCTGATTCAGACCAGGGATCTGGGCCAGCATCCTCTCTAAAGCCCACAACCCTCTCACAAAACGAAAGCAGAGTGCCTCCGAAGTGAATGACAGTCTGTTTTTTTCAAACTTGGCTACTTAAAATGTGTGGACTTCAACTCCAGAATTCCCTAGCCAACATACTGGGAGTTGAAGTGACTGAAAAACGCTGATTTAAACAGTGGCGACCCCTATGAGAAGAAACATAGTTATTACAGTTACTATAAATTACGGTTTATTTGCTTTCGGTATGATTGCTGTTACTGACCAATACTTCCCATCTCTTCTTATGTGGCCAGAAATCTCATATAAATTATAATTTTATATGAAACAGAACTTCCATTTCTTTATTCAAAATCTTTGTTGCCAATTTAATCTACTATCCGTATATCAGAGCACTGCTCAAAAAAACTAATTCACTTTAATTCAAAGATCATCTTCATCAGCTCACTTTTCTTCCTCAAGAATTCCAATGCTTTTCCTAGTCCCCCACCCTTAACCAATTTTGTTGTCTTCTCCAGCTGCCAATTCAATTTTTGAAATGAGACAATCTAAAACACAGGTCAGGTCACCAACCGGTGGGCCGTGAGAAAATTTTGGTGGTCCGTGGCCCCCCCCCCCCCCGGGCTGGAGAATTTGTATGGGGCCAAGCAAGCACTCATCTCTCAAGAACCCTGGATGAAGTTTCGGCCCCATGCAAATTCTTGAGCCCGGACGAAGTTTCCCGCCGCTTCAAATGCTGGGAAACTTTGTCTGGGCTGGAGAATTTGCATGGGGCGGAGCAAACACTCATCTCTCAAGAAGCCTGGATGAAGTTTCCGCCCCATGCAAATTCTTGCAAATTCATCCAGAGCCCCAAAAGAGGGGTGGGGTCTGTTTGTCTGAGGATCGGAGAGGAAATCAGTCACAAACTGGGCAGGAGGCTATTCAGAGAGGGATGTGCCTGGGTCTCTTCTTCCCTCTCCTTAGATTCCCCCCTCCCGGCTTTCTTCCGTAGCCTGGTTTTAAGGGGAGGGGGAAGCAAGGTGCTTCCCCTTAAAATAGTTGCTAAAAGACTGCGAGGGGGGAGTGGATAGAGAACCCCCTCCATGATATCGACCGGCTCTCTGCCTCCCCAACCGCTTTGGAGCGTTTTCTGTTGGGAAGCAAAGGACCTTGGTTGGGGGCAATGGGCATAAAACGCAGCAGCTCCAGACCGCATCAAGTTCTCAGACTGGTAGCCCCCCCCTCTCTCTCTCCGCTCCCCCAAGTTCAGAGGGGACTCCCCCCTGGGTTTCCTGGTTCACGTTTGTGAATCCTGGTTTTTTCTGGGTGGGGGAGGAGAGGGGTGTGTGTGTGTGTGTGAGTGAGTG
>QLTV01000657.1:132067-157187 GCA_003457575.1 Thermophis baileyi | reverse complement strand
GACCAGTTTCTGGCATAATCATACCCTATTTTACATCATTATATTCAGAATGAGCTAAAGCTTCTAAGCAGTGTGTTTCATTAAAAATGGACCAGAATAAGATTGAATAGATTATAGAACATTTTCTCTATGCATACACCTTTCTCCAAGCAGATCTCCTTCCACACATGAAAAGACACAAGACTGGCCTGCAAGGATACACATCACGCATCTGATCAATGGTAGGCGCACGAAGAATGTCATTAATGCCAATGACATTTTCATGTTTGAAGCGCAGGAGTATCTTGATCTCTCGCAGTGTGCGTTGGCAGTATGTCTGGTGCTCAAAAGGACTGATCTTTTTGATTGCAGCTCGGATCTTGTTGACGTGATCATATGATGAGCTGTAAAGAAACAAATGCAAATGCATACTGGAATCCTCAGTATATTTTTATTTATTTTTACTTCATTTCTACAGCTGCCCATCTCAGACAAGTGACTCTACAATCGTTTACTATCAAAACTGATAAATAATTTCACTCTCCAATAGAAGAGGATCACTCTAGAAATTCACAACAAGAAGAAACATTCTATGCACCAGAAAGCTTGAATGTTTATTTTAATTTTGGACTTCAACAGAAGAGCAAAGGAAGGAACGAGAAAACACTAATAACACATTATACCAATGTGGGACAACAACTATTATAATCTGAGAAAGAGCTGGCTGTTGCCAAGGCTACCGAACAGAAGTGAAACCTCTGAGATCTCAACGGCAGATAGGTTTTGCAAATCTAGAAAACTGGCTTGCTTGATAAGTATATCATGGAAATACAATTACCGACATCAAATACACATTCTACCACAGAAACACTTGGGGATATACATGTGTTGCACTGACTAATACCAAGTATATTAGTTCCAAATCTACACAGATCGGATTACGAGCAATAAAAAATGGAGAATTACAGAATATGGGAAGTCTGATACGAGACCCAAGTTACTGATGTTACATGAATGGCTGTTTGGAATAAAATAATTCTCAATAAACATCTTGAGAATCATTGTAGCAACAGTGCAGCACTCAAGAAAGTCCTGCTTAAGACACCCTTAGCTTTAACGTAAACCAAAGGCTGAGCAGAGCAAAGAAGCCAGCATGTATTATATAATTAGATCAATTAGTATCTATATGACACTCAGCATAGTTGGTGAAGATATATCTGCCCTGAAGGGATAGTGATCTAAACAGGCCAGACGCAGGCTGAGGTTGACACCTGGATGGGGGCTGCTGTGCAGCTTAATAACTATAACGCATAAAGATTTAATGGAGAGATACAGGCTTGCCAACACTTCAGAGAAATGCTCCGCCCCCCCCTCCTTGTGATTTATGGAACTAAATAAAGTTCATCATCAGGCTGTTTTACTGAACCTGCTGCGCCCACAGAGAAAAGGAAAGTGTTAACCTTTAACGGGTTTTTGTTTTCTTTTGTTTTTGCATCTCGATACCGACAAGTACAAAAAGTACACCAGTTAAGTATACTGGTAATAAGGCAACTCCCAGCTTCAAGGCACCCTAAGCCTTTCACAGGAAATCTGCAAATATTGGCACAGGAAGATAACAGCCTGCGAAGGCTGCTTTCGGGGAGGCGCTCGGAATACAACAATGACTTGGCAGGGCTGGCTGCGACGACTGTTTTGGGTTTTAGAAGCCAGATTTGACAGACAGCCGCTGCAACGCGCCCTTGCAACAGGATGGGTCCGAAGTCGCCAGGCGCCGGGTGCGGAAGGAAAAGACCCGGAGGGGCAGGGACCCTTAAAGGAGTGTACAGCCTTGTAGGACTTCGGTAATTAAGAAACAACATGGCGGAAGCTTTTAAAGGCGGGTACGGTGGCCGCGCGAAGCCAGTTTGCAGGAAGAGGCACGCCAGATAACTCTTGGGACGTTTCGCCCAGGTATGGTTCCCGTTCAGGGCCAATCTGCAGGGCTCGCGCTCACTTACCAGACCATGCCGTACGCCCCCTCGCCGATGTACTGCAGGTCCGTATAACGTGGTCCCACGTCAAATGCCTGACCTTTCACGGTCTCGACTGCCAATCTTGGCCCTCCGGACACTGGCACGGCTCCCGCCCCGCCCGGGGCCGCTGTCGCCGTCGCTGCAGCCATAGCTGATCTAATCAAGAAGCTCCCGCAGCCGCTCCTATCCCCGCTTTACCCGGAACCGACACCGCCCGACCACACCGCGCATGCGCTCGTTGAAGAAACAGCGAGGAAAGCACTGCCCATGCGCTCCTCGGGAGCTGCGGCTGGAGCTCCTTCAAACAGCGCATGCCTCGGTGTTGCCTACTGGCGCTGTGCGGGCCGCGGCGCGTCTGGATTGGATAGAAATGTCAGGAGCCCAACCCGGAAGCGCCGCGCCCAAAACATTCCACACCACGATGAGGTCCCACCCTCGGGCTCGCGCGCGCTTGACTCCCATTGGGCCCCGCCTTTTGGCTCAGCGCGCCTCCAATCCTCTTCTTGACGCTGCGCATATGGGCTTATTTTACGGGATGCTTTTCCCTCCATCCAAATCCTGGGTTCGAATCCCGAAATGGGCATGCACGACACGAGTTCCCTGATTAATTTAGCCACGGTCCATTTAAGCCAGGCTTTTGATTTCGCGAAACCCACTGAACCCGGGCGCTAAGAAATATGCAGCGATCCAACTTTGGAAAACAAAACGACGATTCGGGAGTGACGCCTGTCGCACCTGTCGACTGCTCCTTCCTTCAAACGTTTGATGGAAGGAATAGTTGCAGCAGGTTCGCTTTCCTACGTCTTGAATCCGGATCGCTGCAAAATCCTAAATACGTTGCCTAGGTTTGCAAGATCTTTTAGGCTCCAACGAGGAAAAGCGACTTTTGCAGACGGGCGAAGAGGCGATGCTGGGTGCCGTAGGCTGCTTTCTTTGGGGGAGGGGGGGGTTTACCGATCGCAGCACTGCGGTTTTCACTGCGGTTTTCAGGGGTTTCCACCTCGAAAGGTGGGAATGGCGTTGTAGATTTCAACTATCTGCTGCGAAAAGATGGAAGCATATTTTCCACCCCTAAGTTAGAGTAGTGGTCCAGTTTGTGGCATAATGCCTTGCGGGAATACGGTTTTTATTTTTGAACCACCACTCTCATTTCTATCCTGTTCTAAATGTAAATAAAGAAAGAAGCACTTGAGTTTCAATTGTGCAGTGGCAAGAATCCTCCCCAGGCTGCCTTTATTTGCTATATTTATTAACCTTCCGCTTTCCCTTTTAGCCAACCCTTTGAAGTGCATTACAATAAACATAAACCCAATCCATTTTCTCAAATAAGTCTGGCTGGAAATCAACAAGCACATTTGAAATTCCACCAACTGAAACAGCATTCAGAATAAGTCCTGTAATAGCAAAAACCACATGCTTAATCTTTTTGCTGGAGGCACAGTGAAAAAGGTAAGTTTTCACTCCACCCACAGGAGAGAAAAAAACAGACTAGCAGCTTGGTCAGTAATAATCAGAACTTGATTGCTGATAGACCTTAATGGGTTACTTCAGTAGTGGGTTCCACTGACCTTGGCTACTGGTTCGGGAACGGGAGTGCGCGGGTGCGCTTTGCGCACATGCAAAACTTCTGCGCATGCACAGAGTGTTTTTGATTCTGGGTGGGTGGGCGGAGCCTCCGGCCGCCGCCGCTACCAGTTCGCCAAACCGGTGAGAACCGGTAGCAACCCACCACTGGTCTACCATGCAGACTTTTAATAAACTATTTTCCAAATGTAGCTCTCCTGAAAACATCAAATAAATTGTTTATATCTCTGCAATTTAAAACTACAGTATGGTTTTTATCAGTCTAAAACGGGTCAGCAACCTAAAACACTCAAAGAGCCATTTGGACCCATTTCCCACAGAAAAGAAAACACCGGGAGCCACAAAACCTGGGTGGCCGTGGCCAACTCAACATCACTCACTCCCATCCAATCACATGACCCCTCCCTCCACGCCTACCCAGCCAGTCATTAGGGCACAGAGAACTGGTTATTAAATTATTTGCCCCAACAGGGCCCCTTTCTATCTTCCTTTCTATCTCTCTCTCTGTCTCTCTCTCCTTTCCACTATTTGAGCCCCTCTGGAGAAATTAAGATTTCAAGTACAACTAAAGTTTAGCTCTCAGGTTATCTGTTATATCAAAGTAAAGAAAAAGTGTGCTAGAAGAGCAAATGGTGGGGAAGAGAAACCAGGACATGGAATGCTTGAT
This sequence comes from Thermophis baileyi, assembly GCA_003457575.1. Classification (NCBI taxonomy): domain Eukaryota; kingdom Metazoa; phylum Chordata; class Lepidosauria; order Squamata; family Dipsadidae; genus Thermophis; species Thermophis baileyi. The sequence goes on along the minus strand of QLTV01000657.1, from coordinate 152,945 downwards.
GGGTACAGAGATAAGACTGGCTCTTGGGGCATCTTCTGCAGGATGCCCTTCAATCCTGGCAGTGCCCTGGGATACCTCTGAATTAACAAGAGGACAGCAGAGAAATATATTTATCTGAAATTTAAATCATAGGGCACATAACAAGAAACTGTCAGGGAGAATGCACACCTCTGTTATGACCTATCACCACTTACTTTGTGAGGAATTTCAATCACTCTTTCACAACTTGACTTCTTCCTGGTGGCACTGGATTTCTTTAACAGCACAACTCAGGAATGATGGGAGTGTAGTGCAGTACCTTCTGGAGGGCCATCACATCCTTCTTCCTTCCTTCCTTCCTTCCTTCCTTCCTTCCTTCCTTCCTTCCTTCCTTCCTTCTTTTATTGTAATTCTTCTACAACAAATAATTTATTAAAGAATACAAAGTAGGCCCAAGGACATTGCAAGAGGAAATTCACTCTAGTGTTGTAGGGATCTTCTGTATTTTGTATAGGATTTTGAATGCTTAACACACTTAATTTACTGTCAAAGTCTTTAACAACAACCCTGTAAAACAGGTCAGTTATGATGCCCTGATATTGATGGAGGGGTAGGCTGAGAACAAGAGGTTCTTGCTCAGAAGTCTGGATAATTGTTCTTTTTTGGGGGGGGGGAGGGGGCGACAGAGGTGGGTTCCTACCGGTTATTTAGAACCGTTAGTAACTCCGCGATGACATCACGGAGCTGGTTGTCAGTGTCTCCGTGGGTGCCACCATCTTGGATCTTGCTTCTGCGCATGTGCAGAAGCTATCTTTTTATTGCTGCACGCGTGCGCGCGGTGCAACCCTGAGCGAACCGGCAGCAAAAGGATCCAGAACCCACCCCTAGGGGGCGGGTACCTTTAAGTCAGTCTTGAATCCTGGTGACTGCCTAGACAAGTCCCTCAGTTCCCTTGGCAAGATTTTGCAAAGTAGTTTGCCCTTCCTTCGTTCCTAGGGCTGAGAGTGAATGACTGGCCCAAGGTTAACCCGCCGGCTTCATGCCCAAGGCGGGACTTGAACTCATAATCTCTCAAAATCATTACACCACACTGGCTCTTTCCGTTGTTCTTTAGACCACAGAAACCCAAAAGTATGTTTTGTACTTTATGCTTTCTCAGCAAGTAGAACTACCAATAAGGGAGAATATTTGTAGCTCAGGGTTGCAATGAATCCTTGGTGCTCTCTGAATTTGTTTTCTTGCAGACGTTTCATTGGTTTCAAGTAGAACTATGGCTAAACTGTAAGCGTCTGAGGAACTGGGAAGGAAATGGGGAAGGAGTGCAGTTTGGATGAGACGAGGCCACAGAGCCTGGATGTAGGAAGGAAGCAAGCAAATGTTTCAAAGAGATTTTGTCTTAATTAACTCAGTGTAACTCTGGCTAGGAATTTACTCTGAATTTTCAACACTTTTATTCCAGACTAACACTACAAATGTCTTTCTAAAATCCTTCCTTCTTTCCTTCTCCTCTCCTCTGAGTTTTCCTTCCTTCCCTTCCCTTCTGTTGGAAGAAATGTCCATCTGGGTTCAGTTCCAAGTGGGGAGAAAAACACTGGAAACATGGAAGCAGTTTAGAAGATGATTTAATGGTGGACCACATGGTTTGAAGTCCTGGGCAATCGAGCACATGGGAGAAAGAGAGAGAGAGATTTACACCCTCTCTTGGGCCCCGCCTGTTCCTGTGTAAGAAATGTATTCTGATTGGTTGTCAGACTCCCATGGGGCCATGCAGGGGTAACTTTGTAGGTTATCTTAAGTCCCAGGCTTGGTTGAATCTTGCTGGGTGATGTAATGAAGGGGCTTTGGGCAATTCCTATTATGGCTTAATGGCTTTGTCCTGGTTTGGATCTTGAGTGAGGGCTAATCCTATCACCCTGGAGCTGAAGGTCTTTTGTAGATAAGATGGCCCAGTCTTTTGTCTTGTAGATAGGTTGGCACCAGTCTTTCTGGGGCTATTAACAAAGGTGGGGGCTGCTTTCCAAGAGCATGTTTCTCCTTTTCTTATCCAGGGAGGTATAATATTCTGCCTTTTTAATATTTCCTATAATATTTCATTCATCTAGGAGAGTGGTGGGTGCTAACTTCCTACAATCCCCCCTCGCGTCTGGAGGTGCCGAACACTGTCCTGCTGTGAGAGCTGGGCCAGGCCTCTCCACCATCTGACTCACCAATGGGGGCTCTTTTGCTGAGCCAGCCGCCCCCCCCCTCCCACTGGGATTTTGTGCTCGGCGCTCGGCCGGGGAGATAAGCGCTTCCCCACCTCTTCTTTCTCTTGGCCCCGCCAACGAGGAAGGAGGAAGGTCAGGCTTGGAGGATGGCCCCCATCCCGCAAAATCCGCCCCCACCATTCTCTCCCAGCCCTTTTTGCTGGCGGCAACAGCAAATGTACCACAATGAAGGCGGAATCCTGTTGCCGCGCAAAGGCGCTTCGCTCCCACACTAAGGCTCCGGCCATCGCCACTGCCACGACAGGGCCACAGCTCTTTCATCCCTCTGCTGTGACAGGGAGCTTCAGCAGAGGGATGAAAGAGCCGCATGCAGGCTCCAGAGCCGACACCCATCCTAGTCGATTAGCTTTGTGCTGTGGTATTATTGTATCTTCCCTCTGTTAGCAGAGATGGTAAGGGTTAAATCTTGTCAGAAAAAGCTCTTCGATGGGGCACCCTTGAGATGTTCATTAAATAATTAGCTGGGATAAGTGGTCTTCCACCAAAACCATTCCCATGGGAAGTGATGAGAGTGCTCTGATGAACACCAAGGCCAATATCAAAACCACACAGTCTGCATTGTCTGCCTCAGGCCTTCATAAAATTAGATAATAAACGGAGAGGTCAAATTGCTTGAGATTTAGCTCTGTGCCTTTTCCAGGCTGAGTGAAAATTGTCCATGAGGCTCAACCAGGCCAAGTTTCCTCTGTAAAGATTCCTTTATCTTACAATCTGAGGGAGGGATTTGTCTTAACATCTATACTTAGCCATTAAAATCTATTGGGTAAGCTAGATCTAGTCAGTGGCCGGATTCACACATTGTGTGAAAGTGTGAGATTGTGGTTTAGTTTACTGTTGACATCGCTTAATAACTTTGCGTGTGTGACACCAGTTATTTGTGATTTACCCAATAAACCTTGATTAAACCACCGTGGCTTAACGTAACTGCATAAATTGAGCTGCAAGCAACTCCTCAAACCCTTCGGGGTTTTTTTTCTTTCTTTTCTTTCCATAGAAATTTTCTTTCTATGGTAGCAAATTTTGGTAAGGCTTTGGTGGCCCACAAAGCCTTACCAAAATTTGCTACCATAGAAAGAAAATGATCATAGCCATCAAGAGAAATATATATTCTGCTATTTTTCTTGTAGTTATAGTTATATGTAAGTTAATCAAATGTAACAGTTGACCTGGTCTTGTGTTTGGGAGTGCAGCTTCTGGTACACCACTGAAAGAACCAAACTTGATCTAAAACATATTGTGTACCTTTGGCTTAACGTAGTTTCAAGGATAACTGGTGCTGTAAGAAGCAAGGAAGATGGGTGTATGCAGCCTGTATTCTACCTTGAGGTTCTTGACACAGGTAGTCCTCGACTTACATTTCATTTAGTGTCTGTTCAAAGTTATAACAGCACTGAAAAAAGTGACTTAGGACTGTTACGACCTTTGCAACATCATGTGATCATGCTTGGCAACTGTTCATATTCATGACTATTGCAGTGTCTCAGGGTCATGTGATCACTTTTTGTGACCTTCTGACCAGCAAAGTTAATGGGGAAGACAGACTTAACAACCGGTTTAGTAACTTATCAACTGCAGTGATTCACTTAACAGCTGTGGCAGGACAGGATGGTAAAATGGGGCAAAACTCACTTAACAAATGTCTCACTTAACAACAGAAATTTTGGCCTCAATTGTGGTTGTAAGTCAAATACTACCTGTACAAAAATACAGGATGAAAAAAAAAATGGTAACCTCCATTGATATGAGCTGTTGTGAACAGTGGATAGAAAGCCTGTCAAATGCAATGTGTTGGGATTTTTTTAAAAGTTAAACAAAGATAAATATAAAAATGTTTAATTTTATACAAGGTGGTCATAATGAAGTTCTTCTAACTTTAGTGTATTAAATGAATTTTAGTATCTGTAGTGCTAGGAGTGTTCTTCATTCAAATTGACTGTAATGGTAAATATTTTTCACTTTGATAGCATTATCTGAGATGGAATCTAATACAGTACACGAGAGGCAGTTTGGTGTAGTGGTTAAGGCATCAGGCTAGAAAACCAGGATATTGAGTTCTAGTCCTGCCTTGGGCACGAAGCCAGCTGGGTGACCTTGAGCCAGTCACTTTCTCTCGGCTCTAGGAAGGAAGCAATGGCAAACAACCTGGCCAAGAAATCTGCAGGGAGTTGTCCAGGCAGTCTCCAAAAATTGGACTTCTGTTAAATGGGGGGGGGGGGAATACTGTAAATTCAACCATAGTTGAATTTAAAATGTTCTTTTTCTTTCTCTCTCTACTCATCGCTCACATGATTGCTTAGCAGCAAAATGCAAGCCAGATGTCACACAGAAGGCATCAATTGTTTTGATGTGATGTCTGTGGTTGAAAGAGCTCTCCATACTAAACATGCAGCCTCCCGCCTGCCTTCTCCTAAGTAAGACTTCCCAGCAAATGTCTACTGGGTTGCAACCATTGTACTTGCAGTTTTCAAATAGAGTAAAGTTTTTTCTGTGGTTTGTGCTGCCAGTCACTGAAGAAGGTGATTCATCTGGAATGATTGCCTAACTGTGTTCCTGTTTCTCAAGGCTGAACTTAAAGAAAGAAAGGAAGATATTCCTCTTGGCAGTCTTGAATCCAATGCCAGGAAAGATGGAGATGATTCAGATATTGTTCAATCCTGGAGCTGTATTTCCAGCCTCGGGGAAAACTGTTTTGTCTTCCCCCTTAAAATCTTAGTTCAGTCTGAGGTTCCAAGTTGTCAGTTCTCCCACCAATAGTGTCAACAATTGTGCTGTTTCAATTTCCTTTGCAGGCGAGTACTGTGTTTATGCACGCTCACTGTAAAACTATTTTCTCATTATTCTACTTCAATGCTTTCAATGGTTCCCAATGATTCTGGGCGCTATTTATGACTGGCAAAAGCTCTTTCCGGTTTAATAGCTCAGTCCTGCCCCTTATTGTAGGTCAGGGTGATCAGCCTATGGGCTGCAGCCTTCCCCTGCCTGCCCCATTTGCGCATCCCAAAATATGACAGCAAATCTTTTCACTACTGCAATTTCAGTTTTTTTAAGGGAAAGTGTCAAAATGCAGGCAGTAAAGCATCTGGACCGTTTCATCCCTATTTGGCGTTTAAGTCTTCCCTACAACCATATAAAAGCAGGTTGAAAAGATAAGCCCTACCCACTCTGATGATGTCACTGACCCCCCCCAAATAACAAACAAACAAACAAACAAACAAACAAAGTAAAAGCCAATTTCCCTCCTGCCGTGTCCTCTCCTTTGAAATCTTCACAGGCTCTTTTTTTCAATTCTTCCCACAATCTGAGTTGGAGAAGATGGCTAGAACATTAAAGACAAGAAAATGCAGGCCAGATGTGGCTGCTCATATTGCCCTACTAGAACCCTACTAGAATCACCTTTTGGCAATAGATGACTGCTTAAACACGTTAAACATCTAGAGGCTATATCTATGTAGGTTAAATTTGGGGAGAGGTTGTGACATTCAACTTGCTTGTTTAGCTTATGATTCAGTATATTCTGCAAATTCAATAAATAGGTTAATTCAGAATGAGCGTAACTGTTTTGGGGGAAGTCAGTTTTCATGTTTTCTTAATGTCAGGAAAGTTGTACAGGTGGTCCTCAATTTATGACCACAATTGGGGCCAGAATTTCAGCGCTAAGCATGGTAGTTGTTAAGTGAGTCACACCGAATTTTATGACCTTTTTACAACAATTGTTAAATCATTGTAGTTATGGAATGAATCATGCAGTTGTTAAACGAATCCAGCTCCCCCCATTGACTTTGTTTGTTGGAAGCTGGCTGGGAAAGTTGCAAATTATGATTGCATGACCCTCAGGTCATTGCAAGCATCAGAAATACATGCTAGTTGATCAAGCGCCTGAATTTTGACCATGAGACTGTGGAAATGCTGTGACCGTTGTAAGTACAGATTGGTCATAAGTCACTTTTTTTAATGTTCTAACTTTGAATGGTTGCTAAATAAATAGTTGTTAAGTCAAGGACTACTTGTAGTAGTAATAATAATAATAATAATAATAATAATAATAATAATAATAATAATAATAATAATAGAAGTAGCAGCAGCAGAAGCAGCTAGATTGGAAAAGACTAGACCACTATATTACAATGGATATTTTGATATCTGATATGTTTGATTTTTTTTAATGGTTTGAGTGGTTTTCCTGTATTTTAAATGTTATTGGCTAGAACATTTCTCTAGTTGGTGACACATCAATTATACATAATAATAATAATAATAAAATACAAACTCTCAGGTCCTTATTACTGTAATTAGCATAGCCCAGTGATGGCTAACCTTTTTGTCGTCGCGTGCCAAAAGCGCGCGCGCCTGCACCCATAATGCAATGCGTGTGCGCCCCCCGCATGTGCCCCGCCCCCTGTGCATGCACACACAACCCTCCGCGCTCCCCCACGCCCACGCATGCGCACGCGACACCCACACACACATGTGCCCCGCCCCCCTTGCCCATTTTTGGCTTCCAGGTTGGTGCAGGAGGCCTTCCAGGCCCAAAATGGGGTGTGGGGGGGCACATGCGCCACCCCGCACCCCATTTTGGGCGTGGAAGGCCTCCTGCACCAACCTGGAAGCCAAAATGCGGCGCGGGGCCCCAAAATGCAATGCGAGCATCCCCCCATGCATGCGCCCCACCCCCCATGCATGCGCGGCAGAGACCTGATGACCAGCTGGCCAGCGGGAGGCACGCACACATGCGTGGTGGAGCTGGGCTGGGGCGACGGCTGGCATGCCCGCAGAGAGGGCTCTGTGTGCCACCTGTGGCACGCGTACCATAGGTTCGCCATCACGGGCATAGCCTCTTTTTAAGATGGTGGGTTTCCTCTATAAACACTCATATACCAGTCCCCTTGTGGCTTGACCACTACCACACGTTCTATATGGGGCTGCCGTTGAAGTTTCAACTGGTCCACAATGCAGTGGTGCAAACGGTGATGGGTGTGCCTCGGTGTGCCCATCTATATTAGCCTTTTGTGAAGCCTCCAAACTGGGTGACATTGTGAGGCGATCACCTGAACGAGATAGCAACACACAGGAGGGCTAAAAACAGGTGCTGTTTAATGTTTTGAGGGGAGCTCAGCTTTGCAGCTGGTACCATTTTCTGAAACTGATGTGGCCCTGCTTATCAGGGAGGAACAGAGGCAAATATCTGAAGCGGAAATTCACGCTACAATAGATATGGAAGTAAAATGGAACACCATAAGATTTTTACGTAGCTAGTTAGAGAGTCTCTGGGTCTGCAAGCAGGAAAGAAAAGATCTTCACAGTTTGGAACTGTCCAAATGAAACCTGTACACAATTCTTCTTAACAGGCAGTCATTTCCCCTCTCATCTTGCATGCCTGTACAGTATTTTGTGCAGATAAAGCAGCGATTCTGTGCTATCGTCAGGTTGAAGGATGCTAAGAAAAAGAGGGAGGGCGGAGGAAGAGAGGAAGTGAGAAAAAGTATGGCAAGCAGAGGTGGTGAGCTTTCTGTGTGCTGGCCCTTTAAGAGATATCCCTCCCAGCGCTGTTCCTGGGCGATGGCTTTTAAAAAGCCTGAGCGCTCTATTCCTAATGCATTGTGTGGCACATCAGCTACAGAAGGTGCAGGTGAGTGCACAGGGTGTGTGTGTGTGTGTGTGTGTGTGTGTGTGTGTGTGTGTAACCAAAAGGATTGGAGTGTGTCCCTGCGTTGTGGATGGGGCTCTTGCTGACAGAGTTATGGGTTGCAAGGAGAGTCTTGCGCTGTTGATTTTATCTTGGCTTTAGAACTTCGATGGGCAAAGCACAGAGCCCTGTGAGGTAGGTCACTGGGAAGCACACTTCTGTATTAGAGTTCAGACAGCAGAAGCCCTTCCTCTCCGATTTAATTGGCAATTTGTCTCAGTTAGAATTGGGAAGGCATTTTCTTTCCCACCCACATCAGCCAGCAGCCTTGGAAGTGGATGCCGTTTCATCATTTCATTTAGATGTCATATTCAAGAGAGTAGCTTTCTCCCTCCTGATGCCCAGCTGTCCTTGCTGGGAATGATGGGGGTTATAGTCCAGCATGTGGAAGACCTCGGAGAATGGTGAAATAAAGCCTGGGGTTTGGCGGTCGTTTTCCCCAATGGTAAAGCCAACTAGCTAGTCTTTTGGAAATGTTTAATCCTCAAGCCGGCTTACTTCTTAGGGTGGTTGTGAGAATAATATAAATTATGCATATATCCTGAGCTCCATTGAAGAAAATGTGTGGATTTAAGGGTTGCATCTGCGTTATTTATTTATAATTCTGAGATCTGGTAGAGCTAATTTGTGAATAAACGACCAGGCTGCATACTCATCTTCTGGGATCATTGGGGGGGGGGCGGGGGTTGGCCTGCATAAGACTTGAACACAGCACTTTCCTCAGCTTTACTGTATTCTGAAGAGCTCTCCTATTCTGTGGGAAGCGTTTGGGCCTTGGAGGGTCTACTCGGGCAGGGGATGTGGTTTGCACAATGATCTTCTGCAGCTGCATGACCTTAGAAGCTGCAACTTTAATCAGATCATCTTGATCCCAGTTGGTTCTTCTGTGTGGGGTTGGTGCTGGGCCGAGACGGAGAGGCCTTAGTGTGGTTGGCAGGTGGTGAAATGGGGCTCAGGGCCATCATCAACTCACATGGCTCAAGAGGTTTCAAGAAGGAAATGGTGCTAGTGGTGGGGTGGTTGCATGCTCCTAGTGATGACTGTATGGTGTTAACAATGTGCTGTTTTGCAGGAACCATGAGCCGCAAAGTTGTGAGGTCCAGTAAGTTCCGCCATGTCTACGGGCAACCGGTGAAGGCTGACCAATGCTATGATGACATCCGTGTTTCTCAAATGACATGGGATGGGAACTTTTGCTCTGTCAACCCCCAATTCTTAGCCATCGTCGTGGAGGCCAGTGGTGGAGGAGCCTTCCTGGTCCTGCCATTGTCCAAGGTGCTCTCCCCCACCTTTGTAAACCCCCCCCCCGCTTGGAGACATCTTTCAAAGCTTTTCTGGTTTATCCCAGGTCTTCTTCCCAGCAGCGCTCAAGGCAGCGTCTTGCCAAGGAATCCCATAGAAAACTGCAAATCTAACTTCTGTTTTCTTATTCTTCCTCTGCTTTTTTGTGGTTTTCTGGGGACTTGCACAGCGTGCAAGAAGGGGGCAGGGATTGGTGGAACTGCTGATTTCTTTTTACCTTAAATGGTTAGGACCTGTTACGGAAATAAGATGAAAAAAGAAAAAAGGAAAAAAAATGAAGAAGAGGAAGTGGCTTTGGTGGCAGCAGGAGGAAAAAGAACCGACATGGTTGGCAATAATTAAAGTTCTCCTCTGTGCTTTCTCGTGGTGATTCTAGCTTCACACTAAACTCCGTTTCTTCAATTGTTGATCCCCAAACTCAGCAGTCTTGGTTGTCATCCCTGTGGTCTAACCCAGGGGTCTCCAACCTTGGCAACTTTAAGCCTGGCGGACTTCAACTCCCAGAATTCCCCAGCCAGCAAAACTGGCTGGGGAATTCTGGGAGTTGAAGTCCACCAGACTTAAAGTTGTCAAGGTTGGAGACCTCTGGTCTAACCCATTCAAAAATGAAAGCCTGCAAATTAGTTCCTCAAGGTCTCCCATCCTCTGTCAATCTGAGCTTTATATTTGGTAGCAGGGGATTGGCTTCCTCTCCTGCTTTCTGTAATGTGTAACTTCTCTTTCCCACAGCCGAGTTGTATGTTTTAAGCGTCTCCTTGGGAGGCCACAGTAGCAACATGAAATTTCCTTCAAATTTGATGACTACCGTCGTTATGAATTACTGTAGCCGTTACATTTTTCCCCTTTCAAAATCAAAGTTTAGATGTAGGTCAAGGCTTTTCCAGACTTCCTTGGCGAGGATCTTGTGCTTGCCCCTAGGATGTATCCCATGACTTCAGCATGACATGGAGAAGATTCAGAGACAGCAAGCAATAAACAGTGTGGGAAAGGAGAGGAGGAGGATGTAGAAGACAGACAGCATGTAAACCAGGCTGGTGACCATAAGATATTCATTCTTTTCCCATTTGGATAAGTAGCAGATAAGATTCAATCCACTGGCCTAATGGTTTTCCTGGATTCCAGGTTGTGAATTCCAGCCCGATCAGCTCTTGCTTCTTGGAGGCAATGGATGGGAAGGTCACAGAAGGAGAGGGAATGGGGGAATGAAAATCTTAAAATTCAAATTGTGGAAATTGCTGAAAGGATAGCAAATGGTTGCAAGTTTCTCAAGTGTGTTGCTCCAGGTGCTATAAGGGCTTTGCCAACCGATTAAAATAAGAAGTAAAAGCAAACTTTTTTTTTAAATAACCCCTACCCCCAGCAGTGAGTCCTGCTTCCAACTCTCTTAACAGAGATTGATGTTAGCAAGAGCACATTTTCACAAGTGAAAAGTTGTGATTTGCTATGAAAATGATTCAGCATGTTAAGTGTCGTATAAACTGAACAGATAAAAATAGGGACAACAGTAATGTCTGTGGATCCAGCTACGGTAAAAGGCACAGAAACGGTGCCTTGGTGAAAATTTGGCAACTCTATTGTTATTTTCCCTGAATGCAGATAGATGTGAGATTCTGGGAAGGGGGTGGGTTAGATGGCACTGTGGAAACAGATCTATAAACACGTGCCTGCGAAAGAGCTAATTAAAGAAGGAAAGTGGGGTGGGTGGGAAAAAAATTAAGAAAGAGATGGAAGGATCTTAGCAGTTATAACTGGAAGTAAAAGAGGAGGGTGCAAAAAATCCAGATGCCTAGTAGCTATGGATGCTAAAAGTTTGGTCTGGCAATTAGTCTGCTGCATGATTTTTCTGTTTTAAACTTTTAACATTTGATGAGAATTTCTCTTCCTGTTAATAAATTGTTGGCCAGCAACATGGTTAGGCCTCTACCTTGTTCCCTCCCTGCTAAGGGTCTCCCTCTAGCCCCTGGGCCTCTTTGTTTCTCTCCCATTTGCCCTCCCTCTCCAAATGCAAGTGGGATAACTCAGTGCTGACCTTAAGTAAAGCTAAGGTAAAGATTTCCCCTCCAGTTGTGACCGACTCTAGGGGGTGGTGCTCATCTCTGTTTCAGAGCCGAGGAAGCCTGCATTCTCCAAAGATGCTTCCATGGTCATGACTATACACAGAGGCTCATGGAATGCTGTTATCTTCCCACCAGTGGTACCTATTTATCTACTTGCATTGGCATGCTTTCGAACTACTAGGTGGGCAAGAACAGAGTCAAGAACAGGAGCTCACCCTGTCATGTGGTACTTGGGGCCCAATCTGCCAAATTTCTGGTCGACAAATCCAGAGTCTTAACTGCTAGGCCACCATGTACTCGATCCATGCTGACCTTAGCACCCTCAAATTCTGAAGACAGACCTATTTCAGAGTGATTGATCTGAGTAATGCCTCTCTGTGTTTTGTTTTATAAACCAGGGTTTGGGGTTTTGTGTGAAGCTACCCTTTCTATCTCTCATCTGCTGGTAGAGGCAGTGAAGATTAAGGAGATTGGGACAGGATGATGCTGGTCAACTTGTACTTGTGATAGGCCTTAAAACTCTGAAGGCGTTCTTCCAATTCTGGATGTTTATCTCAAGAAGGTTGAGGGAAATGAACGTGGTCAGCCTATTGCTTGCTCTACACCAGAGGTCTTCAAACTTGGCAACTTTAAGACTTATGGACTTCAACTCCCAGAATTCTCCAGCCAGCATAGCTGGCTGGAGGATTCTGGGAGTTGAAGTCCACAAGTCTTAAAGTTGCCAAGTTTGGGGACCCCTGCTCTACACTGATCACCTACATTGATTCAATGAGCCCAGGAATAATTGGATCTCCTGGTTCTCATCATATGGCTTCTTATGGGCCATGTTCTCAAAGTAAAATGTCTGTTTTATGGAATACAGAAAAACAGCACAAACACTGGAAAGTAAGAGTTGCCATTTGAAATAAACCTCTGATGCATCAGAACTAACATTCTCTCTATCTTCCTATTTTTTCAGACTGGTCGCCTGGATAAGGCCCACCCTGTGGTCTCGGGGCACACAGCTCCTGTGTTAGATATAGAGTGGTGCCCCCACAATGACCATGTTATTGCCAGCACATCCGAGGACTGCACTGTTATGGTAAGTGGTCAAATTAATAAAAGTGAAGAAGGAGAGGGAAGGGTTCAGGGCACCAGTGAGCAGTTTGCCCGGACACCACAAAGCCAGAGGAACTTTATGTTCCTGAGGACATCACTGGTCACAACCTTGCTTTGTTGCTTACAAGAACATTTTTTTGTGCACAGATTTTTTTAAAAAAGTAGCAGTAAGCTCTCCAGACCTCTCTATAGGATTTGGGACTAAACTCTTGTCATCCTCGGCTACCAGATTTTTGACTGGGGCTTATTAGAGTTGTGCTCCAATGCATTTGAAGAACATTTGCATTTGTTAGCCCTCATTCAACCTGCCATCTTGTTTCTTTCAGTAGTAGCTCCCCATAATACCACCACCACCCCGAGGCTTACAACCGGTAGATAACAATTCTTGCTGGAATTGTTTTCCCTCAGAAAAATCAGGAGTGAGCAGAAAAAGGGAAGAAAACAGAAGTGACAAGCTGAACATCCCATTCTGGGAGATAAAGAGGAGTCTGAGAGGGCAAAGAGCAATGAATTATGGGAAAAATTAATGACATATAGACAAGGACACTTAAAGAAGTATCAAATGAAGGGAAACTTTATCCGAATGGGGAATTTGGATGGCAGACAAACAAGGTTATCTGAGGATCTTTTATGCATCACAATTTTTTTATGCATCACAGTTTGCCCCCTGTGCTCCAGAGTCACTTGCATGCAGTCTGTTGTCTGAAACATTTCAAGGCATCGAACTAGATCACCTCCAAAATATTAAAGATATGCCCACTCTTGTCTGGGTCGCTTTTAGGACTTGATCACACAGGCAGGCAGGTAGACAGGCAGACATGAGACAACAGAATCCTTCTGGCGAAGTAGGGGGTGCATTTTCTTTTCAGTTCTCTGACAATCTTCTTTACTTCTTGTCTTGCATGTTTTTAGGTCTGGTCGGTGCCTGAAGGTGGCCTTACAAGATCTTTGAATGAACCTCTGGTGACTCTTGAAGGCCACTCTAAAAGGGTGGGGATTGTGACATGGCACCCAACAGCCCAGAACCTCCTGCTGAGTGCAGGTAAGGAAAATCAGGCCCAAAGATGAGCCCAGGGCAACAACTGCAATCTGCCACCTTCCTATTCATGAGTCCTGTCTTCTTCCCATCTGCTACAGGCTGCGACAATGTTGTAAAAGTCTGGGATGTGAGTGTTGGACAAGCGGCCATTTCCTTGGATGAGTTGCACCCAGATGTCATCTACAGTGCAGCTTGGAACCAGGACGGCTCTTTGCTCTGCACGGCCTGCCGGGATAAGCACGTGCGGCTTTTCGACCCCCGGGCAGGGGGCACCGCTGCAAATGTAGGAAAAACTTTCACACTCTGTAAAGTCTAAAACTGGCAGGTGCAGAAGGGGCTGATTTTTTTTTGTAATCAGGATGCAAATTAGATCAATAATTGCCTGTGTTAGCAGATTTGTCTGGTCCCCCAAATGGAGTGCCTGCTGTTCTTCTAATGTTGTTTACTTTTGGCTGTGTTGGCTAATAGGTATTGAAGATCAGCAATGTGGAGAGCCAAGTTTCCAGTCAGCCATTAATTAATTCAGTGATTTATATTTCAAAGTATATAGTCAGAAGGTTGCAGAAAGGTTGCCATCACTTATTCCTTGATTTTTGTACCTTCAAATTCACAAGCATGCTACTTTGACTCTGGAGACTTCCTTGTTAGCATTTATCCCTACCATGATCTCAGTCTTTTGGTCCTCATTTAACCAAAGCATTCATGAGAAAATCTCAGAAAATATGTAGAGAAAAAGAGAGAGGCAGCCCCATAACAAGCTAGGGAGGATAGAACTGTGAGTAATCACAGAATGCTCATTGACTGATGCAAAATCTGAAAATTCAATGGGCTAGAGATTGACTTTGGAATGGTTTATGTGAAGGCCTTCATAGAAACAATCTCTACAGATAGACCTTGACTTACAACATTTGCATATTGCGTTTGCTAAGCAATGCAGCCATTAAGCAAGTCGTCACATGACTGGATCCATTTTTGCTACCATTTTTATCATGATTGTTACGCAACTCATGGCTGTTAAGCAAATCATGCGGTCTTTAAGTGAATCCTGCTTCCCCAATTGACTTTGCTTTTCAGAAGCCGACTGGAAAGATTGCAAATTGCAATCATATAACAGCAAGACACTGCAACTATTGTAAATGTAAGCTGGTTGCCAAGCCCCAAATTGCAATCCCATGATTGCATAGGTTGGGGTACAACGGTCATAACTTTGAGGATGAGTCATAAGTCACTTTCTCCATGGCCACCATAATTTCAAACTGTCATTAAACAATTGTAAGTTGAGAACAACCTGTATCACAATAGGCTTTTGTATTTCTTACGTGCCTTGGTAAATTATTCCTAATGGTAGTCCTTGACTTACGATTTCTGTTGCTAAGATAGTTGTTAAGTGAGTTTTACTCCATTTCCTTCCCACAGTTGTTAAGTGAATCACTACAATTGTTAACTTAATACAGGTAGTCCTCAACGTACGACCACAATTGAGCCCAAAATTTATGTTGTTAAGTGAGAAATTTGTTAAGTGAGTTTTGCCCCATTTTACGATTTCTCTTATCACATTTGTTAAGTGAATCACTGCAGTTATTAGATTAGTAACATGGTTGTTAAGTGAATTTGGTTTCCCCCTTTGATTTGACTTGTCAAAAGGCCTCCAAAGATGATCACATGACTCGGACATTGCAACTGTCATAAATGTGAGTCAGTTATCAAGCATCTGAATGTAAATCATGTGACCATGGTGATGCTATAATGGTCATAAATGTGAAAAATGGTCATAAATCCCTTTTTCTACGGTCACTAAATGAACTGTTGTAAGTCGAGGACTACCTGTAACATAGTTGTTAAGTAAATCTGGCTTCTCCATTGACATTGCTTATCAGAAGGTCACAAAACATGATAGCAATAGCAATAGCACTTAGACTTATATACCGCTTCATAGTGCTTTACAGCCCTCTCTAAGCGGTTCACAGAGTCAGCATATTGTCCCCAACAATCTGGGTCCTCATTTTACCCACCTCGGAAGGATGGAAGGCTGAGTCAACCTTGAGCCGGTGAGATTTGAACTGCCGAACTGCAGCTAGCAGTCAGCTGAAGTAGCCTGCAGTACTGCACTCTAACCACTGCGCCACCTCGGCTCTGCGCCACCTCGGATCACATGACCCCAGGACACTGCAACCATAAATAAATATGAACCAGTTGCCAAGTCCAAAATTTGATCATGTGACCACGAGAATGCCACAACAGTTGTGTATGTAAAAAACGGTGATAAGTCACCTTTTTCAATGCTGGTGTAACTTTGAACAGTCACTAAAAGAATAGTTGTAAGTTGAGGACTACATGTATTCCTTGTTACTTGCATGCCTGCTTTTAAAGGCCATTTCCACTAGTGGGCATCCTCATGTCTTCCAGATCGATTTATCATGCAGAAATGTTGCCTTTTGTTCAGACAGTATTCCCCTCCCCACTCAATATTGATTTGGGCAAATGAGATATTTTGTGCTGGGAGAGAAGGCTGGAAAATGACGCAACAAAATGGGATGATTTCTCACTGTCAAGAAGTGGGCGAGACCTGGTCATTCAGATGTGGTTAACCTTCCCTCTGCTCTTGCAAGTCTCATTTTGTCTCATTTTCTCACCCTCAGGAATTGCCCCGTGCCCACGAGGGGTCTCGTCCTGTTCGGGCCACAACTGTGAAGGATGGGAAGCTTTTAACAACAGGCTTCAGCCGCATGAGCGAGCGACAGGTGGCCCTGTGGGATTTGGTGAGCAGAGAGAGTGGAGGACACCTTTACAGGTGGCATTTGGGCAACGCCTTCCAAAGATTTGAATGGTAGAGACCACCCGCTGTTCAAGTGATTTGAAAAGTGGGCGGCCCTTACCGTTAAAATAAGGCCAGTGAGGAAAAATGAGGGCATGGATATTGCCAAAGCCTTGCGTTGAAGGAGAAGGTTGCAGGAAAGCCCGTTTCAACATCAAAATCCTCTCCCTTGTGCACATTGTAATTCTTCTACAACAAATAATTTATTAAAGAATACAAAGTAGGCCCAAGGACATTGCAAGAGGAAATTCACTCTAGTGTTGTAGGGATCTTCTGTATTTTGTATAGGATTTTGAATGCTTAACACGCTTCATTTACTGTCAAAGTCTTTAACAACAACCCTGTAAAACAGATCAGTTATGATGCCCTGTTATTGATGGAGGGGTAGGCTGAAATTCTGCCCAGAGAACAACCGGTTCTTGCTCAGAAGTCTGGATAATTGTTATTTTGGGGGTGGGGGATACCTTTAAGTCAGTCTTGAATCCTCGTGACTGCCTAGACAAGTCCCTCAGTTCCCTTGGCAAGATTGTCAAAATGATGTTTGCCCTTCCTTCGTTCCTAGGGCTGAGAGTGAATGACTGGCCCAAGGTCAACCTGCCGGCTTCATGCCCAAGGTGGGACTAGAACTCATGATCTCTCAGTTTCTAGCCTAGTGCCTTGAAACCCCTACACCACACTGGCTCTTTCCGTTGTTCTTTAGACCACAGAAACCCACAAGTATGTTTTGTAAGAACTTTATGCTTTTTCTGCAAGTAGAACTACCAATGAAGGAGAATATTTGTAGCTCAGGGTTGCAATCAGGTGTCCTTGGTGCTCTCTGAGCTTGCTTGTTTTCTTGCAGACGTTTCGTTAGTTTCAAGTAGAACTATGGCTAAACTGTAAGTGTCTGTGAGGAACTGGGAAGGAAATGGGGAAGGAGTGCAGTTTGGATGAGACGAGGCCACAGAGCCCGGATGTAGGAAGGAAGCAAGCAAACCAGGGGTGAAATGCTACCGGTTCGGCCCGGTCCAGGTGTACCGGTAGCGGCGGCCGCCGGTGGTTCGGAGAACCGGTAGCGGCAGCAGCGCAAGGCTCCGCCCACCCGCCCGGACATCGCCATTTTCTTGTTTTTAACCCTCTGCGCATGCGCAAAGCGTTCTGCGCATGCGCAAAGTGTTCTGCGCATGCGCAGAGGGTGAAAAAGCACGTGTGATGGGCACACATGCTTCTGAACCGGTAGGGTAGGGAAGGTAAGTAGATTTCACCGCTGAAGCAAACGTTTCAAAGAGATTTTGTCTTAATTAACTCAGTGTAACTCTGGCTAGGAATTTACTTGAATTTTCAAGACTTTTATTCCAGACTAACACTACAAATGTCTTTCTAAAATCCTTCCTTCCTTCCTTCCTTCCTTCCTTCCTTCCTTCCTTCCTTCCTTCCTTCATTCCTTTTCTCCCTTCTCTTTCTTTCTCTTTCTTTCTTTCTTTCTTTCTTTCTTCCTCTCCTTCTTCCCTTCCTTCTTTCCTCCTCTCCCTCTTCACTACATTTTCTTTCTTTCTTTCTTTTTCTTCTTTCTTTCTTTTTCTTTCTCTTTCTTTCTTTCTTTCTTTCTTTCTTTCTTTCTTTCTTTCTTTCTTTCTTTCTTTCTTTCTTTCTTTCCTTCCTTCCTTCCTTCCTTCTCTCTCTCTCTCTCTCTCCCCCTCCCTCCCTCCCCCCCCTCTTTTTCTTTCTTTCCTTTATAGAGAAATCCTGAAGAACCATTGACTCTTCAGGAACTAGATACAAGCAGTGGCGTCCTCTTGCCTTATTATGACCCAGACACCAACGTGGTTTACCTGACTGGCAAGGTGAGTCCTGGGTGCAGGGAAAAGACTGGCAATGCCAAATCTAGAAGCAACATTTTGGATGAGCTCAGCGGGGTTTCACGTGAGAAGTCCTTTAATAAGGAGAAATTCAAAAAACTCAACATCCACTGCAGGGTGACAGCAGCATCCGGTACTTCGAGCTGACGGGTGAAGCGCCCTATGTGCACTATTTATCCATGTTTACTTCCAAGGAGTCACAGCGAGGAGGGGGATGGATGCCCAAGCGAGGGCTGGATGTCAGCAAGTGCGAGATTGCCAGGTAGAGAATGTGTGTTTTTCTCCCCTGCTTCCTGCAAGAGGTTCACAGGGATGTAACTGGTCTCCCACCCTATTTATCCCACCCCACCCCAACACTGGTGTCAGGTGAAGATGACAGATAGCAAGGGTACAAAATCTGTTTTAAAAGTGGTCATTAAACAAACTCAGTGATCATTAAGTGAACCTGTTGTTTGCTATGGGGTGATTTGCCAAAAACCGGAAGTAAATGCTGGTTTCCAGCAAAAACATTGTAGCAGGATCCAATCTGGGTCGGTCAACTGGGACCAGAGGTTTCGTCTTCTGAGCTTTCGGACTCGTGCTGGAGTCCATCTTCAGGGAACTTCTCTCTAGCCTCCATTTTTTTTTGTCTTAGAGGAGACCCTTCCAAAGACTTTCTTTCTCCTTCCTTGAATCGTTTTTTTAATTCCTTCTAGATTTTACAAACTACATGAGAGGAAATGTGAGCCCATTGGTATGACGGTGCCCCGGAAGGTAAGAGTGGACCGACCCTTTAGGAAAAGGCATTGGGAGAACAACTGAAAAATAAGTTCATCGCAGGGAAGGGCTGAGACTGGTTTCTCTTTGAGCCTAAGGAACCAACTCTCTAGTAAGCTGCATTGGCACCATTCATCCGTTTAGGTGGGCGTCATCTGCTTCAGGGTTGCCAAGGTTGTGTTTCTTGTGGATAATTCCTGGGGGAATTGCATACGGGCAGGGACCAACCTCCTCCTTTTCTCTGCTTTCCCTGTCCAGCAGCTTGCCAAGAGGATGAACTGATTGCTTTTTAAATTAGGCTGAGGGCCACAGGTTGGTCAGTGCTGCTCTGTAGCTCTCCAGAGTTTCAGGTAGAAGCCTTACCTGCATGCGAAGCATGAGCTCTGCTAGAGAACAGTTGTCCCTTATAATGACTTGCTCTGCTTTTGCTTCTTCCTTACAATTAAATCTCGACTGGAGAGAGGAAACAACTTGTTATTAAGAAACAATAGGTGGCCATCAACACCCCAATCAACAAATAAAAAGCCACACACAACCAGGCACCACATAAATACTACGCATAGAATAGCCGAAAGCACACATTCTGGTAAAGAGAAGTTCCCTGAAGATGGACTCCAGAACAAGTCTGAAAGCTCGGAAGACAAAACCTCTGGTCCTGGTGACCGACCCAGATTAGATCCTGCAACATTATCCTGGGTCATGTACATTTGCCTTCATTCGAAAAACATTGTAAATCATGGTCATGTGACCACAGGCTATTGCAAACTGCTGTAAATGTGGGCCAGTTGCCGAGTGGCCCAAATGTTGTCACATGATGGGGGGGGAGAGGATATTAAAACTTCGCATTTGGATCGTACGTGGCTTTTTCAAGGTCTGTTGTAATTTTGAATCATTGCTAAGCAACAGGTAGTAAGTCAAGGACTATCTGTATAGAATTACCTAGCCTCAACATAATTATGGAGGAAGGAAGGATTTCTTGGGGATCTAGGCAAACACAAGCTGTGAAACTTAATGAGACAGCAGTAAAGCTGGCAACTGAGAGACAGAATTCCTTGATTTACTTGGAAGAGTGCAATAGAACGGGTTCACATGTCATGCCAAGTCGTGGCTTTGTTAATGAGGGTTGGTTGAGCAAATGAGAATGGCTGGGTACGCACCAGGGGTGGGTTCTAACTTACCTCGCTGCCAGTTCGCTTCCTCCCGCACCGCGTGGCCATGGCTCATGGGCGCGTGTGCGCTTTGCGCGCGCATGCGCAGTGCCGAAAAATAAAAAAAAATTCTAAAAAAAAAAAGCCAAAAACAAGATGGCGACGCATGCACAGTGCCGGAAACTCGGCTTCTGCGCATGTGCAGAAGAAAAAAAATTCTAAAAAAATACCATATTTTTCGGAGCATAAGACGCACCGGAGTATAAGACGCACCTTAGTTTTGGGGGAGGAAAACAAGGGGAAAAAAATCTGCCTCTGCCTCCCAGCAATTTGCCTCCCAGCAAACAGCAAACAGCAAACAGTACAGATGATATACACTGTTCGCTGTGTATTTCTGTGCATGTGTGCCTGACCCATAGAAATAACAAAGAATTGGAGAAGTGTACATTATGGTAGCATATTAATGCCAGAAAGTTTTCTTAAATGTAGTCACACTAACTCCTCCCAATTATTTAAATAGATCTACTCCAAACATGACTAAGTCAGGGTTTAACTCAGCTGCCTTATTTTAATACTAAAACAGGACACTGTTACATTTCAGATTATTACTTGTACAGATGCTGTTAAAATTGATGTGGCTTTCTTGTAGTATACATTATTCTCTGCTATTTAAAAGAAGATACAATAGCACTGGGCCTCTTCAGATCAAGCATTTATTTTAAAAAGCTTCTTCATTTTGTTAAGTTGTCTAGAACAATAATAAAGCAGTCTTTAAAAAATAAGTCTAATAATTTGAACATTCTATAGGCATTTATAGTTATTGACTTACCCCCTTGCAGCAAACAACAAACAGCCAGTTTCTGTTCTGATTTGCACCAGAAAATAAAATTCTGCCT
>QLTV01000657.1:98965-131908 GCA_003457575.1 Thermophis baileyi | reverse complement strand
AACAAGATGGCGGCGCATGCGCAGTGCTGGGGACTCGGCTTCTGCGCATGAACAGAAGAAATTCCAAAAAAATAAAAATATACCCCAAAAAAAATCCCCAAAAAAAGATGGCGGCGTCCACGGACCGGCACCCACCGAACCGGCTCCGTGACGTCACTGTGACATCATCAGCGGGTTGCTACTGGTTCAGGTGAACCGGTCCGAACCGGGAGGAACCCACCTCTGGTACACACTTAATGTGAAACTAACATTGATGGAATAAGTCAGTTTACAAAACAGAACTGCTAGTTCATACAATGTGTTAAACTCAAACTCAGCAAACATATAATCAATGGTATATGGCTTTGTGTGAATCCAGCCATTGCAGTAAAAGGAGCCTTGATTTATGAAGCCTATATATTCTTGATTTAGGAATTTTGTAGTCATAAGATGAGGAGTGGATCACCAGTCTAATTTTTCCCAACCCGATACCTTCCAAATATGTTGAATTTCAGGTCCAATAACGTTCTAGGCAGCCTGTTTATTAGTCATAGTTGGTAAGGAGGGCTTCTTGTTTCTGGGACAATATAGCGCTTGGGAGCCTCTGCTAGCATCTAATCCAGGGGTGGGCTTCAAAACTTTTGGGCAAGGGGTTCTCTGACCAGGTGCTGGGTGGGTGTGGCCATGGTGGGTGTGGCCTAGTCGGCCTCCTGCACCACAGCGGCTCTGGAGGCTTTCCTCAAGCCTCCGGGAGGGCGAAAAAGGTCTCCCCAGGCTCTGGTAGGCCCGTTTTTTGCCCTCCCCGAGCCTCCCCACGTGCCCTGCACTTACCTGGTATCCAAAATGGGCTGCGTGGAGACTCCTGGGAGGGGAGGGGTGGCCGGGGCCAGCCAGGAGTGGGATTTGGGGGTTCTCCGAACTGCACAGAATCTTAGCTAGAGGTTCTCCCGAACCCCTGCAAACCCCCAGCAGCCACCCCTGATCTAATCTATCACTGGATCTTTTGGGTTGATCCAGTGTGCTTTTCTCCTCTTTCGATCCAGTGACATAAATCTTTTTAAATAGCTTGTGGTTCTCTCAAGTCTGTACTCCTTACAGAAACGTGGTAAATGCACCGAATCACTGAGAGAGCTCATCTGTTCCAAAATTATCAAGAGTCTTGGTTCAACACATGCAACTTTTATCCCAGAATAAAAGTTGCAAAGCCACCTTCCCAATTTCTTGAGATAGCTGTAGCCATTTGCCCACTGAACAAGCAGCTTCCCTTTCTGTATCTTCACAATCTTTTGGGCAATTGTTTAATTAGCTGTCAGGCTGGATTTGGCTCCTGGAGGCTTATACAGGTGGTTTTCAACTTAAAACAGTTTGTTTAGTGATTGTTCGAAGTTACAACAGAACTGAAAAAAGTGACCTATGGCTATTTTTCACACTTAGGATAGTTGCAGCAACCCACCCACCCCGGTCACGTGATCAAAATTCAGAAGCTTTGCAACTGATTCATATTTATGACGGTTGCAGTGTCCCGGGATCTCGTGATCACCATGCAAAGTCAATGTGGAAGCCAGCTTCACTTAACAACTGTGTTACTAACTTAACAACTGCAGCGATTCACTTAACAACTGTTCTGCTTAGCAATGGAAACTTTGGGCTCAACTGTGGTCATAAGTCGAGGACTACCTGGACAAAAGCTTGCCCTGAATAGAATGCTAACATTTGGGATGTGTGGTGAGAGGCTGAACTTCTGTTTTTAAATCTGGATGGAAGAGGTTCTTCCTCACTGTAGTGCTGAGCCTGTGTTTTTGTATGGTTTCTGCAGTCAGACCTGTTCCAAGAGGACCTGTATCCTGATACAGCTGGTCCAGATCCTGCATTGACCTCAGAGGAGTGGCTAGCAGGCAAGAACGCAAGCCCCATCCTCATTTCCCTCAGGGATGGCTACACTCCCCAGAAGAGCCGAGAGTTCAAAGTCAACCAGACTCTCCTGCAGGGGCCCAAGAGACGTCAACTTCCATACGAAAGGACACAGCAAGAGGTAAGGAGGAGAAAGCCCAAAGGTCTAGATTAGGTCTTCTGGGCTATTTGGTCTAGGATTGGCCTTGACAAGCCATTGACCTTCATGGTCCTCACCTTCTCCTGGAAGACCACCCAATGTTCTATACACCTTTGTGGATGGAGGGGAGGGCGTGTCTTTAACCCTGAGAGAAGTATCTGCCTTTTGTGGTCCTTCAAGGCTTTGGGGAGGTATACCTGATGACCTCACATTACTGGAACAGCCCAGCTTTTTAGCCTTTGCCTCTTAAAGTCTTATAAATGGGAGAATCTGGCCCAATTTCAAGCATTTTGAAAAGATCCCTATTCTCTACTAATGGTAGGGATATCGTGATGTTCTAATTATGCACCCTGCAATCAATTTTTTTTAAGGTGATATTATGCCGGAGCGAAGATTTGCATAGAGTTGGTGGGGAAATTTTAGAACAATGACAAGTAAATGCTTTGAGTCAAAATTGTAAATTAAGGGAGCGATAGCACGTACTTTTTCTAAATAAAATCTGCTCTTCAAGTCTATCAGTAATCATAATAAAGTTAATTACATAATGTGTCCTTTAGGGTCCAACTTTAGAACAGTTCTCAGAGGACCTGAAACGACTGCAAATTTCTGTGTCGGAACAGGAGCGACGCATCTTGGAGCTGGAAAGGATTGTGAAGGAATAGTTTCTCCCTCTCTTCCCAGTCTGGTACTTCATGAGTCACAATCAGAGGTGGTATTCAGCTGGTTTGGACCAGTTCGGGCAAACTGGTAGTAGAAATTTTAACTGGTTCGCTGAACCGGCAAATACCACCTCTGGCTGGCCCCGCCCCTGCCTGCCTGCTTGCCGCTCACCCCACCGCCCGCTCCTCGCTCGCCCTGCCTGCTCGCCCTGCCCAGTCACTCCTCACTGTGTGTGGGTCCTTGCTTGCACATATGCGCAGTCTCTGCTCTAAGTTGCCTGCCTAAGCTGCCTTCCCGGGCAGTGCGTGCCTACTGCGCCCCAACTGAGTGGCCCTGATCTGCCTCCTCCTGCCTACAGGTAAGCCTGCGAGTCGCGCTAGCCCCCCCCTACTGTCCCCGGAGCTTGGCGCGCCCCCCCCGTCCCTGGGCTCACCCCGGAGCCTCCGCCTGCTCGCCACTCACCTTGGCTGTGTCGGGTAACGTGCCATTCCCCGGCTCCGGCCTTGCCCCGGGCCTCCGCCCGCATGCCGCCCGCTCGCCCTCTGCCTCGCTCACCGTCCACTCTGAAGGACCCCCTCCAGAAGCCTCCAGCCGCCAGTAGTTTCCATCTGCCTTCTGAGCAGCTCTGCTGCGATGCCGTTCCTCTGGCGCAGTAGGCCGTTCTCCTGGACGGGTCTGGCTGCAAGCAGCACTGGCAGGCAACGGCCGGCGCGAAGAACAGGGTGGCGACGGGGGCGATGGGACTTCACTTCAGGCCTCTTTTTTGGCCTGTAGTTTTCGGCGCAAGAAGACTGCAGCTGCCAGCTCAGTTCCGGCTGGCAAACAGCCGGCGGCTGGAGGCTTCTTGCGCCGAAAACTACAGGCCGAAAAAGAGGCCTGAAGTGAAGTCCCGTGACCGTTGCCGCCGTCCTGTTCTTCGCACCGGCCGTGCACGCACACCCAATTGCCTGCCGGTGCTGCTCGCGGCCAGATCCGGCAGAGAACAGCCTGCTGCGCCGGAGGGACGGCATCGCAGCAGAGCTGCTCAGAAGTCAGCCACCGCAGTCTGTCAAGGTACTTCGACGCGGGGGGAGGGGGGGACCATAAAGGGACAGGCCGCAGGAGCTGCCTTCCAAGCAGCTCCACTGCGAACGGAGGCAGAAAGGTTCGGCCAAGTCTTCTCCTCCTCGGGCGTACACACAGAGCGTGCACACATCTCATGGCGCCGGGACCTTCTGCGAGTCCCTCCGGCACCGTGAGATGTGTGCCTCTGTGTGTATGAGGCCGAAAAGGAGGAGAGAAGCAGCCAGGTTGAATGCTGCGGCAAAAGCAGCCAGGTTGAACGCTAGAAGAGTTGGCTGAACTTTTCTGCCAGTTCTGTGGGCGTAGCTTGGTGGGCATGGCTTGGTGGGGGTGTGTCATGTGACTGAGTGGGCATGGCCAACTCAATGTCATTCACAGCAAGGTTCCGCCCCATGACCCTCCACCAAGCCAAGCCCACAGAACCGGTAGTAAAAAAAATTGAATACCACCACTGGTCACAATGGACTTTGTTTCACTGGCCTTTTAAAGCCCCTTTGATTTTTTTTTTAAATGGGTGGATCCTCAGGGCATTATTAAGATTCATCCACCCTCAGCTCAGGGTAGAAACTCAGTTTGTCTATTCCAGACAGAGCCCCTTTTCTGAGTTAACAGATTCCAGCTGAAAAGATACGAAATATACTTCTTCGCTTAGCCTTAGTGAAGGCATTCAGGATGATAGCTCACCTATTTACAACCTGCAGGCTTGTATCACCCAGGCCTTCAATTCTGGATCTTTGCTTTCTGGTTCCTGCTCTGCTTTTCCCCTTAGAAAACAAATCGTCTTCCTCTGGTTTTTTTGTTTTTTTAAATGCTGCATATCCCCTTACTTAAGATTTTGCTTTTGAGGGCATGGTTGGGGGTGGTTCTCTTGTTTTAATAGGGCTACAATATTTAACTGATCGATTTAACATTTGGATCGACAGGTATGCATTTTAATTAGTTGGTCAGTAACCAAAGTTTGAAAAAATGGTCATTTCACCTTTTAGCAAATTGACGTCCGCAAAGAATTTAACACAATCTAATCCAGCATTTTGTTGATGCCAAAGGGAAAGGAAGGAAGCAGTTCTCCCCCCCTCCCCATGGCTGATATTGAAAGGCTCCCTGTGGCTAACAGAGCTATTAAAATCCTGACCCACTTGGATCACTTTATCTTCCATGGAACGGTCCACCCATCTTCAGATATCTTCCCCCCCCCCACACCCATGTATTTACCAATGATTTGTAGCCAATCTTTTAAATGTACCGTGTTTCCCTGAAAATAAGACCCTGTCTTATATTTTTTTGAACCCTGAAATAAGTGCTTGGCCTTATTGCCATGCACTCAAAAGCCCGATTGGGCTTATTATCAGGGGATGTCTTATTTTGGAGGAAACAGGGTAATAGAATTAATTAACTAATTAACCCACCATACTATTAATCTAGATCACCCTTTCCTTGATTAAGTATGGGGGCCAATTTGAATAGTTGATCAATGGTCAGTAGTGGCTTTTTCCCCCCTCTAAAATGAAATTAGAGTAAGGAGCAGAGTTTTCATCTCCCACAAAAGACTTTTTAACATTGGGAGGAGCCTGGAAGGACCTTTTCCAGGTAACCATGTTTTATTAAAAGACATAAAGCTTTGGTGAGCTGCAGCTCACTTCGTAAGATGTATAGAGTGTTAGACTGATTTAAATTGGAGGGAGACAGAGGAAGAAGGGTAGAAAAATCAAGTTGGTTATGCAGATACAGGTGATAGTGAGAGGCTACAAGTACCCTATCAGTTAACAATTCTAATATGTTAAAAATCTGTTGCTGAGACCTGAGATTGCCTGAATGCTTTAGAATTTCTCATTAAATAGTGCTGATAAAAATCCTGGTGTTTTTTTAAAAAAAAAAAATATTTTGAGAGATCTCATGGTGTCCTGACAGGCCGAAACCTTGGTATTACTTTGTCCTTATTTTGAGTTCTGATGTCAGTGCCTATTAAGCTTATGCCTGTTAATAAAATTTATTGGTTGGAAAAACTGTTACCAGACTCTTGGTTTTTGCCACCACAGACTAACCTAGTTCTCCTACAAAGGACATTTTAAGAAACGGAAAGCAGGGACAGATAGTTCTCAACAAGAACTGGTTATGCTGCTTTTTTGGATCAGAATAAATGATACATTTTTTGATGCATCATTTGATCCCCACTGGCAGCCAACATTCAGATGAGTAAGACTCAACACCAAACAATCAGGCAGAAAATACAGATAGTCCTCACATAACAACCCTATTTAGGATGGCAAGCAACTCCACCACTAAGTGAAATGCCATTGCCTTCCCACTAGAAAATCAGTTTCACACTTTCCATTTTTATTTGCCTTCTAACCACCCCTCTTTTTGAAATGCCTGCTGTCTTGCATGCATTGAAAGCAATGCAACTACACTGGGAGCCCGGTGGACACATTATACTCTCTTGAGATCTCTTCCTCTCCAATCTCTCTGCTATGTCAGGATTAGGGATGGGTGGGGAAAGCAAGCAATTTTTGTAGGCAATCTCCCCTTTACCTGATCTTCCCTCCCCCCAATCTCTTCAAACTTTCACCCCAGCAGAGAAAATTGGAGAAGGATTTCAAGAAAACAAACTGCTCTTCTACACATCGAGAATACTGTGATTGCATCAACAGTGGGAAAACGTCAGGCAAAGGAGAGATTTGTACAATTGCATTACTTTTAATGCGTGGAACAACAAACAGCTTCACTTTCTTGCAATCCCTTTATCTAATAAATTTGCTCTGCAATTGGGGGGAGAGAAATAAACAAAGGTAGGCACAGGACAGGATGTCAAACTCAATTTCATTGAGGGACTCTTCAGGATTGTGTTTGACCGCGGGGGGGTGGGGTGGGGGCAGGGTTGACATGGCCAGCTTGACATCACTCATGTCAGGGGCGCCTGTGGTGGCCCGAGCGCTCTGCCAGCAAAAATGGGCTCCCGATCGAGCTCCGTTTTCAGCTGGGATGGCCTCCTGCAACCCTCTGCCAGCGAAAACGGAGCTTGGTAGGGCCCTCGCAAGCTCCATTTTCGCTGGCAGAGGCACGGCGGGCTGATGCTTCGCTGTTTCCAGGGCAGGCCAGATCTAAGCACCCCATGGGCCAGATCCGGCCTGCAGGCCTTGAGTTTGACACCCCGGTACAGGACAGAGCCTATTGAGTGTATTGATGTTGATCATATGACTGAAGGACACCGTGAAAGTTGTAAATAGTGTGTGAAGTTAGTTTTTTCAACACCATCGTAACTTTGAAGGTTCACTGAATGACTAAGTGAGAATTACCTGTACTTTAATCAAAGAATCACCAGAATAGAAACTACACACCTATCAAAACAGGCAGGGAAGCTACTGCAAATAAACAGCAAACCTCACACTCACTGATGATATCTGGTTGACTAATAAAATGCCTGCAAGTGAACAACCAAATTCAGAGTATCAAGAACTCCAAAAACGTTCATTTTCAAGATTTAAACATTGAAAACGAAGAACACTGCCTTAGTAGGACAAGGCTACCTTTTCCCCACCCAATGCAAATCTCACTATTAAAATGGGTCTCCAAGATAACTTTGTGTGGGAATAAATAGCTGACACCAATAGTTATCTCACAACCTTTCTCCAGTTTTATTTTCTGCTTCATGCTTTTTCAAACTGTCACAGTGTTTCCCCTGAAGCAATTCCCGCCTTCCTAAGTTCAGTTCACAGCTGCTTCTCTTTACCATCTTGGAGTTTTCGGTCTCTGTAGTATTTGCTGCTTTTGTCATTGAAGAAGCTTGTCTCACTTAGCTTCTTGTTCCTTTGCCCACTGTTCAGGAGTCAGTGTTCTCTGCTCGAATGCATGAATAAGCTTCAGCTCTTCAGATAACAGTTCATTGACCAGTCTTAAGGCAAGACAAAGAGTAAGAGTAAAAAGAGAAAGAGTAAAATGGGAAACGGCAAATGGAAATCAGGAGACAGCAAATGCATTCTACCCCCATAATATCATTAGACCTGAATCACTAATTGTTTCAAGAATACATTGCAATTAGTTTGGTTCACACAAGATGCCAAGCTAAATAGGCAAAGCTCACTATGGCCTAAGATGTTGTGTTATACCAATCTTACCTTCTGCCTGCATTGGAGAAGCCCCTTGGCCAATAATGCATTTCTCCAAGTTCCAAGCTCATTTTTTTTTCAAATTTAAATTCAACCTCTAATATACATAATAAAAAAATTCAACCTCTAATATACATAATAAAACAGATGGATGTTTAAAAAACAACTTTGCATATTTGGCTAAGCCTTAGTTTGATTAATCATCATGATTCAATGAATTCATATGCCCCTCCCTTCAAAATAAACTCCATTATGATTTTGCAAGTACCCGTATTTTTCGGACTATAAAACGCACCTGTGTTTAAGACGCACCAAGATTTTGAAGAGTTAAGTAAGAAAAAAAGGTTTTTGTCCTCCCCGGCCCCCAGAAGCACTCTGCAGGCCTCCCAAACCCTCTGCGCACCCGTTTTCGCACAGGGCGGGGCTTTGGGAGGCCAAAAATGGCTATATTCGGTGTATAAGACACACCAACATTTCCACTCTCTTTTAGGGGGGGGGGGAAAGTGCGTCTTATACTCCAAAACATACGGTAGTTCTCAACTTACAACCATTTGTTTAGCAACCATGTGAAGTAACAATGGCACTGAAAAGTGATTTACAATGGTCCTTGCAGCATCCCCACAATTACATGATCAAAATTTGGGTGCTTGACAACTGGCATGTATTTATGATGGTTGCAGCATCCTGGGTTCCTATGACCAACATTTATGACCTTCCCAAATAACTTCCAACAAGCAAAGTCAATGGGAGAAGCTGGATTCAATTAAACAAGAGTGTTATTCACTTAAAAATTGCAGTAATTTGCTTAACTGTGGCAAAAAAAGATCAGAAATTGGGTGCGACTCAGTTAGCAACCACCCTGGTTAGCAATGGAAATTCTGGCCCCAATTATGTTTGTAACTTGAGGACTGAGAACCCCATTTCTAGAAAGATTTCTAAGAATGAAACTGTTCATAAATTTAAAAGCAATGCTAACAGCCGCTGAAGCCTAAAAAGGAGAAAGGATGGAAGTGCCACCCCTCAGGAGGAGCTCAGCTGACGGCTTGGCAAGTTCACCCAGAGTTCCTTTTACAGAAAACTCTGTAAAATTACCAAATGTGCCCACTAGAAAGAAGAGCCAAACAGGAATTCTCAGTTAACCGAGACTGAAGCTGCGTGTCAGGCGCAAAAAATCAGGACCATTCATAAGACTGCAGCATAGGAGATTTATTAAAGCCTCTACACACGAATCTGGTCAACTGAAGTTCAGCACTTAAATTGGTGCCAGATAAAAGTCAAAGGAATTCAAGAGGGGCTGAACTTAAGAGCGCTTGTGGGAAAGCAAGGACTCTAAACTGATGACGTGCTTAACTCTGCCCCTAGCTCTGCCTGTTCTTCCCCTACACTGTGATAGCTATTTCCGTACCCAACCCCTGGGCTGTGGACTTATACCAGCCCGTGGCCTGTTAGGAACTGGGGCACACAGGCAGTCTGGCGAGCAAGCAAAGCTTCATCTGCATATGCGGGGGATCTAGGTTGCTCATGAAACCATCCCCCTCCCCTCCTTGGTCTGTGGAAAAATTGGCTTCCACGAAACCGGACCCTGGTACCAGAAAGGCTGGGGACTGTTGCTCTAGATTGGGGCAGACATAAATTAACTAATTAAATAAATCATACATGTTTCCTTTTGGCATTAGTAACAAATAGAATTGATACCATTCTGGTTATACGAACAGGTAGTCCTTGCTTAACAACTATTCATTCAATGAATATTTGAAGTAAGATGCTGCTGAACGAATAATATTTATGACCAGTCCTCGTAGTTAAGACAGCTGCAGTGCTCCTGCAGTCATGTGACCAAAATTCAGGCACTTGGCAGCCTGCCTGCATTTACAACTTCAGAGTTGGCTTCATCTCCTCCTACCTGCCAATCCTGTACCCCTTCTCTGCCCTTCTGACCACTTTACTTCACTCCGTTGCCCTGGACTCTACTCTGCAAGGCAGAGGACAGGGTGGCAGGACAACCAAAAGGGCAGAGATGGGGGGGGGTGTTAGGTGAGTGGAGGGAGTGGAGGCAAGCATGCCAGGGCAGGAAAAAACGTGAAGTCCTCACCTAATGACAGACAATCCCAGCCTAACAACCGCAACCAGGTGTATTGGAACTAAGTGCTGCAGTCACACTAACAAAGGCTTTGCTCAGTGACAGAAATTCTGGTCCCAATTAGGATTATTAAGCAAGACCTCCCTGTAGTTCTTGCCCAATTGGGATGGGCAATTCTGTTGCTAATTGATGCAGTCATTAAGCAAGACAGCACATGACCACATCTGACTTCTACTGCAGTTGTTAAATGAGACTGTGACTTGCAAATTTACCTTGGGTGTCAAAGTCCAGCTGTGAAGTGCGCAAAATAGCAATCACGTGACCACAGGACACTGTGACACTCGTAAATGCCCACTAGTTGTAAAGTGCCCAAATCTTGATCATATGATCATGGGGACACTGCAACAGCCAGAGGTGTGAGGACCATTTTCAATCACATTGTAACTTCGAATGGTAGCTAAACAGGCCTGTTGTTAAGCAGGGACTACTTGTAGTTTCAAATACATAATTCACTTTTTTCACACAACCATACCATTAATTATGCATTTCTTTGGATGTTCAACTATTTTTCCTTAAATTGTTAATAATGTAATAGAAAATGATGCAGATAAATTGTTATTAAAATATTTGGAAGGATCCAAATAAAAAAGAATATCATAGAGAAGTTGTGAAGTAGCCTGAATACAATTTTAAGGTACTAAAATGCAATGTTGATATCTCATAATCATGTGAGATTTACTGTATTTTTCAGACTATAAGTTGCACCGGTGTATAAAACGCACCAAGATTTCGAAGAGGTAAGTAAGAAAAAAAGTTTTTGCCCTCCCCCAGCTCCCAGGAGCACTCTGCAGACCTCCCAAACCCTCTGCACACTCCATTTTTGTGAAAAATGGGCAGTTTTTCGCAAAAATGGGGACATTTTTGCCCTTTCCCAGCCTCCAGGAGCACTCTGCAGACCTCCCAAGCCCTCTCCGCACCCGTTTTCACGCAGAGTGGGGCTTCGGGAGGCCAAAAATGGCTGTATTCGGTGTATAAGATGCACCAACATTTCCACCTTCTTTTAGGGGGGGGGAAGTGCGTCTTATACTCCGAAAAATACGGTAGGTAGCATTTAAAACTAGCACAGCATATTAAAAGGCAGCCTTTGTATGATCTATGCTTGGGGGGGGAATCACAATTTTTAAATGCCCACTTTACTTTTAATAGCGATTTAATTTATCCTATGGGTTCAATATATTTCTATTTTTAAACTGGATCTATACATCTAAATCAGAATGAAAGTATGAGAAAGTATTTAATAAATAAACTCCAGAAGAAAGAGCATATTGCATATATGAGTGCATTTACTTTTCTGGACAACCTAAATCAGTTATTACCTCACAGAACCACTGCTGTTGTAGGATCAAATGGAGGAAGTGAACATTATCTACCTGTTCTGAGCACTTCAGGAGAAGGATGGGATTAAAAATTAAGGGTAGATTAAACCAATAGAAGAGCAAAAAAACAAAAAGGAAGGTGACTGAGGAAGCAGGAAAGCATGGAAAATAAGTGTAAAGAATGCCTGATTTTTGTAGTCCTCATTTCCTAACATTCTAAAGTTTTGGAAAATTGTTAGGATAATTCCAACCATTAAGAAAATTAAAGACTGTTCAGTCCGTCTCCCACTGACTAAACTAGCTCTTTCTACACTTACCGGTGTCGTTGTAACAGTGCTTTTCCTCGGAAACATGGAGAAACTACCAAAACTTTGAAGCTTGTAGCACAGCGCCCAGGAGTAGTATCTTCTACCTCCTTATAGTGTGTAAAATAAAGAAATTATATTGCATACATTTCATTTATATCCAAACAGATAATGGGGAAGTAAACTTTGAAAGGAGATGTTAAAAAGCATATGAAAAGCCAGTTTATTTTCAGGAAATTACAGGGAATAAAAATGGAAGGGATCTCAGAAAAGAGTGCATTAGTTTAACAGAATACTATCAGAAAATGAAATGTGCACCAAATAAGCTTAATAAAAAGGAAAAACAGTCTCAAAAGAAACCAAAATTAGGGTTAAGAATATCCATAACATAATCCTAGATATGCCTATTTAAAAACAATCTACCACTGAATTTAATGAAGCTTACTGAATACTTAAATGTATCATAAGGATCAAATCCCACTGAATTTAGGGAGTGATTTCTGTCTCAACATGCTTAGAATAGGTCTGCAAATAGGCTCCTGTCATTTTGGTCTGGCCTAATTTTATAGGCTGCTCAGCATCTATTATTTCTCTTTCTTTTACCTGCATTCTTGTGTTGAAAGTATGATGTTATTCCCATCACTCTGGGAAGACATTTTTAAATTAGTTGATATGACGGCAGCCTATTAAAACAGCAAACACACTCATACCCCAGCAAGATTTAGAGCTTAAACTTAATAATGCAAAACCGATACAGAGAATTAAAAAAAAGTCATTTACTTCTGAAAAAGTAGGGAAATTTTAAAGCCATCTTTCCTTAACCTGTCCCAAAGGTGCTTTTTCAGGAGGCAACTGGACTTTCTTGTTTTTTCTTTGAAGACGTTTCGCTTCTCATCCAAGAAGCTTCTTCAGCTCTGACAGGAACTATCCTGTCAGAGCTGAAGAAGCTTCTTGGATGAGAAGCGAAACGTCTTCAAAGAAAAAAACAAGAAAGTCCAGTTGCCTCCTGAAAAAGCACCTTTGGGACAACCATGACCTGGATGACTGAGAATCTCTACAGACTTTCCCCCAACCTGGTGTGCTCTAAAGGCTAAGGCTCGCTGGGGATAATGGAAAGCATATTCTGAAAACACCACGTCATGAAAACTGGTTTATCCTGTCAGAGAAGTACAAGTATCCTATAACCCTTCAGTGGAAGAATTATTTTTACAAAAGAAATATTTGCATTTTTCAATAGAACGTAGTTTTTTAAGCGGCACAAAACTTTAAACAACAATGGCACACTATGAATAACGGAGACGAAAACTAAGCTGAAAAACGATTAAGGCGTGTACTTGAAAAAGTAAAACAGCACTGCAAAAGAACAAGCAAGGGTCGCTACATGCTTAAGAGGGGTTTCTAAATAAAATTTTAGAGCAGAAAGGGCGCCAACTTAAATCGAGCCCTTTGGACTGCCAGCTTTCGGGCAGTGAATGGGAAGCTAGCTACCCCATTTACCACGTGCTCGGCCTCAAGTCCCTGAAGCAGCCTCTCGCGCAGGGCCTCCGCGCTGAGAGCTCTGGACGGATCCATCGCGCCCCGTAAAGCCTCCCTGAATGAAAGAGAAGCCAGTAACTTTCATTTCCGCCCCTGGGCGACGTCGCATCCTCCCCGTTGCGGTCTGTAGCTTATGTAGCCAATCAACTTGCAATACGTCACTCCGTTGGTTTCATCCTTAGAGCAACCAAAGGAAGAGTGATACAGCAGCCCAGCCGGTCCTAACAGTTATCCTAAAAACCTTCTTCGAT
Source organism: Thermophis baileyi (assembly GCA_003457575.1). Taxonomy (NCBI): domain Eukaryota; kingdom Metazoa; phylum Chordata; class Lepidosauria; order Squamata; family Dipsadidae; genus Thermophis; species Thermophis baileyi. Next base: position 118,506 of record QLTV01000657.1, on the reverse strand, counting down.
GAGTCCTTGGTGCTCTCTGAGCTTGCTTGTTTTCTTGCAGACGTTTCATTACCCAAACTAGGTAACATCATCAGTGCTAGTAAGGAGTGGGGTTTTCTCTCAATTTATATTCTAATCTAGTGGCTTGTCTGTCAGTGTTGGTGAGGGCGGTCTTAGAGATTCTTTGGTTGGGCTGTTTATTCATGGCTTCTTTGGCAGTATTCTTGATTGAGGTACTGTTTACTTGATTGTTGGTCTGATGTTAACCTTGGAGTTATTCTATGCTGATCTGGGTGCTGATTGCTGGTGGAGAGATGCTTGGGTCTTTTTGTTTCTTTTTGGGCTGGGAGATTTTGCATGGTTTATAGATGTTGTTAATGTCTATGTGTCTATTGATGAGTGATTTGTCAGATTGCCAGGCTTCTAGAAATTGTCTGGCGTTTTGGGACTTGGCTTGGTCTGGGATGGATTAAACCTTCGTGGTTTAGGAATACTAAACCTTCTTTGCAATTCTATATAAACGTATACATACACTTAGAGTACGAACAGTATACAGAACACATATGTATAATTTGTTAAAGTTAATATTTTTTTAAAAAAATTAAGTTTATACTGTGACTTCAAGCCACACTTTTTTTTAATGCCATCTCTATTCGCATCTCTAGAGCTCCTTCCTGTTAATTAGCTCTTCTTACGTCATCCAGCTGTGGTATTGCAGTTTTTCCCCTACGTGGGCGGGACAACTCGCTGCCTTTGCCAATAGAAAGTAAGCAAGGTGTCGTTTGAAGAAACGGTCAGTAAGCGTGGAGAGGAAGATTGCTAGGCAACGGCCTACCGTCTCTGTGGTCGCGAGGGTAGGGCAGGTTCGAAAGGGGCGTGGCGACGAGAACGGGGAAGGCTGGGGCTGGAAAGGTGCAGGGCGTGATGGCAAATGTCTGCTTTGTTGGTCGCTCAAGCCACATCCGAAGGGAAAGGGGACTCTGCTAAATAGTAAAAGCCACTATATGCAGGATTAGGTTTGCATTCCAGAGTCTGGGTTGCACAGCAGGCAGAAATTCAACAGGTACTGTTTTTCCCCTCCTCCACTTGGGAATGCAGGAACTTTAATTTCAGATATTTTGGTGGGGAATCCCGTTGGTTGGCAAAAATTCACATGCCTTCTCCCTGCCATGAAGATACAAAGGAGTCGAATTTGTGATTCGCGTGTCAAAATCTTAGCGGAATATCTCGGAAGTAGGAAAAATAACACTAGGGAGAGCTTAATTGCAATTCCAGCAGCACTAGCCAGATGACTGCTAGAAAGGGATGCTGGGAATTGTAGTTCGAAAACATTTGTGAGCTACCGATTCCGTTTGTTGGATTCTGATGATGGGTGGATAGAGTTATGGGTGTTCAGCTTTTCTAACACTTGATTTCTTCTTTCATGTAGGTTTCTTAAGCCTGTCCCTCCCTTTGTGGGAGAGATGGTGGTGGAAGTATGTGGCTTCTTTGGAGTATATTTACTATACTGCACCAACCCCCGTTATCAGGGGCGGATCTACATTGGCTTCACTGTCAATCCCGAACGACGCATAGACCAACACAATGCTGGGAAGCGGTGTGGTGGGGCCTGGAAGACAAGTGGACGTGGGCCATGGTAATTCATGAGTGTGTAAAAGATGCTATGTTTGCAAATAATTTCTGAAGTTTATACAGTTCCTTCTTAGCCCCAACCAGATGTAGGGGGAAAAACTTGGGAAGCTCCACTGGAGTGTTTCCTAATCTTAGCCATTTTAAGATGTGGCCTTCAGCTCCCAGAATACCCCAGCCAGCAGGTATTCTGGGAGTTGAAGTCCACACGTCTTACAATGACTAAGGTTGGGAAACACTGCTCTACAGGAAACCATTTTTTCACTATCTGGTTTTTTTTCTTTTGTGATGAGATTTGAGTGAGGCGAAAATTCAGAGATCCTTAAAGGCTGAAATTTGAGCTTTCTGGGTCAAATGAGTTGCTGTCCTTTTGAGCTTCATGCATTTCTTTCTTCTTGCAGGGACATGGTGTTGATTGTTCATGGTTTCCCCTCTGATGTGGCTGCTTTGCGCGTAAGGCATTTCTCAGTACTTATTTATTATTTTTTTCTTTCTCAGGATTCACAGAATATGATAAGCTAAAACATGGTTAGATAGCTTGAGATTCTGTGTGTTCACCAAACCTAATTTGGGATTCATTATCTTGTGGGAACCCAGCCAATTGAGTATAGATAGTTTTTGACTTACAACCATTCATTTAGTCTGTTCAAAGTTACAATAGCACTGAAAAAAATAATTTAAAACCAATCTTCGCAGTTACTACTGTTGCAGGATATATCAAAATTGGTCATGTGATCAAAATTGGGTACTTGGTAACCAACATATATTTATGATGGTTACAGTATCCCAGGGTCATGTGATCACTATTTGCAACTTTACCAACTGGCTTCCAACAAGCAAAGTCAATGTGGGAAGCTGGACTCACTTAATGACTGCATGATTCACTTACCAACTGCAGTAATTTGCTTAACCATGGCAAAAAAGATCATAAAATTGCATGTGACTCACTTAACAACTGCCTTGTTTAGCAACGGTCCCAATTGTGGTTCTAAGTCGAGTACTACGTTACTGAAAAAGCCATAGTTAAACCCTAAGAGTAGGTGGACAGATCTTCCCCTTCTGTTCATTCCTTTCTAAGTTTCAGCAACCCCTTTTGATTTACCCCCTCTCTCTCTTGCTAATTTCCAGTTTGAATGGGCCTGGCAACACCCTCACTCGTCCCGCCGTCTCACCCATGTCACCCGCCGCAGAACACGGGAGCGTCAGTTTGACTTCCACTTGCGTGTCTTAGCCCACATGCTGCAAACTGCCCCATGGTGCCGTCTGCCCCTCACCATACGATGGCTCAAGCAGGAGTACTGCCGAGAGTTCCCCCCAGGCTTGGAACCCCCCTTACACATGCCCATAGCCTTTGGGCCAGTTCGAGCTGTCAAAGACACTAAGCATGCTGAACCGTCATCTCCAGAGGAACAAGTGGCGACCACAAAACATTGTAGTGTCTGTCTGAAGACTTTCCAGGTAACAATCTGGGATGCTGTGTGTTCTTTCAACAAACAGAAAGGCTAGAAGTTGAGTGGATCCTAAGAGGCGAACTGCTCTGAGAAAATGGGAGCTGAGCTTCTAAGATGCCACCTCTAAGGCAGAATTGGATCTGAACCGGAAGAATAACTTTGACCAAGGAAGGGTGGGGAAGAACTGGACTTAGGATCAAAATATGGTGGCAGTTAACCCTGTATTTGTTTGGGGAGCAGCAGGTTCCTCTGGATTGAAGTGCACTCTTTCTAAAATTCCTCTCTGCAGAATGGGGATGAGGACATTCCCTTGCGCTGTTTTCACCCAACTTGTACCATGACTGCTCATATGTTTTGCCTGTCTCGTCTTTTCCTGGAAAAGGAACCTAATCATATCCTGCCCATTGAAGGACAGTGCCCGGGGTAAGCAATTTCTCCTGCGCATTGGGGGAATGTGGAGGGGGTGTAGATGTTGGTATTCTGTCCTTGCACCTGTTTCCCAATTATTAGCTCCATTTATTTATTTATTGGCTTTTATCCCACCTTTATTATTTTATAACTAACTTAAGGTGGTGGTGAACATACCTAGCACACCTTCCTCTTCCTATTTTCCCCACAAGAAGTCCTGTGAGGTGGGTTGAGCTGAAAATGTGACTGGCCTAAAGTCACCAGGCCAGCTTTTATGCCTGATGTGAGATTAAAACTAACAATATCGTGGTTCCCTCCTTTTCCTCAGCTGCAAAAATCTTATCCTTTGGGGAGATCTGATTCGTCACCATAAAGGTTGCTATGGTAACTTAGAGGCCGATCCCACCTCCTCTCAGGTAAAGCTCTTGCTGTTCTTCCTAGACTTGTGTGGTTTATCTTGAAATGTTTACTTCCTGAATTAAGTTCAACAGTTTTTATGTCCTGTTTTAATTGAAACTTTGAATTCTGAGTTAATCTTTTCTTCTCTGGATCAATATTTTTTCTCTTTTCACCAATAATAATTTTGGTTACAGCTTAGGCAAGCTGAGACTTTATTTTCTTTATTTTTCCTATATATATTGTACCTGCTTCACTTACTTCTTCACCCAATATAATCACTTCTATGCTGCAGAAACATTGGGCTGATGAACTGCAACCGTGAAGGAGGAGACCTTTAAAAAGTGACCAAGACCTATTTCCTTGCTGAGAGTGGTTCAGAGGATCTCAACATGGTGTACAGTTCAGCTTCTCTTAGTCTGATGTCCAAAAGTCTAGAAAACAGCTAAGTAGGGCTGGATTCTCTGCTCATGTGTCCCACCCCATAATCATGTAACAAACAATATTTAATGTTCATTAAGTGGAATAATTAAATTGAAGGACCATAGTCATGCTGGATGTTTATGGATTGTGAGGCAGGAATGCTTGGGAAGTGCACAGAATCATTAACTTAGATGAGAAGAACTAGTTCCAAGTTTCCATTTCCAAAATTTCTGGCTGAAAAATATGTAAGTTTGGTGTTTTAGACTGAAAGAGTCAGTAAACTTAAAATGAATATGTAAATAATATAGCTATTTGTTTTATACTGAACCTATAGCGCATTGAATGCTTAAATGGATTATAAAAAAGACATTCTGAAGTGCAGAGATTCTTCAGATAACACATTTCTGATTTTTTCTCATTTATGCAAAGCATTTAACGAACACTTTCAGTAATTCTTACAACTCTGTTTTTAGCTTGGCACTAACCAAGTATTGCAGATGAGAGGATTGAGGGCACAGTAGCTTACCTAAACTCTCTAAATAAATTCATGCCTCTAAATAAAGGAATGGGGTTAAAAGTCCATCAGCTGAACCATCAAGGTAGAATTATGTTTTTAATGAAGTTAACTGACATGAGTCTTTGTTGATTATGATAGTGTACAAAATAAACAAACTTGAAAGTCTGTATTATAAAGATAGCAGTTATCCTATATGCTAAAAAGGCAGCCATAGAAACTGAAGAGTATATAAAAAGATCATTCCTAGAAAATAAATATTCCCCACATAATGGCCACATGATCAAGCCATAGGATTTGAAGTTACTCCAGATTTTATCTATGGTGTACTGTTTTTAAAAAGGACCCAGCTTTGAAGAAAAGTAATTTTTTCCTCTCACGTGAAATATATGTACTGCTGTTAGAATAGGATCTCAAGAAGCTTGAAAAGCCAAAATGATTTGACAATATATTAAAACAGATGTCTGTCTTTGTGAAAATTAATTTCAAAAGTCTCTAAGCAGTTTTCAGACTGTTTGTTAAAAAGGGGAAAATAACTTATTATGTAAACAAATGTTGCTGTGGTTTTCTATTGTACAGAATAAAAAATGAATCATTAAATAGCCAAGTCAGTTTCACTTTACATTATTCCAGCATGGCCAGTTGTGAGGAATGCTGGGAGCTGTATTCAGCAGCCACTGGAGGGCCACAGTTTTCTAACCTTGCAGTAAAAGTGTGATCACCCCTAAGGACTTGCCACAGAGCAATATAAAAATCCATCCCAGCAAGCACAATGAGGCCTCTTTGCTTCCAGTTTTTCCATCTGGCCTTCCTTCCCTAAATTGCACTGCCAAACATATACCTACATCTGGGCAGCTTGACATGCAAAAGGATTGAAGTCTCCATGATGGGAACATATTCTGGATCTAAATTTGCATTTAAGAGCATACCAGAGCAGTGCTTCTTGGTCAATCAATCAGTCTTACCTCTTACTTAAAACTTGGAATTTCTTTTATCCTGAGTTAATGGTTAGTATCGCTTTTCCACCGAGCCCCATCACTTCAGAGGTTAAATCTGTGGACTGCCTTCCCAAATAGTTGGCAACTATCATTTTGCCAGCCTGCTCCATTACTGGAAGATGTTTTGCCTTTAAATCTTACTTCCTTAATGAGCATCATTTGTTTTGGGCATGGGTACAGCAAAGCAGGAAAAGGATTTTTCTGATTTCACAAGGCTTTAGCTGATACAAAAATACTGATCAAAGTAGCAATTTTCCCAGGAGCATCCACTCATCATCTATATTCAGGGCTGAATTAGTGGCATGATATACTCATTTCTAGCTAGCAAGCAGTCTAAATAATGCAAAATAAATAAACAGGAACTCAATCTCTCACTCCCGTTCCGGATCAAGTAAAATGTGGATGAATAGTCTTTTGACTTGGATGGAGTCTTAGTTTTCCTATCGTTACTGAATGGCATAAATATGTACAGATTTTCCTTTGTACACTCAACAGAATGGATGCCCCTGAGAGCTGTGTGTCCTTAAGACACATTTTGATCATATTCAAGATGTGGACAAACAGCAGATAGTCAATAATCCACACCACTCCTACCCTTGGTCTAGATTCCAAACCCTGCAGGACACAAACCGAGCTATCTTTATTCCCTGGCCATACAGGGCTTCTCAATCTGTTGCCCAAACTGGAAGCAGTAGATCCTTTTGTCAAGATCTTCCTTGGCTGCAAACAAAGTAGGGGACAGACAATCAGAATCATAAGACAATCAAGACCGGTCCTTTTTCAAATGAGCCATAATTTAAGTTGAAATTGGACAGCCTTCAACATTTAGAAAAGGATTGAAGAGGACATTCAGGAAAAAAAAAATGATCCAGTCACTTAAAACAAAAGTGAAAAATCAGCTTGCATGTCATTCATTCATATACATTCCGAACTAGTGGTATAGGTAGTCCTCGATTTACAGCCGGTCGCTTAGTGACTGTTCAAAGTTATGATGGACCCTCCAAAAGATACTTACAACCCGGTTTTGAAGTTCTGATGTCGGGTTCCCCCCTCCTATGATCACATGACTGCATTTTGGGCACTCAACAACCGTCTGCATTTATGGCTGTTTATAACACTCCATGGTCACGTGATTGCAATTTACGATGTTTTTTGCTGGAAACTGGAGTTTACTTCTGGTTTCTGGCAAAACCTGCTCCATAGTGAACAACAGGTTCACTTAACGACTGGTGTTCGCTTAATGCCCACATGAAAAAGGTAGTAAAATTGGGTCTGGGCACATGGTGATTTGCTTTACGACCATCATGACTTACAACTATAATTTCCAGGCTCAATCATGGTCGTAACTTGTGGACTACCTGTCCTGTCGGGTCTTTAACCAGATGCTCTGCAAGCTCATTGGTTCTCTGATTCTAAAGATGCCAGAGGTTGAAACTAGGATACAGAAGTCGTTTTAGAAGAAAAAAAAAGAAGCCACTTGCTCTGCTTCACAATACTTTTAACACAGGCTGCTATTAACCCAAGTTTATAGACAGATTTGGCAGCATGCAATCACGTTAATAGGATCTAATGCCCTCATTTGGGGAAATATGGATCCCCTAACCCAGGGTTCTCAACCTTTCTAATGCCGCGACCCCCCCCCCGCCGCCGTGCACTACCACCGCGACCCCCTCCCTACCCTCTCCCCACGCAGGATGAGGTGATAAAGGGGGCGTGGCACCAGGGGTGAAATGCTCCCGGTTTGGGCTTGCCTGCGGGTCGCCAGACAGCTGGTAACGACACCGCCCACCCACCCGGACACCGCCCGAATGCCGCCATTTGGGTTCTTTTACCCTCTGCGCATGCACAAAGCGTTCTGCGCATGCGCAGAGGGTAAAAGAACCCAAATGGCGGTGTCCGGGCGGGTGGGCGAAGTCTCCCGCTTCTGTCGCTACCGGCTATCCGGCGACCCGCAGGCACGGCCGAACCGGGAGCATTTCACCCCTGCAGTGACGGTGGCACCAAGATGGCGGGCTAACGCGCGCGGCGACCCCTGTGAAATGGTCGTTCGACCCCCAAGGGGGTCGCGACCCACAGGTTGAGAACCGCTGCCCTAACCGCTTTTTCTGGTTCTGCTCAGCATCCATGATCCTTGTAGATAGAAAGCACTTGTAAGGGTCCTTTTAATCAAGGACCCCATTAGATAACCAGGCAGGAGGCAGCTAATCCCTTTTTGGGGAGACAAGTACTTTGACTGACGGACCATACCTGCAAATTTTGTAATGTGTTGTCTTGTATTTCAAGTTGCTGTTCATCACATATTGTTTCCTTGCAAGATTAACAGGACAATGGAGGCTATTAGCTCAGAAGTGGCTGGTGTTCCGCATTGGGTGATTTTGTGGCCAGAAATTTTGTCTAACAACTGGCTTAGGGTGCTTTTGAATTAAAATAGTTAAAATGCTTTCTCTCCTGAATCTGAATTGGCTAAATTTCTGGGATGTATCTAGAGTGTTTTTCAACCTTAGCAACTTAAGAGCGTGGACTTCAACTCCCAGAATTCTTCAGCTAGCCATGATGATCAAAACCCATGCTGGTTGGGGAATTCTGGGAGCCAAAATCCACACCTCTTAAATCTCTGCTAAGGTTGAGAAACAGTGGTTTAATACGTTGTACATAAAAACAACTCAAATAAGCGTATTAATCAGTCACAGTTCCTTGTGTCCAATGAGGCTGATTTCTGGGTAACTATGGAAAAAGACACTCATGTAAAGCTGACTGATTATATAGGAATTTACCTCCCCCTTCTTTAATCGGACAACAGCCCCCCATCTCCTTAAAACAGGAGCAGGAATCCTGTAGCCCTCCAGTTGTTGATTTCTACTGGCAGCATCCCTCACCATGCACAATATTAGCTAGGTTATGCTAGGACTGTAGTTCGGAACTCTCGAGGTCACTGTACACCCCATCTGTTTTTCATCAGGTGTTTGTTTCAACCTCCAACCAATGGGAACTTCATAGCGCCAATGAAAATGTTTTTCTCCATCCTAATTAGTATAGCTTACCTCCTTTCTTCTGCAATCTGAACATTTGTTACAGTATTTCTCAACCTTAATACAAATGGACTTCAACTCCCAGAATTCCCCAGGCAGATGCTAGTTGGAAAATTCTAGGACTTGAAGTCCACATGTTAAAGTTGCCAAGGCTAAGAAATACTGATTTATTATGATCCCTTAAGAAGCAAATGTCAATAAAGATTTATTAGGTCATGCTCCTCTTGCCCACATTTCCTTTCAACTTGCATATCTATTTCACACACACACACACCCTTAGTTTTAGCTCTTCCTTTTACCCCCAAGAGCCCAAGATGGCCTACATGGGGATTTAGTGAATTGTGAGTTTCCCAACCACACAACCGAGAGAAGAGGGGTACCTACCATGAGTGGCGTCTCTGGTGATTCACAACATGTGAACGCCGTGTGAACCTCTTTCCACAGTACGTGCACTGGTGAGGCTTCTCTCCTGAATGAATGAGGAGATGTTTTGTGAGGGTTGTGTTCCGGTTGAAGCTATTCCCACATTCTGGACATTGATACGGTTTCTCACCCGTGTGGATCCTTTCATGCCTGATGAGATCCCACTTTTTCCGAAACCTTTTCCCACATTCCTTACACAGATGTCGTTTCGTTTCTAGGTCGGTCGGGACTCCCCCAAACACTTCGTCCTTAATCATTCTTGTGGAAAGGCTGCCTTTCTGTGGCCTTTCTGAATCACACTTGCTCACGTGTGATCTTCTGGGAAGATCATTGCTTTTTGGGAAAAGGACCTCCCCGAATTCTGGAGACCTCCATCCTCGTTCCTCTGCCTCCAACTCTCCTTGGTGCAGATCCTTTGCCCCCATTCTGGCAAAACTGCCTTCTGATTGAAGAAAGACAACTGATAAGAAAGACCAAAATTTTATAGTTTCAAAGTTCAGTTTACCAAGGTACATAGTACAGGTAGTTATAGACTTACAACAACATCTCCATGCTTGGCAACTTACTCATATTGATGATGGTTGCAATATCCCGGGGTCGTGTGATCACCTTCTGACAAGTAAAATCACTGGGGAAGCCAGATTCACCTAACAACCGTACTACTAATTTAACAACTGCACTGATTCACTTAACAACTGTGGCAAGGAAGGTCGTACAATGGGGCAAAACTCACTTAACTATCACTCTTGGCAACATAAATTTTGGGCTCAATTGTGGTGTTAAGTCGAGGACTACATGTAATGAGGAAAAGTGTTGAAGAACTGTCACCAGCCAGGATTAAATTGAAAAGCTAAATTGCAGAGGCAGAACACAAACACATTAAGAACACAAACATATATTAAGACATAATGTGACTTACTTGGTTTAGGATAACACGAGACAGATGTTCACATCGTTGTGAAGTGGTTCGTTATAATGTAAAAACTACCCCTGTGGTCCACACATTGAATTAGACATAACATGGTTATCTGGTTTTGGCTTAACATATTTAGTGATTGTGGTTTGCAAATATGGGTTGTGGCCTACCTATGGGAATCCAGAGTTATCATTTATTTTTAAAATGGTTAAAATAGGACATATCTTGGCACACTGTGCAAAATTGGACACAATGCGGCCCAATATAAAATAGTTTTCTCTTTTTCTTGCTTAGAGAATAAGCAAGGTCATCTCTGTATTTTCTGATTCCTTAAAAACTGTATTCCATTTGTCTCTCATTTGTTGAATGCTTCTTCACAGTCAACTGGAAGTACTTTTGAGTGTTGACAAATGACTTTTCTGCAAGCCTTATATTTATACTTCATTTATACTACAGATATTGACTATTCAGAGTTCCATGCCATCACAACCCCTGAGAAATTTGCACAGAGGGCTTCCTCAGCTGTTTACTTAAAAACAGATTGCAAATATTCATTTACAAAAATTATGTTTAAAATAAAAATTATGATTAAAATACAGGTATCCTCAACTTACAACCATTTGTTTAGTGACCCAAGTTACAACAGCACTGAAAAAAAGTGACCTATGACTGTTGTAGCATCTCCATGATCACATGATCAAAATTTAGATGCTTGGCAACTGGCATGTATTTAGGATGGCAGTATCCCGGGGTCATTTAATCACTTTTTGTGATCTTCTGAAAAGCAAAGTTAATGGGGAAGCCAGATTCACTTAACAACTGCAGTGATTCACTTAACAACTGTGGCAAGAAAGGATGTGAAATGGGCCAAAACTCAGTTAACAGCTGTCTTGCTTAGTGACAGAAATTTTGGGCTCAATTGTGATCATAAATTAGAACTACCTGTAATAGCATATCTGTGGAATATCATTTCAGCTAATCAGAATGATATACGTTGCCCTAGCAGAGGATATGATTCCTAAAATAAGTAAGTTGTGGCCCCAGTGTTAAATTCAGCATACTGGGAAGCTCAGCTTAATGGTGCTTATACATAAAATCATTTCAAAAAATAAGGGCAGCATTTAAAAATTTAAGCTGCTTCACATTTTACCCTGGGATGTGAAACTTAAAAACAGTCAAAAGGTCCCTATTCCTCATCAAATGTTTTATATCAAATTTGTCCTCTTTCAAAAACAAGGCATCTTTTCTTCATCTCGGTGTAATTTTTATCCTTAACGTTCATCTCACTTCCATTCCACTACCTTCAATGTTTTAACTGCCATTCACCCTGCTTGTTTGGAGAGAACAGGAAATGGGAAATAGCGAGGCAGTCCCAATTCTACGCTTCAGGATTGATTGATTCCCCCCCCCCTTCTTTCTGGTTTTGAATATCCCAAAACCTCTCTGGAAATCTTAAGGCAGAGGTGTCAAACTCGATTTCATTGAGGGCCACATCAGGGTTGTGTTTGACCTCGGAGAGCCAGGGGGTGTGTGGGGCGTGGGCCATGGTGGGCGTGACACGCGACTCGTGTTGGGGACACCTGTGGTGGCCAAGTGCTAAGGCAGAACTTCCCTGAGACCCTCCCTCACTCTCATTATAATCTCCCTTCCTTCCTTCCCTTTTTCCTTCCCTCTTCATTCTCCTTTCTTCTTCCTTCCCCTTTTCTTATTTTTCCTTCCTTGCTCTCTTCCCCTTTCCTTTTTCTTTTTTTCTGTCTTTCCTCTTTACCTTACTCCTTTCCTGTCCCTTCTTGCATGCTCAAATGCAAAAGGGGAAACATTTCTCCTTTTGCAGCCCCCACCCCCAGAGCCCTGTTTTCACTGGCAGAGGGCTGCAGGAGGCTGTTGCAGGTGGAAACAGGGTATGGGGGGGGGCAGCCCCCCCCCGAGCTCCGTTTTCTCTGGCAGAGGCACCGCGGGCCAATCCTTTGTTGTTTCTGGGCTGGCCCCACAGGCCAGATCTAAACACCCTGCGGGCCAGATCCGGCCCCCGGGCCTTGAGTTTGACACCCGTCTTAAGGGCATGACAAAGTTCTCTATCCAGGTGGGAGAATTTTATTAGAGACTAAGGCAAGAGTTTCCCTCAATATTCTCATGTACCGTATTTTTCACACTATAAGACGCACCGGACCATAAGACGCACATTAGCTTTAGAGGAGGAATAAAAAAAAAAAAAAATCTGCCTCTGCCTCCCAGCATCCATCCGGTATTCATCTGGCTAGCGTCCTTGTAGCAAACAGCCTGGTCAGCTTCAGCACTTTAAGATCAGCTGTTTGGTGGTTGGATCAGCCTCCCTGAACACCGCCGATCAGCTGTTCTAGGCGGTAGGGATCCCCGCCGCCGATCATCCCTACCGGCGGTATTCCGGGAGGCCGATCCAACCACCAATCAGCTGCTCGGCAGCGAAGGCTCCAGCATTCCCTGGTGGCGGCGAATGGTGGCAGCAGTGACAGCCGGCGGCAAACCCCGCCACCGCATCAACCCCCTCCCCCCACCGCAATATTCACTCTATAAGACGCACAGACATTTCCACCCACTTTTTGAGGAGGGAAAAAGTGCGTCTTATAGTATGAAAAATACGATAATTTCCTCCTCTTCCCTCTTGCTTAATATAGGCAGTCCTCAACTTACGACCACAATGGTGCTCAAAATTTATGTTGCTGAGACATTTGTTAAGTGAGTTTTGCCCCATTTTACGACCCTTCTTGAATCATTGCAGTTGTTAAATTAGTGACACACTTGTTAAGTGAATCTGGTTTTTCCATTGACTTTGCTTGTCAGGTCGCAAAAGCAGTGACATTACCCTGGGACACTGCAACCATCATAAATATGAACCAGTTGCCAAGCATCCAAATTTCGATCAGATGACCCCAGGGATGTTGCCACAGTTTTAAGTGTGAAAAACGGTTGGTCACTTTTTTTTAGTGCTGTTGTAACTTCCAACAGTCACTAAATGAACTGTTGTAAGTTGAGGACTACCTGTACTATCGTCAACTACTTTATTCCTTAAAAGCAAGATTACCTTTTTTTTAAAAATTGTGAGATAAAGAGTCAGATACATATGCATAGTCCTTGACTTATGACTGCAATTGGGACCGGAATTTCCATTGCAAAGAAAGGTCATTAAGTGAAGCGTGCTCAATTTTACTAGGTACCTTTTTTATTTTGCTATGTTGTCACTACTGTTGTTAAATGAATGAATACATCTGGCATCTCCCATTAACTGCTTGCCGGAAGCCAGCTAGGAAGACTGCAAATGCACCTGACCCCAGAATGCTGCAAATATTGCAAAATACATGCTGGTTGCCAAGCCCCCAAATTTTGATCACATGACTGCAAGGATACTGTGGTGGTGGTGGTGGTAAGTGTGAGGACCGGTCATAAGTCACTTTTTTTAGTGCTTTTGTAACTTTGAACGGTTCCTAAAAGAATGGTTTTAAATTGAGGACTACCTGTATTGGGTTACATTTTTGGATCCATTCCTTTTCTCAGGTTTGAGAGAAGAAATTAATCCAGGATCCAAGTTAAGGGTTAACAGAAACCAGATTGTAATACTGTAGTACAAAACCTCACATAATAAAAAAGATTAGCAGCAAATCCTTTCTTTCTGAAAAACCTTTATTATGATTATTTTGCAAACAATTTCCCCTTTTTATAAGGAGAAGGGGGCTAATTATATTTGTCAATTATTTACAAGTCTCTGAATAATCAGACTGAATATCCTGTCTTGGTAAACAAGTGGAAGGCTGCTTTAAGTAACATGAAATTCATTTGCCATTATATTAAAAATTGCATATAAATTGCATGGGGATTTTTTGGTAATATCTCCAATATTTGGAAATTATAAAGACACCAAGAATCATAGATTTTGGAGGCATGGAGAAATAACAGAACATGGCTTGACTTGTGGCAGTGGGTTACTGAAATGTGCTTCTGGACAGTATCTGATTATTTTTTCCCGACCAAGAGGCAATGAATAATTTTTAGCAATATGGTCAAATCTTTTTGGAATTCTTTTGTTCAAAACTTAATTTTTAGGGCTTCCCCTGTTTTTTTATGATAATCACTGAGCACTGCACTATGTAGTAACACTATTGAATATATAGTTTTTCTTTTTATATATAGTTTAATAAAATAAAAGTTACCTTGAGAAATACTATTTTCATTGTCAACCTGTTTGATTTCTTTGTGGAGATGTTTTGCTTCTGACTGGGCCTGATCTACAGTGGGAGAATTAACTATCACCATCTCAATTGGTAGAGTTACCTGAAATAAAGATAAAGAGAGATGATTAGAATAGCTAATCTAAGGATAGGATATATATTAGAATTATGGGCATCTGTACTGGATACAATGGGTAGGCCTTTGAAACTGATGTTGAGTGCAGAACTTTGATGACATTAGTCAAGTTTCTAGGCCATATTGATGCACAAAGTACTGCCCATACAATAAAAAAAATTAAAACTAGACAGAAAAGATGTCGTAAAATGCAGTCACATGACCAGGAGATGCAGCATAGTATGTGATTCCTCAGCAGTCAAAACAAATAAATAGTGATTGCTGTATTCCAATGGCAGTAACAAGCACTGCAATCAGCCCAAACAATGCAGATAGTTTGCTGATCAGTTCCTCCCACAATCTACCCAACTTGGCTCACTGACACACAGTAATGGTGCACATACCTACAACTTTAGTACAGAGTAACCAGCATGGAAATACATACTGACTTGTCCAGTATCTTCCAGTCAATCATAACTGATTACAAACAGGTTAACAGTTAATTTTAAATATTTTGGTTTGCCCTTCCCATTTGTTTGATACATACTGCTTTTTGAATTGGGTAGGCAATTTTCTTCATTATTAGTATCCATATCCATAAGTCTGTGTGTATCTGTTTGGGGGTGTATACTCTTTCAGGACAGTCTTGTAAGAGGCCATAATTTATTATACACCTATACATGTAATAGGGGTAAACTTTGAATTACAACTATAACGGAGCCTGTCTTGATAGTCATTCACTCATGAAGGTTCTAAAGCAGGTTGGTCACATGACCAACTTGAACTTATTAACTTTTTTGTGGCGGTCATTAAGTGAACCAACAGTTTTGCTATGAGCACAGTTTTGCCAAAAACTGAAAGTAAATGCCAGTGTTTGGCAAAACTATCGTAAAATGCAGTCACATGACCAGGAGATACTGCGAATGTGGCCCAGTTGCTGAGTGCCTGAAGTGCAATCACATGACAGGTGGAGAATCAAATCTGGGTTGTAAATATGCCCAAGTAGTTCCATCGGAATTTGGAACAGTTGCTAAGCAACCAGTTATGAGTTGAGGATTACCTATACTGATGATTTCGGGGTGTACTTTATTGCCTAATTCTTTACAAAGGCTAAAACAATGCCCATTTCTACATATGTGTATGTATATTGTATGTATGTATAAATATTTTATGCATGTCTATGTATAAAAATTTAAATTTTAAAAAAATCTCCTATGAGCTGAACTTTCACTGTAGAACTGTCACTGCCTTTTTCTACACTGTTGTTTTCAACTCACAGCCCTGATTTTTCTTGATCTCCCATGGCAGCAAAATGCACTTTCCCTTTTGCCTATCCTGGAGGGTTCTCCATCCTCCCCGGAAAAACTATACATTCCTCACCTGTTGGGCCCACTTCTCTGTCTCCTGCTGCTCCTGCAGGTACTCCTCTGCCAAGGCCACCGCTCGATCGCACGTCTCCGGACTGCGCTCCCTAATCCAGTCCTGCATTTCCTGTGGAAGGATGACAAGGAACTGCTCCAAGATGAGCAGATCCAGGATTTGCTCTTTGCTCTGGCCTTCAGGCCTCAGCCAGCAGTGACAGAGCTCCTGCAGTTGCTGACATGCCATCCGGGGCCCATCAGCAGCCCGGTAGCAGAAATGCCTGAAACGCTGGCGGTGCGCCTCAAGGGCGAGGTAGTCATCCAGCCTCAGAATGGCCACCTTCACCTTCCCATAATCAGCTTTGTCTTTTGTATCCAGGCTAAAATAGGCCTGCTGAGCTTGTCCACTAAGGACTGGCACAAGGCGAGTCACCCACTCTTCCCGTGGCCATTGGGAAGCGTCCGCCACACGCTCAAAGGTGGCCAGGTAGGCCTCGTTGCTGCCCCCTTGAGTCAAAGGAGGCAACTGCAGGCTGTCCCAGACTGGAGTGATGAAGGGAGCAGGCACCACCTCTAGCACCCTTTGCCACTGGCACTCCCAGCTCTGCGGTAGCTCTTCGGCCAGCTCCTGCTTCACCCTGGACACCGCTCTTGTGAACTCTTCACTGGTTGCAGATGGAATGGTGGCAGGGTCATTTCCTTCTCCCTCTTTTGCACTGTCATTTTCTTGGCAGGGAGTTTCCATTTTCACTTGGACCTGCAACGGACATCTCATGTCCTCTACCTCTTTTGAAAGAGCAGCCATGTTGTTTGGGTGTTGCTGTGCAGCCATTTTGTGGCCTGAGGAACTGCCAACGGAGCAGCTCTGTCTCTGCTGCAGACTCTCTCAAAGCGCTCTGGAGCCAGACTTCGGCAGGGACTAGTGAAATCTGTAAGAAGGCAGTGTGGGCATACTCCTGTCAGAAAAAATGGGAGACTGATAGTTTCCCAAAAATAAATCTTTTAAAGTAACATTATTTTCAATTTATGCCACTGAATTTCCTTGGTTACTGTTTTGTTTGAAGTTTGCATTATAGCTTTGATGTAATGCTTTGACGTCAACATTCTCTTCATGCCTTTTTTTTTAATGCCACTTGATTGTATTTGGTAAGATTTATTCCTAATTATCTCTCAGGCGAAAATTTTCAGCTGCCATCCTTACCATAAAGGCAGTGTTATTTAGAAAATATTTTGCTGGGGGATAACCATAAACACTGATAAATTTATACAGCCTTTTAATTATTCTCAATGTAGTAGCCATTCATCAAAACTATTTATCAAATATTTATCCCTTAGGTGCTCTGACTACATACCAAAAGTATTTAAATAAAACTATGTGGAATTTATCTGGTTACCTTCTTAGCAGCACAAAAATACCAAACCTGGAGAAGAATGAGCTGCAAATGAGAGAGAAAACAAACAGTAATACTGTAGACAGATCTCATTCTTTAAAAAATGCAAATAAAGATTTAGGACATCAGAGAAAACACTGCTGGCTTCCTATTTGCAGGAATGCAGTCTTTTTTATCGCCTTATTCTGCTTCCTATTTATTCTTTTATTTTTATTTTTAAATCAACAATCCATGTAGAGGTTATCCATAAAGAATGAGGTCAGTTCCCTGTCCCAAGGCTCTTACAATCTAAAAATAGAAAGGAAAAGAAGTAGGAAAAGAAACAGAACAAGAAAACACAAGAAAACAAGATGAAGTTATTTCAAATGTAGATAGATGATCTTAGTTACATGACTTAGGGGTGGAGGAGGAGGGTCTTGTCCTAAAGCTTTTGGAAAAGAGCTGAAGAATGAGAAGCATTCTGGGATGCAGATCCTGTCAAAAGGCAGAAAAGGTGAAAGCATCTGAAATGGTTCAGAGGAATAAACAAAAGAACAGGCACATCTTGAGAGAGAGGAAAGGAATAATACAGGCAAGTCGAAGATTACATAATAATAATAATAATAATAATATATTTAAATATTCAGTTGACTGAGTTTCATGTTTAATGAATAAAAGAGATAATAATAATAATCTGTCACACCCTCTTTTCCATGCCAAAATGAAAGGAAAAAAATGCAACATGATTTTCAAGGCAACGAAATACACAAGGAGAGCAGAAAACAAAATAAACGGAGGGCTCCTGAAGGTTATCACGACCATTGCCAGCTATCATGAGCCCCAGGGCTGGCCAACGAAGCGAGTCCAGATCACCGACCCGTGTCTTCCTCCGATACTGACGCGACCCTATTAGCAAGGCGGCTCTGGGAGGAGAGGGGTTAAAAAGTGAAAAAAAAACCCCTCAAAAAAAAAAAAAGGATGAGTGGAAGGGCCCTGCTGGCTCGCCTTTCGCTTTCATGCAGCCTACCTCGCGCTTCCCTCTCGCCTCCGAACGCAGCGGAAGAACGGACTGCACCACTTCAGGACACGAATGGGGAAGCGCACACTTTTTAATGCTCGCGCTGCCAAAAGCAGCTCGTCAGACTCCCTGCAAGCAGAATACTAACCCAACAAGGAGAGAAAGCGAGGGGGTGGGAGAGTGGGAAAACCCTTGATTTCCGGCTGCAGCGATGCTCGACTTGCACGTAGCTTCTTTGGGTTGGTTTTCAAAGCAAAAGCAAGCCAGCATTAATAGTACTTAGACTTATATACCGCTTCATAGTGCTTTTACAGCCCTCTCTAAGCGGTTCACAGAGTCAGCATATTGCCCCCAACAATCTGGGTCCTCATTTTACCCACCTCAGAAGGATGGAAGGCTGAGTCAACCTTCCATCTTCCATCAAGCATGCATCCTCCACCTGCATGCTTCCACCGTATAGCGCGGTTCTCTCCCCCCCACCCCCGCCTAAAACTAACGCGAATCAATCTAGGAAGACCCGAATCTTTCGTGCACGGCCTTCCAAAGGGTGGAAAGACACGCGTGCATTGACCAGGGCAAGCCCCAAATCAACTTCACGCTGCCCAAAAAAGGTGACCCTCCCGCGATCCAAAAAAGCCTCTCGAGCTCAGGAACCACGTGGCTGGTGGAGTGAAGCAAAGCGAGGCGTTGTTTTCCTAGTTTCTCCAGCCCGGGACTCTCACCGCTGGCTTTCGTATCTTTTTTCTCTCTGCCCGGGACTCACCGCTGTGCGGCTCCCCTCGAAGTTAATAAAGGGGATCAAATCGAAGGCCACGTTCCATTTCTTTCCATCTTTGGACGGAACGGGAAAGCGTGGTCGCATCTTGCATCGCCTCCCTTTGGATGGCGCTCGCCGAGCCACTCTAGGAGCCTGGCTGCGGCGTGTATTTTTTTTTTTAACTCTTTCGCGTTTGCAACAGAGGGTAAAAAGTGTTTTTCAAACTTGGCCGCATTAAGATGTGTGGACTTCAACTCCCAGAATTCCTCAGCCAGCCATGCACCATTCCCTATGTTGGCTAGGGAATTCTGGGAATTGAAGTCCACACATCTTTTTTTTTTTAGAATAGAATTCTTTATTGGCCAAGTGTGATTGGACACACAAGGAATTTGTCTTTGGTACATATGCTCTCAGTGTACATAAAAAGACAAGATACATTCATCAAGAATCATAAGGTACAACACTTAATGATTGTCATAGGGTACAAATAAGCAATCAGGAAACAATATTAATATAAATCGTAAGGATACAAGCAACAAGTTACAGTCATAC
>QLTV01000657.1:78850-98642 GCA_003457575.1 Thermophis baileyi | reverse complement strand
GCTAGAACCTAGAAATTTGAAGGTCTCTACTGTTGATACTGCGTTGTCTAGTATTGTAAGAGGTGGTAGTATGGGAAGGTTTCTCCTAAAGTCTACCACCATTTCTACGGTTTTGAGTGTGTTCAGTTCCAGATTGTTCCGGTCGCACCATGAGGCTAGTTGTTCAACCTCCCGTCTGTATGCAGTTTCATCATTGTCTTGAATGAGACCTATCACTGTTGTGTCATCTGCGAACTTCAGTAGTTTAACAGATGGATCGTTAGAGATGCAGTCATTGGTATAGAGAGAGAAGAGAAGTGGTGAGAGCACACAGCCCTAGGGGGCTCCTGTGCTAATTGTACAGGTATCTGATGTGATTTTGCCTAGCTTCACCTGCTGCTTCCTGTCCGTTAGGAAGCTTGTGATCCACTTACAAGTGTGTTCAGGTACCGCTAGCTGATTTAGTTTAGTTAGAAGAATGTCCGGTATGATGGTATTGAATGCTGAACTAAAGTCTACAAAGAGGACCCTTGCATAGGTCTTTGGAGATTCAAGATGTTGTAGGATGTAGTGCAGAGCCATATTAACAGCATCATCTGTCGGTCTATTTGCTCGGTATGCAAATTTCAGGGGGTCTAACAGTGGATCTGTAATGGTTTTCAAGTGGGACATCACTAGCCTTTCAAAGGTTTTCATAACTACAGATGTTAGAGCAACTGGTCTGTAGTCATTCAGTTCCTTGATGGAGGGCTTCTTCGGCACTGGGATGATAGTGGAGCGTTTAATTTTATTAAACATTGCCATTAAAAGTTATGAATGAATGCTAATTAAAAAGTAGTAAAAAGAATGGAAAGAAAAATAGAAAAGAAAGAAAAATAAAAGAAAAATATATAAAGAAATGACTTATCCATTCATAACAAGTATATGCATTTTTAGTAACATATCACTTTCTCTTAAAATACAACAAATGATACCTTCGTCCCATATCTCATCTCTTATTTGTAAGCAAGTGTAAAGGCGGCCATTTGATCCCAGTTAGTAAAAGTCCATTAAAGGTAACCAGAGATAACATACTAATTTAACCTTGATCAAATAAACCAATTTTATATTCCTTTTACTTTTAACAAACTTTAACTTTAATCCCTTCAAATACTGGATTTCTTTTAATTTTTTCTTTCTCCTCATAAAATCATTCAAAACTTTAACAAGACTTTTTTTTCTAAATCCAATATAGGAAAGTTATCCAGGTCACTTTTTTGTTTATTTGTTATTTGTGTATCATTTTTAATTATTAAGACGTCAGCTGGTATCATTTGTATATTCTGTAGTTTAGCATCTTTTTCCATATCACTCTTTTAGTCTGTCATTTTTAAGTCCACTTTCAAAGCAATCTCAGTCTTGTCCAATAAAACTTATGCCTCTTCTATAATATGTTTTAAACACAGGCTATCTATTAATGGCAGAGATTTAAAAAAAACAACTTATGGGTCCATTGCTCATGTTGACTGGAGAATTTTGGGTGTTGAAATCCACATAGCTTAAAGTAGCCATGGTTGAGAAACACCCAAAACGTATTTGGGCTCACCTTTGTATATGGCTATCTGGGGAGTATTTTATCAGTCTTACAGAAAATAGCTTCATAGTTGTGAAGGCAAAAGGTGGCGCAGTGGTTAGAGTGCAGCACTGCAGGCTACTTCAGCTGACTGCTAGCTGCAGTTCGGCGGTTCAAATCTCACCGGCTCAAGGTTGACTCAGCCTTCCATCCTTCCGAGGTGGGTAAAATGAGGACCCAGATTGTTGGGGACAATATGCTAACTCTGTAAACCGCATAGAGAGGGCTGTAAAGCACTATGAAGCGGTATATAAGTCTAAGTGCTATTGCTATTGCTAAAATATAGAATAATGGATACCAAAATATCAGAAGCAGATTCCAATCAAATGTTAACATTGTTGAGCTGGAAAAAGTTATTTACATCACTGATTCCAGATTCATGCTTAGGGCAGGAATCTGATTCCAAGCACCCTTGCCTGATGGCTAGTTTCTGCCCTCCATTTGAATAGACCCAACTGGTTCATAAGGGATGCGGTGGCTCAATGGCTAAGAAACTGTCGATCAGAAGGTTGGCAGTTCAGCGGTTCGAATCCCTAGCGCCGCGTAATGAAGTGAGCTCCCATTACTTGTCCCAACTTCTGCCAACCTAGCAGTTCGAAAGCATGTAAAAATAGAAAAATAGGGACCACTTTGGTGGGAAGGTAACAGCGCTCCGTGCGCCTTTGGCATTGAGTCATGCCGGCCACATGACCACGGAGACGTCTTCGGACAGCGCTGGCTCTTCAGCTTTGAAACGGAGAGGAGCACTGCCCCCTAGAGTCTGGAACGACTAGCACATATGTGCGGGAGAACCTTTACCTTTAACTGGTTCATATTGTAAGGAAAAACTGTGATAGTGGAATTCTAGAGGCGGCACAGCCATCACTCTGAGATATTTTTTTTAATTCCTGCACTGAGCAGAGGTTTGGTCTTGGTAAGAGGCTTTAAGAGGCCCTTTGTGGTTTCTAATTGTATGAAATACTGAATGCACTCTATGTTCTTTCATCACATGAAGAAACATTCATTGGGTTTGGACAAGATCAGGGTTGGTTTCTCTCTGGAAGTTGTGGGTGTTCCATCACTGGAGGTTTTTAAGAACAGATCGGACAGCCATTGGTCTGAAATGGTATAGGACAGTGATGGCGAACCTTTTTTGGTTCGCGTGCCAAAAGGGGGGGGGGGATTGCGGGGGAGTCGCGTGCGTGTGTGCCCACATCCATAATTCCATGCGCCCCCCCCCACGCATGCACGCGTGACACACACACACACACCCCGCTCCCGGCACACAATGGCATGTCCGTTTTTCGCTCTCACCAGGCTTCAGAGCCTTTCTAGGAGCCTGGGGAGTGCAAAAACGGCCTTCTCCCCCCCACCAGAGGCCCTCCGGAGGCAGAAAATGGCCCGTTTGCCAACTTCCGGTTGGACCGGAAATCCCGTTTTTTTGCTCTTTCCAGGCTTTCTAGGAGCCTGAGGAGGGCGAAAACGGCCTTCCCCACCCCCTCCGGAGGCTGGAAACAGCCTGTTTCCCGACTCCCAGTGGGCCCAGAAGGCCCGAAAATCACGCCGGACCTGAGCTCGCGTGCCCACCGATATGGCTCGCAAGTGGCACGCGTGCCATAGGTTCGCCATCACGGGTATAGGATCTCCTGCTTGAGTAGCGGGTTGAACTAGAGGCCAAGGTCCCTTCCGACTCTGTTATTCTGTTCCAGATTTTGTGTGACTAGGCAGCTAGTCAGTTCATATCCCATACAAAGTCATATAATAGTGTGATTTGTTCAGAACATGTAGTCCTCGACTTACAACAGTTCGTTTAGTGACTGTCTGAAGTTATAACGGTACTGAAAAAAATGACTTATGACCGTTTTTCACACAATAACCATTGTGGTATCCCCAGGGTCATGTGATCAAAATTCAGATGTTTAGCAACTGACTCATATTTATCATGGTTGCACTGTCCCAGGGTCATTTGATTACTTTTTACAACCTTTTGACAAGCAAAGCTAATGGGGAAGCCATATTCACTTAACAACTAAGTTACTAACTTAACAACTGTAGTAATTCACTTAACAACTGTGGCAAGAAAGGTCGTAAAATGAGACAAAACTCACTTATGCAACTTATATAAAACATTATTAAGGCTTTCCTTTTAAATACTTCTAATATTCCAGCCCAGGTTTAAATGTAATAATTGTCAATAATAGTAAATGAAACAATAACAACATAAATCTATTTAATATACCAAATACTGTAGTTTATTTTTATTCTTTACACTTATGGCTTTACAGTTCATTTTGTCCATTTGCTTTTCCAGACTCCATTTACTTCAATGTTGGGTTGAGCATAACTTTAAATAAAGGATTTGGTCCTTGTCTATTTAATTCTGTAATAAATAAATAAGTTGCGCAAGGAACAAGATAGATAAAAGCCACAGTCCGTTCAGTGGAGGGGGCTTTGATTGCCCATCTCTCGGTTCCAGTCCATAATAAGAGGAGAGAGAAATCTCTATAGTATACTATGTGGTGGAAGATTTCCTCCCAAGGATACATTTAAAAAATAAATATTTATTTGACCATAAAAAACAGCCAAGCTGTTACTTTTTAATCTTTACATTTAACTAGTATTTGGACTGATATTTTTTTTTAAAAATAACATTATCTCTGGCTGGCTGGGAAATTCTGGAAGTAGAAGCCCACATGTCTTGAAGTTGTCACGGTTGGGAAACCCTGTTGTAGAAGATGCACTGCAATTCCAGAGATAGGAAAAAATGAAAAATATGCTGGCATTACAAAATTCCTAACGTGTCAAAAAAGTACCTTGGCTCTGCCTTCAGGTAGCTCTTCTTCGACTCCACAAGCCTCTCAGCTCATTTCTTTTTCTCATTTGCTCCAAACTCAGGAGAAGCTACTGAATATTGCTGGCTGCAAACACAATACACTTTTCTTTCATCTTACAAGAAGCTTTTTCCTGCCATTTCTGTGATAATGACTAAGGGAACAAAGATGCCTTGAATTTTCCACCTGTTATCTGTTTCCATATGCAGTGTTAATCCCTGGAGATGATGGCAGCACAAAAGGCTATGGAAGCAGTTAGGAATGAGAAAACAAATATTTAAAAAGAGTTGTTTTAAAGGAAATAATGCTCGGGAAAGAGAACTTTGCAAGAATATTTGGTTTTTTTTTTAATAGACTGTATAGCACACCTGGACTATTTTTTTTCCAGATGTTCCTCTGAATGAGATAATGAAGTCTAGCAATTTACAGCGGATCATTTGCGAGGGAGGCTTCCAGACTTAGGAATTCTCTCATCCCTTCCTACGCTTTCTGTTACTACTTCTCTGCCAGCCATTTCTTTTGCTTATCGCAAGTCTTGGTTTCTCTTTTGCCTTTCCAATATGCCCAGCCATCTCTATGTAGTGGTGCAATTCTGCTGACCATTAGCCTTGGAAGAAGAAGCCCATGTTTTTGAACTCCAGGCAAGATTCTCACCCCGTGCAGGTGGCTTCTGACCCTTCATTCGGAAAGAGGCTTTTCCGCCAGGTGGCATGAAGACCCTTTTGGAAGTGTTGGAAGATGGGTCTTCAGAGGCCCTGCTGGGTCACCGGTATCTGGATGCATGCGGCCATGCTTTACGAGGTGAGATATCTGGCTGAACCTCTGTCCACAGACCGCACAAGCATAGGGCTTCTCGCCGGTGTGGGTCCGTTCGTGCTGCACCAGGGTGGACCTGTCACTGAAACGTTTGGAGCAGACCGAGCAAGGATAAGGGCGTTCTCCAGTGTGTACTCGCTGATGGATGGTGAGATTGGAGCTATGGCAGAAGGACTTGCCGCAGACAAAGCATTTGTATGGCTTATTACCTGTATGGATCTTGCAATGAGTCCGAAGGTTGCAACTTTGAGAAAAAGCCTTCCCACATTCGAGACACTGATAGGGCCGTTCCCCGCTATGCGTCCGCAAATGGATATGTAAGTTGCTTGGATGTCTGAAACACTTTTCACACAACGTGCAGGCATATGGCTTCTCCCGAGTATGGACATACCGGTGTTGGCGCAGGTCAAACCTCTGCTTGAAGGACCGCCCACAATCCAGGCACGTGAGATCGGAGACCACAGTGGCACTGAAAGGTGGATTCCACGTGGTGACAGGGAGAGAGGCTTCGTGGACTTTTACTTCCAGAAATGCTAGCTGATGCTCTTTGTCCTGGACAATCTTTTCACCCAACAGGGTTTCCTTGCTCAGCATGGGTGGCTCACTCAGAACCTCAGATTTCTTCTTCTGTGTGGGGAGCTGCCCTACTGATGCAGTTGGCTTCTTCAGCTGCGATGACTTAGCACCTTGAGGAACCAGAGTCTTCTTTTGTTTGCCAGCCTTGGCAGTCAGAATTTGGCTGCCTGATTCCTTTTTTCCAGATCTTTCCTGCAGCAATGATGGTTGAGGCCTACCTATTGTGGAAGCCAACTCCTCTGTTCTGGGTGGCTGATGCTTCTTTCTTTTGGAAGATTTATGCTTTGAGGAAATCAATGGCTTTTTTAAGGG
Source organism: Thermophis baileyi (assembly GCA_003457575.1). Lineage (NCBI taxonomy): Eukaryota > Metazoa > Chordata > Lepidosauria > Squamata > Dipsadidae > Thermophis > Thermophis baileyi. The sequence continues at coordinate 92,537 of QLTV01000657.1, read as the reverse complement.
GAGGGTATTTTTGGTTGGGGGCACTGATGCGGCAGCCTCTTTGATAGAGTTAGAAGATGGCTCTTTGACAAGTGTTTCCCCTAGACCCACACTGTCCTGAGGTACTTCCATTGCGATGGCTTGTACCTTAACTGTCTTTGTGGCTCTCTTTAAAAAAGAACGTTTTTCCACCCCTTGGATAACAGTTGGTGACAGTTGGTTTCCTGCAACGGAAAGAAGAAAGAGCAGTTGTTTTTGAAGGAAACTGAAGAGGTTATCTCCCTTTTCCCCCAAGCCCCATTATTTAACTGGGAAATAGGCTTAAGGAAAGGAAGTAAGGAAAGCTCTCTCTTGATTCCCAAACTGCATGTTGCTGTGATAGGCATTGCTCTGATTCATAGAAAAATAACATGGGTATACTTTTCCTCTTCTTTCTTTGAGAGATGTTCTCTGGAATCTGATGGCACAGGGTTAGCTGGTCGGAGAAGGGGAGGAAAACATGGCTTTTTAAAAAGGTTAAAGGTGTGTTAGGTTCTGGGGAAATTACTATGTCTATTCTGTCTCTTTGGGGATGAAAAAGTAGACAATATATTGGTGCAAATTTTGTTGTCAAATTTTGCAAGTGTAATCTGGATGTGTTCTGGGGCTGCAAATTGGGTCTGGGGCTCCACCAGTGGGTTGTTTACCCCTAAGTACATAGATAGCTCCCTCAATAATAGTGGGTCAAAACCACTCAAATGGCATCCTTGATTGTGCTATTGAAGTCCCACCCCTTTTACATCTTTTATGAAATATGTTCAAAATGGGTGAAGTTTTGATCATAGAGTTGTGCCCGCCATCTTAACATCTTTGACCCTCTCCTGCAGACATCCTTGGAGAATTTGCACACACATAGCACCCCCCTCCAAGTAATTTAAATCATAATTCCTGCTGCTAAAACAAACAGGGCTTATTAAGTATGGATGTCTATATAAAGGTATGTGTGTGTATTATAAAAATTAGGCTATAAAGAACTAGGCAACAGGTTAGGTGGATTATAACTAAACTCCCCGTTCAGTCTTCTTCCTCACCTATGAATCGATCTTTTGGAGAATTGATAGTATTATTCTGAAAATACCATTCTCCCCCTTGCTGTATCCGGGTGATTATCTCGGGTTTCTCCAGGGGAATTCCTGCCCAAGAGAAAGAAACATAAGAGAAAGGAGCATAACCAAAACATTTATGGCTTCCCAATTTCTCAGTGAAAAATTCTGAAAGTCAGGTCAAACACAAAGAGGCATCACATTGGTTTAAACATTAAAAACAGGCAGGAGAAGGGAGAGTTGATCTAGACCAGAACAAGTGATAAATAAGGATGCATCAATGTCAGTCTTATTCTCTTTCCCTTGAATGTCCCTGATTAACCTATCCAACGCTGTACAGGGCCAGTTCAGCATAGCAGCGAAAGTGGTGGAATAGGGGCAGGCAGACACAGTTCAAGCCCAGCTTCAACCCCAGAAGTTCACTAGATGACTTTGGGTCAGTCACTCTCTCTTTGGCCAATCTAACTTCCAGGGTTGCTATGGGGACAAATAGGAGGAAGGGTTTGCTATGTATAGGTAATCCTCGAATTACAATGATTTGTTTAGTGACTTTGAAATTACAAGGGTACTGAAAAAAGTAATTTATAACCAGTCCTCGCAGTTACGACTATCACAGCATCCCCAAGGTCACGTGATCAAAATTTGGATGCTTGGCATGTATTTAACGAAAGTTGCAGAATCCTGGGATCACATGACCATTTGCGACCTTCCCAGCCACTTCCAGCAAGCAAAGTCAATGAGGGAAGCCAGATTCACTTAATGATGTCACGATTCATTTAACTGCAGTGATTTGCTTAACAACTGTGGCAAAAAAAGGTTGCAAAATTGGGCACGACTCACTTAACAACTTGCTTAGCAATGGAAATTCTGGTCTCAATTGAGGTCATAAATTGAGGGCTACCTATATATCACCTTTAACTCCTGAAGGAAAGGCAGTGTCTGAACCAAATAAATAAACACCTTTACAGAATATTAGAAAGTTCAGACAATAACACTACGCTGGAGAGGAGACAACGATCATTTCCCCAAGACCTCCAAGGTCCTGCTAATCTAACATTCCAAGACAGATGTCCTCCAAATGTTGTGGACTACAAATCCCCACTCCAGTCATTTGGGTCCTTGGATCAGAAGCATTAGAAGCTAGATTCATCATGGAACTAGAAAAGCATTGTTCCTGAGTTGCCACGAAAACAAGGAGGGCTGAAGAAAACTGGCCAATCCTCACCCAGAGTGGACACATTCTGAAAGTTCTCCAGCGTGACATCATCATACAGTGCTCGTTGCTCCTCAGTTAGCAAAGCCCACTCTTCATTGGAGAACTTCACGTCAATGTCTTTGAGTGGCACTGGTGGCTTTTGGGTGGTGGAGAAAGGGGATGAAAGAGACACATTCAAAAATCAGATGAGGGGAAAAACAGAACTCCAAATAGATTAATCCCGAAATACACCAATTGGAAAGCTTTCATGAACCCTTAAATCCCTTCAGTCAGCTCTCTCAGCATAACTATTGTGAGAGAAAAGAAGGGTTCCATTACAAGCTGGGATTTTGCAAGAATGATGCTGCTTGGAAAGGAGGTAATTTTATTCGAGAGCATAAAAGATGGCACTCGAAGGTAGACTACAGTTTGGGGTACAGAAGCTGATAATGTTTATAGGAAAGCTGGTCTTTTGTGAGGTGTGTGTGAATGTGCTCTTTGTAATGTTTAATTTGGTGGATTATGTGCAGCTCTGGAAGCGAAATGTTTTGTTTGACTTTTATTTACAGATCTTTTCTTTGATACCGTGTTTCCCCGAAAATAAGACATCCCCCGAAAATAAGCCTTCCCCGGTCCCTGCCATTTCCTCTAGTTAGGGTTAGGAAGACAGAGCTGGAAATCAGGTAAGATGGCAAGAGGAGCCCCGTCTTGCTCCACGCACCCCAAAATAATAAGACCTCCCCAAAAATAAGGCCAAGCGTTTATTTCGGGGTTCAAAAAATATAAGACAAGGTCTTATTTTCGGGGAAACATGGTATGTGTTTATGTGCTGAGTTTGGGCACCACCTCTGTGTACCCAGGGAAACTATATTGTGAAAGGACTTTCCCTGTCTGCTATTATTTACTTAGGTTAATTAGTTTAGCCTGGTCATTACTGTAATTATCGATGGAGGAAGTGGCTTAGTGATATTTGCAATTTTGTATTAACTTTGTGTGCCACATAATTTTCTACTTTCAGTTATTTGCGGGTTGTGCTAATGATTAAAAGAAAGGATAGAGGCAGTGCAGGAATAAATTAAATTTCTGAATTAAATTTCTTCCAACACTGTGGAGTTCAAATGATGTCATCATTTGAACTCCATGTGACTGCATTTTGGGCTCTCGGCAACTAGGATGTTTTTCAGCTATTGGCAGCACTCTCTGTCACATGTCAAGATTTACAACAGTTTTTCCAGTTTTTCTGGAAACCAGCATTTTAGATTTACCTATAGTGAACAACAGGTTCACTTAACAACCACCACGAAAAAGGTCATAAAATCTAATTTGGTTATGCCCCATCACAACTTAAGACCGTCATTCCCAGGCTCAGTTACAATTGTAACTCAAGGACCACCTGTATAACTAAACTCAGCAACTTCCTACCGTATATCAAATTGTTTTTCCACCACTTATATCCCTCTCACCTCATTTCCCAGCTGGAAACTTTCAACAAGATCCACAACCTGAGCACAAGTCTCTGGACAGCATCCTCGGACCCAGTCTTGTATTTCTGGGGGCAGGATGATGAGAAACTGCTCCAGTATTAGTAACTCCAAAATCTGTTCTTTGGTGTGCCTTTCCGGCTTCAACCAGCGCTGTCCAAGGGCCTGGAGAATTTGGCAGGTTTCTCGGGGGCCCATGGCTTCCTGGTAACGGAACTGCCTGAAGCACTGGTGTTGCATTTCAGTTGTGATGCCATATTGGTGCAGGATGCGCTCTTTGACCACATCGTAGTCATTGGCAAGATTGGGTTCCAAGATGCTGCAGGCTAGAAGAGCTTTGCGGCTCAGATATGGCTTCAGTTTAGCAACCCACTCTGCCCTGGGCCAGCGGTTGGTGTAGGCCACAGACTCAAATCCCTCCAGGTAGTCTTCAATGTCATCCTCTAGGTGGAGTTGAAGCATCCATGTGTCTTTCAGTGGAAGGGACAAGGGTGGTACAACCTCAGGAACAGTATCCACACCCGCCACAACCTCTTCAGATGAACTTGCTGGCTCTGAGCTCTTCAAAGGACTAACTGTTTCATTAGATTGCAGCTTTGCGCGGTTCGTGGCATCTGGCCATGACTGGCTGCACATTGATTGCAATACTTGAGTGACCACAAGTGATGGCCCATTCCCAGCATCTTTCCAGCATTGAGGTGTTTTGGGAGGACCTTCCTGTGATGTCGTCTGAGGGAGCAGTTCTTCAGTATTCCCACAATGCACTAAACTTGGTAGCTCGGTTGCATTTGTAGAATGATAAGTCTCTTTAGAAGTTGGTTGCAATTGGCTCTCCCTGTCAAAGGTCAATCCAGTCTCCATTGTAGTAGCTATTGTCTTTCCAAGCCAGTGACCTGGATCTAAACCACTTTCCAAGAAGCTGTTGAGATGTGCTTAACAGTCAATGCAGTCTTTTAGAGCCAATAAATAATTTGCTACTACTTAAGTTGGTTGTGAAATACTTGTGACAACAGCAGAAGCAAGAGATATAGCAGCCTTCTAGTCTGAAATTGCAGTGCTTCCAAGGAATCCTTCTAAGCAGAGAGAGTGGGGGGGAAAGTCAAAGGCTTATGGTTACATAATTAAGATTTCTCCTAATTTCAGAAAACAGGTTAGCATCAGAATGTCCAGGGTGAAAAAAGCAAAAACAAATCAGAATCTACTGTCCATAGAGAATTTGGATAGACAGGATATTGTGAATTGGCCAATTTTTATTTATTTAAATTATTTTTTTTTATTTTATTAACCACTGATATCTTCTAACTCTTCTAGCAGTAGAAGGGTTTTTTTTTTTTTAAGTCAGGTTAAAAAGATGGTATATAAATGTGAGGGGGAGTATTACTTGCAAGTATTGTTTGTGGGATCACATCATATTGAAGAAAGACTATTTAACATCGAATATCAAACATGTGTTCCCCCAACTGAGATTTCAGGTGCAAAATTTCAGGGTGAGGAAGCTGTTTCAGGGGAAATCAAACTGGCACCTACTTGCCCCTTTGTGATGGAAAATGAGTGCTAGAAATTTAGAAGAAATTTGTTTGGCTCACCTTTTGATATTAATTCATCTAATCCATGAGAGCCAGTTTGGTGTAATGGTTAAGGCATCAGGCTAGAAAACGGGAAACATGAACTCCAGTCCTGCCTTAGGCACAATACCAGCTGGGTGATTTTGGGCCAGTCACTTTCTCTCAGCCTTAGGAAGAAGGCAATGGCAAACTATTTCTGATAATCTTTCCAAGAAAACTACAGAGATTTCTCCAGGCAGTCTCTGAGACTCAGAGATGATTAAACAGAAGGGGTGGGGGTGGGGGAATCTATAGGTGAACCAGAATAAAGGCTTGTGGTCTTACTCATTCTCTAAATTTTGTGGCACAATCAGCACATTTTTAAAAATGTATCCAGATACATAAATTAGGCACAAGGAAACGATGTTACAGAATTACAATACTCAGCAACCTTTCAACTACCATGGTAAAGGGTTAAAGATGTTGGCATTTGCCCATAGCAACAACAACAATGCATACTGGTGCTGAAATAGATTACAAGTTTGGGGGGAAATGAGACATTAAGTGAAACTGATTTTAATCCTGCAAGTATATCTGTTCACTTCAGTTCCACTCCAGTGGAACACTCCAGTTCCACTCCAGTTTCAGTTCAATATTGGCTGTTAAATGTTTCCTGATATGGAATGTCCTTTATTGATGCAACCTGGAATGGATTCATCAAGGTTTCAAAAGTCTCTTCACAAACAGCATGAAATATGGATTACTGCATCAGAAACTGCCTCTGGCAACGTTTGTGAATATTTGGGGTTGATAAAGCCAGCCTTGTTCCAATCTCAGAAGCCAGGTCTTCTACCCGAATGGACAGAATACCTGGCCTCAGGACAAAGGAAGGTGATGTCTGCTCTACAATTCCCAGCCTCATCAGGAAGTATGACTAATGACAAGGGATACTAAAAGAATTTTACAAATAGTCCTCGACTTACGACCAGTCATTCAGTGACCATTCAAAGTTACAATGGACTTCCAAAAAGTGAGTTATGATCCAGTTTTGAAGTTCTAATGTCGCCCACCCCTCCACAGTCACATGACTGCATTTTGGGCACTGGACAAAGTCTGCATTTATGGCCATTTGCAGTGCCCTGTGGTCATGTGACCATGATTTATGACATTTTTGCCAGAAACCCAGCATTTACAATGGGTTCCCTTATCAAATGTCACCAAAAAAGTCATACAATCAGAAACGGATATGTGGGGACTTATGTTACAACCATCACAATTTATGACTGTAATTATGGGGCTCAATTATGGCCGTAAGGACTACCTCGATATTGGGGGTGTCACAGGTTTTCTGTCCCTGTTTCAAAGGAACCTTCCTCAACCTCAAGTCTTCAATAGAACCGAGATCCAGATTCTCCAGCCTGCATGGCTGTTGCTGATTCATGGGAGAAAATGACCAGACTTACAATCAGGTAGGCAAAAGAAGAGATACAATACCTACAATCCTACTAGGAATTAAAACAGTCAACATTTCAGGTTGGAAAATAAAACAATTAGTAGTCATCTATTGTTTCCTCTTTAGGGACAATGCCTTCTGCATTGTAGGAAGCTTTGCACTTAGCCCCGATTTGCAGTTTGGCACAGGCCAGCTGAGTTCAGAAACAGAGAATCACTTGCATTTAATATGCTGGCCTATATTTTAGGAGCCGCGGTGGCGCAGTGGTTAGAGTGCAGTACTGCAGGCTACTTCTGCTGATCACTGGCTGCCAGCAGTTTGGCAGATCGAATCTCACCAGGCTCAAGGTTGACTCAGCCTTCCATCCTTCCGAGGTCGGTAAAATGAGGACACAGATTGTTGGGGGCAATATGCTGATTCTGTAAACCGCTTAGAGAGGGCTGTAAAGCACTATGAAGCGGTATATAAGTCTAAGTGCTATTGCTATTGCTATATTGTTCTTTATTATTCATGTACTGTATATTCTTTTTCTTCCTAGTGTTTTCCAGAAAAAGTTGTGCTTTTTTTGTTTTGTTTTAACTGAGTGTGTTGATCTATTGGTTGCAACAGAAATTGACCAACCAGCTTGTCACCCAAGTATAATGTCGTAGGCTCAGAGTGAGTGACTGGCTCAAAGTCACCCAGCCAGTTTTTCATGCTTAAGGTGGAACTAGAACTCACCATCTCCCGGTTTTTAGCCTGGTTCCTTAACCACTAAACCAAACCAGCTTTCCCATTCATATACTGGATATAAGGCGCCTAAAAAGGGTTTACAGTTGTTTCATTTTCCTCCCTTTTGTGGTAGCTTGTTTCGGTTTCATCATGATGCAGCATTGTCTTTTGTCAAACCTGCCTCTTCTTCCCCAAGAGAACTAACCAAGACTTTCCCATCATCTCAAGTCCAGAACCTCAAGGCCTGCTCAGGTTCCATCTCTCACAACAACTTTCATCCCTTCTGAGAGGTAGAAGTATGAGTCAAGCTTAGAGGGACCTGTCCACTAGCTGTTTATGGTCATGTGCTTTTTTAAAAAAATACACGTGTTCTGGATCAAGGTCCATCTTTTCACGGAGAGATGAGCTCAAACGTCCAATTCACTGCTTAAACTCCTCCCCACCTTTTTCAGCCCACAGACACCCCCCCACACCCACACACTTTTTGGGGTCAGCAGGCAACCACATCCTACATGTACTTTGTCCCAGAATCCACGTCAAATAATGAAATCTATGACATAATATATTCACGATGCACAATCAAGCAACATACCTTTTCCCACTTCCTGCTCCACTGAAGGAATTCCTTGACTCACCCAGATTTTTTTTGCCAGTGCCTCTCTTTCCGCTCCTTCTTTGAAATCTTCTTCCTGTACCACATCGATCCACAAATATTCTCTCTTCACTTTCCCTTGGCAACTCTTCATGCCTCTCAGATCACACCTATATGCGGTACAACATTCTCCGAGCTATTTCTTCAACTCGCACAAATCCTTCTGGATTTCCTCTTGCCCACCAATTGTCCGGTTTCTTCTACTGCTGTCTTTTGGCATCTGCTCCTTTGATCTTACTGTGTCTTTTCTCACAGTCCTATTTGCTCAGACAGGCCGTACTTGCTCTGTGGCTGTCCAATCATAAACATCTGGAGGCTATTTTTAAACCTCTGAATTAAGCATGAGATAGGCAGGAAAGCCTGTCACTCTGAAGACGCAAGACTGACGCTTCGGGTTTGTTTTTTTTTCCCCCCTTCTGCCTTCACTCCCAATTCTGACGTAGCCAACCTCTCACTCTGCATTTCCTTGTGCAGTAGCAATGCAATCCACAAACCTTAATCCAATCCACACATTCTTTGCTAATAGCCAAAGGGGCATACAGCCTGCATGCTTATAAACTCTTCTGCCCACCTTGACAGTCAACCAGGCAAGAGACTTTGAAAACCACTTTTTTTTTTTTTACAAAAAAATATTTAATCCTTATTCTAGCAACACTAAGATGCATTGCCATTTTCAACTCTTCCTTCTCCTTTGATGAAAGAGAGACTGCAGCTTAACTGGAGAATCTGGGGCAACATTTGCAGAAGTTTGTGCTGTGTTGTTCCTAAGGTCCTAAGGCTGCCACCCACTGCTTAGTGACGTGGTTGGAAATATGCGTTAAAAAAATCTTCCTAGGTGTGGAGTACTACAATAAACGATATACATTTAAAAAGATCGGTTACATCTATCACAATCATCAACTTGAGGCCTGAATTATGAAAGCTCATTTCTGTGGTAAATGTACTGTCTGTCTGTAAGCAAAACCACTCCCCATCTCAATGCATTTGAAAAGAATTGATTTGGGGATAGGTGCAGACACTACTGGGCTAAGTTTTCTTCCCATCCTGTGCGAAAGGCCTTTCTTAGCCCTGCTGCTTGGAAAGCAAATTTGGCTGAGCAAGACAGAATATAGTTACAGGTAGCTCTCAACTTATGATCACAATTGGGACCAGAAATTGTTGTTGCTAAGCAAGGCAGTTGTTAAGTGAGTCGTGCCTGATTTTACAATCATTTTGCCATGGTTGTTAAGCAAATCACTGCAGCTGTTAAACAAATCATGCAGTCATTAAGCAAATCTGGCTTCCCCCATTGTCTATGGAGATTCTCAGTCATCCAGGTCATGGTTGTCCCAAAGGTGCTTTTTCCAGAGGCAACTGGACTTTCTGGTTTTTATTTGAAGACGTTTCGCTTCTCATGCAAGAAGCTTCTTCAGCTTTGCCTGGATAGTGGGGCTGAATTCTTCAGTCAGAGCTGAAGAAGCTTCTTGGATGAGAAGGGAAACATCTTCAAAGAAAAACCAGAAAGTTCAGTTGCCTCTTGAAAAAAGCACCTTTCGGCTTTCCCATTGACGTTGCTTGTCGGGAACAAACTGGGAAGGTCGCAGATGATAATCATGTGACCTCAGGATGCTGCAACCATCATATGCTGATTGCCAAGTGCCCAGATTTTGCTCAAGAAACCATGGAGATGCTGTGCAAGGACCAGTTCTATGTCACTCTTTTCAGTGTTGTCATCACTGAACTGTCGTAAGTCGAGGACTACCTGTATTATCTTAAGTTGTTTTTGAAAGCAATGTTTATACGCAGATTTTCCATTTTTTTTTCATCTAGTAAATGAGCTGTAATCACATCAAACCGCTCTTTTTTATATTGCTTCTAACTTGCAAACCCCTCTCTTCATTATAGAGAGAAATGCAACAGCCATGAGCTTTTATGTTTCTGTGCTACCATCTGCTGTCTAGAAATTACACCTTTAATCTCTTCTATACCACAATAGATGAATGAATCATTTTATTGCCAAACAATTTGACCAGGTTGATACTAAAGTCAGGATGGTGGCCACAAAGATGTGATTGAAATTTCACTCATTTTTTAATGTGGTGTTACATGTGCTTCACATGTATTTTTACACAACATACATAAAAACAGAAGTTCAGTTGCAACCTCATGCCTACTATCTTGAGTATTTTTAACCACACCCTGCAAACTCCCCAGCATTGTTCTAAAGTTCGTTTTAATCATAGTTCATTTAATAAGTGTCAGCCCAGATGGACCAGACTACGAAATCAATTCCACAGGAAGATTAAAACTACTTTTATTGAGATTGGTTAGAGTACAATAACAGAAAGTCTGGTGGTGCTGTGACCCCTCCCCCACGCCTTATAGTTCAGTGAATTAGGGAGTTGTCTGCCTGAGTAACTTCTGAATGTTATCTGACTGTTTCAGCCTTAAAAATGCTTCCACCCTTTTTTGCTTATGTAACAGTTCCTGCATATCTCTATCAGCGTCACCTTCTTTGCTTTCTACAGTAAGTTTCTGTTAGTTGTGTTTGCCCACCAACATCATATTATGAATGAGCTCAATATATGATGGGTTTCAATGGGGTTCTTTTTTCTGTTCATATTTTTTACTTCTAATGGAAATGGCATAGTTACTTGCCAGAGATACTAACTGAAGCTACAATTACTGGTAGTTGCTTAACAGACAAAGCACTACAAACTGTAACCACACAAATACTTTCCATCTGAACCACATCAGTAATTCAATTACTCCACAGTCTTGTCCAAACATTAAGTAACACTAGGATAGAATATAATGCGTGCTTTTGCATGTCTCTTAATCAGATAGATTAAGCTCTTTGCACAGTAACCCATCTAATAATAATTTTTGGTCTTATAAAGCCCATTACAATGGTTAATTTATACTTCCTTTTTTACTCAGTTATGCAATTGCCAGTGTTCACATAAATGTGTCTGTGCATTGTGTACAATAGTTTTCCCAGGTCCTTAAATAGCCTATGAAGCAGGTTTTTCCATCATGGCAAAGAAGCCGCCTTTTGAAGTTTCATTTCTACAAGCAATGTTTGGAGCCACGGGTTCAGATTGGGAATTTCAGAAAGGCGATGTGCATATTATACTCCTGAAAGACACCTGGCTGTCAAGTGGAATCTTGTCCACGGAGGAGAAAAAGTAGTTGCTGAAAATTATGAGGACTGGAATTTCTGGATTAAGACAGGTTGCATGTGTTAATTAGGTTATCAACACCGGATGTCTGTGGCTACAATATATTGTCTTGTTCAATAGATATGTACAATGTAATGTGATATTACAGGTAGTCCTTGACTTATTACTGTTCATTTAAAGATTGTTCAAAGTTATTACAGCCTCAGAAAAAGTGATTTAGCAATAGCACTTAGACTTATATACTGCTTCACAGTGCTTTACAGCCCTCTCTAAGCAATTTATAGAATCAGCATATTGCCCCCAACAATCTGGGTCCTCATTTTACGACCTCGGAAGGATGGAAGGCTGAGTCAACCTTGAGCCTAGTGAGAATTGAACTGCTGAACTGCTGGCTGCCAACAATCAGCAGAAGTAGCCTGCAGTACTGCATTCTAACCACTGTGCCACCACGGCTCTTTTATGGCCCATCCTTGAAGTTACAACCATTTCATCGTCCCCACAATCAAGTGATCACAATTTGGGCCCTTAGCCACAGCTCACAATTACCACATTTGCAGCATCTTGCAGTCACGTGAACATAATTTGCAATCTTCCCAGCCCGCTTCCAACAAGCAAAGTCAAAATATAATGTGATCCTTAAGTGAATCTGGGGAAGCCAGATTCACTTAACGACCGACCACATGATTCACTTAATAATCACATGATTCGCTTAACAACTGCAATATAATGGTTGTAAAATTGGGTCCAGTCACATGATGACTCACTTAATGACTGCATCACTTAGCAACTGATGTTCCGGTCCCAATTGTGGTCATACGTTGAGGACTACCTGTACTTATATTTACTGCATTCCTCTCCGATATTGGTGCATGAACCTGAAAATCTGAGTAATACTTTCTATGTCTAATACAACAGACCCACATACAGTTTATACCCGTGTTTCCCCAGCATGGATAGCTGGGGAATTCTGGGAGTTGAAGTCCACATACCTTAAAGTTCCCAAGGTTGAGAAACACTGGTTTATACCACTTAATCAACATCTCTTTTTTTATTTTATTTCTGTGACAGAATAACACTGCTCCCTCCCCTCTGGAAAAAGATGAATGGTTAATATAGGGGCAGGGGAAAAAGCAGAATAATTTGTGAAAAGAGTCCGGGATGTTCTGTTTCAAACCTCTGTTTGTGGGCTTTTGTGTTGCATCTGGTTGTCGGGATGTCTCCTTCACCTATCTCTGTGATGGCGAACCTATGGCACGCGTGCCAGAGGTGGCACACAGAGCCCTCTCTGTGGGCACGTGTGCCATCGCCAGCTGCTCTTCTGGTTTCTGGCGCGCACATTTGCGCCACCCAGTTGGTCTTTGCATGCGCCGGAACGCCAGAAACCCAAAGACCAGCTGGCCAGCTCTGGCGCGCATGAAGACCAGCTGGCTGGTGCACATGCACATGCCGGAAACCCGAAGAGCATGCGCGCACCAGCCAGCTGGTCTTCGGGTTTCTGGCGCTCTAGTGCATGCATGCACACGCGTTCCAGTTTGGGCACTCGGTGCTGAAAAGGTTCACCATCACTGACCTATCTGCAGTAATGTTCTTCCCATCGAACTGAAGAAGCCTCTGGCAAGAATGGGAAATGTATCCTTGGATATATAAACCCTTAAGATAGACGTTTCTTGTTTCTCTTGTGTGGCGTAGCAAGGTTTATTACCCTCAAATCCAAGAAAATAGCCAGTAGCCAAGTTTAGAGAATAAAATTACTTTAGGAATAAGATGAATTCAGGATGTGCAAATGTAATGCTGCTTTTTGTGTGTGTCAATTTTTTTTTATTTTTTTCCATATAAACATACATATTTTGTGGACAGTGCTTTGACTGGGTCAAGTCTTTTTTAAACAACTCTAAAAATAATAATACAAATCAGTATGTGTAGTCCTAATCTTCCAACTTCAACAATGCTATTCTCTTTTCATAATCGTTTATCATTTTCCCATTAATTCATTTAAACATAAATAACATTTCTTTGCGCCATGTATTTGTTATCCCCTACTAAATACTATTATTTAATATTTTAAAAATTACTCATTATTCCACCATAACTTCAATATTCCAAATATGTAGGATTACTAATAACGCCAAATATTAACAATATTTAATCAATCCCGCGAGTGTATCTCAAAATCCCCACAATTTCCAATCCTTAATATTTTAAATTCACAATATACTTTAACACACTGTAAATATTAATAATACAATTACATTTCCTAATCCTAAATTCCCATCTACTAGACTTAACTTTATATATATATAAATTGCCTAAGAAGGGTATGGCTAGCTGATGAGAGCTAAATAGCTTGAAATAGATCTATACTAGTCTCCCTTTATTTCGTTATCAGTAAAAATGTTATTTATAGGAAAAATGGTTTGTAATGTATTTGA
>QLTV01000657.1:53756-78238 GCA_003457575.1 Thermophis baileyi | reverse complement strand
GTATATATATATATATGTATGTATGTATGTATGTATGTATGTATGTATGTATGTATGTATGTATGTATGTATGTATGTATGTATATGTATATTTTCTCTGTTAAATCACCTGGTATACCCAATTATGGGACAAAGCATACTGCTTCCTTTTTGCCTTTCGGCCCCTCCAGGGGCCATCCAGACAGTTAATTACAAACGACAGTCCGTTTCTATATGTTATATTTTTACATAAATAAAGGGAGACTAGTATAGATCTATTTCAAGCTATTTAGCTCTCATCAGCTAGCCACATCCTTATGGGATTAGATATATATATCTACTACTATTTTCCCTGTTAGTATTTTCCCATTTTATTAATATATCTTCTTTTTATTAATGTTATTAATATATCTTCCCATTTTATTAATATATCTTTCTTTTTATTAATATATCTTAGATATACCTTTCTAAGATCCCATCATTTATTGACTTTTTAGTCAACCTTTTATCTCTCTCTCTTGGATTCTTATAGCTTTTTTTGATATTTTTGTGCCTGCTAAACATTCTCTTCTGAATATCCTTTGTCTCTTGCTGTATTATTGCTGTATTATTTGAACACCCATCAACAAGACTTCTTTTTCTTTTTTTAAGAAGTTTTTCTTTTTTCTCTCTATTTCTATTATAAGCTTTTGAGGAGTTATCTAATTGATTCCTACTTATTAATCCTTTCTCTTCTTTATTTTTAGCTTCTTACATCTTGTTTTGAGTTTCTTCTAATTTCTCATCTATTTGTTGAATATCATATACCCGTATTTTTCAGAGTATAAGATGCACCGGAGTATAAGACATACCTTAGTTTTGGGGGAGGAAAATAGGGGGCGGGGAATTCTGCCTCCCAGGTATTCATCTGGCTAGTCCTTAGTCTGGTCAGCTTCAGCACATTAGTTTGCTGGTTTTGTGTGCACTTGCCTGTTTTTTATTCACTGATTATTACTTGTACAGATGCTGTTAAAATTGATGTGGCTTTCTTGAAGTATACATTATTCTCTGCTATTTAAAAGAAGATACAATAGCACTGGGCCTCTTCAGATCAAGCATTTATTTTAAAAAGCTTCTTCATTTTGTTAAGTTGTCTAGAACAATAATAAAGCAGTCTTTAAAAAATAAGTCTAATAATTTGAACATTCTATAGACATTTATAGTTATTGACTTACCTCCTTGCATCCAGTTTCAGCAGTCTGATTTGCACAAGGAAATAAAATGCTGCCTCTGCCTCCCAGCAAGTTGCCTCCTTGCAGTTCTAGTTTCACTTTCATTTTAGCAGTGGGCCTGCCTGCAGCCTCTCAGCTGATGGTCGGGAGGCCCATAATCAATTGCTTTTGCTAATCAGGCTCTGCACTGTTTGCTGCAAGGAAGTAAATTGCTGGGAGGCAGAGGCCAAAGGGTGGGGGTGGCTGGGTGGGGCTACATTAGGTGTATAAGGACCAAAGTTTTCACCCTCTTTTGGGGGGTAAAAATGTGCCTCTTATACTCTGAAAAATAGGGTACCTCTTCCCCCCCCCCATTCACGTGAGTGACTTCTACATTCATTCCTGTGTCTTTATTGTTCTTTAACGATTCACGCACACTTTTTAATATCAAAACTATCTCTTCAAATACCTCTGTCATCCCCATTAATTCCATTTATAACAATTAATCAAAATTACTCAGTATAGTTCTGTAATTCCAATGTCTCAATATTTTAAGTCTACTTTTATACTCTTTAAAATTCTTTAGTAATTTACAACCTTAAAGTTTCCCATTATATATCTTCCCAATTGTTTAAATTTTAAAGTCTTATTTAACTTTCCTTTTTTTCTCTTTTCTTCTATCACCTTTCTTCTTTTGACTTGTAGATTGTTCTGTTGAATAATGTTAATAATCCAAATCCAAGTTAATTCACTAGATTTCTCCAATCTTTCAAATCCATAGTCCAATAGCTAATTTTAATAAAGTTTAGTTATTTACAAGTTAGTTCCTTTTAAAAATCTTCAGAGGGGAAGCAAAAAAGAAAAGAAAAAGAAAAGAAACTCATTAAACTCTCTCAAGTTATCCAAGTCGTCTTCTAATGTGAAATCAAGGTCAGGTCGTCTTCCAGATGTTGTTACCGTACTTCTATTCTGTGTATTAGTCTTTATGTGTATTGAATTCACTTTCACTAAGTGTACTGCGGCTATAGTGCTGTAGTGCCTCTCTTCTTCCAGTAGATGGCACACTTATTCCCAAATCCAACATTAAGCAATCTGTCAAAAACAGCTGATTATCAATAAATCCAGGGGGTTTAAAAATACAAATAGACAAAACAATTTCTCCCGAAAATCACTTTTCAAATTGTTTGAGCTTTTTTTCAAGCTTTCTATGTTTTATAGCTTCCCTTGGACTTCTTTTGCCTCTCAATTTTCAGTATTTTTTCCTCCATGTGTTAAGTCACCGCTATCTTAGGCTTAGGAATTATCTTTTAATATACTTGTTTTTACATCTGGTCTTTAGAGTGAAAGTTGGTAATTATCTCACCCAGTTTCAATGCTCTGTCCATACAATGCTCCAGCACAAATCTTGTGGTCCCGGTTGTCCCAGCTTTGTGACTGCCAAAAATGGCCGTCGTCCCTGCTGCTGTTCGGGAGAGCTTGCTTCGGACCTAATGAGGAAATTGCGGATTCCTCGTGGTCAGCGAAGCACCTCTCCTTCCTTCACCATCCCTACAAGGCGGCTGTGACCCCGTAGGGTCTCCCGGCAGCAGTTACCGGCTGGATTTCACCAGGCTCGGTGGAGCCCGCTATTTTCAAGCCGTTCTCGCCGCGACGTCAAACTGGAAGTCTAATGTAATGCTGCTTTTAATTGAGGTAGGGAGTTAAAATAGTGTCTAAAATGTGCTTGGCTACTTTGTGGCTCAATATGTTGAATACGTTTAGCTTATAATGGTTACAGTACTTTAGTACAGTATGGTACTTTACAGTGCAATGTGCTGTGTGAATCAAAGCAACGGAAAGAACTCAATAAACCATGATTCAGTAGCCATGGATTAGCCTATTGCAATTCATGCAGCAAATCCAATAAGTAAAATTCAGTTATTCTTTTTCTTTTGTTCACTGTAGTTTTTGCAAATATATTTATTTCTGTGTATTGTACATGAAAGTTCATTCTCATGAAATCTCACTTTTTGGAGTACTCTAAAGGGCAAACTCCCTTTGCTTTGCACATAGAAAAAAATGCAAGTTGTAAGAAAAACATGAAACATACCCTTACTATTGAAGATTTAAACAAACTGACAACAAAATTTATTTGGTTAGGGAAAAAACTATGAATTAAACTAAAGTTATTACAGGACAGTAGACATAAAGGAGGCTTTGGGCTCCCAGATTGGGAGCTGTATTATCAAGCAGCAGCTCTTACCTGGATAAAAGATTGGATAGATTTAAAGAATAAAAGAACTTTGGCATTAGAAGGACACGATCTACAAATGGGTTGGCACACATTCATATGGGATGGGAAAGGCAAAACACATAGTTATTTTCAGAGACATCAAATTAGAGATGCCTTACTACAAGTATGGCTAAAAATCAAACAGAACCCCTACAATAAAATACCAGTCTGGTTATCAACTATGGAAGCACTAATATATCCAAATGTGCTGGACCTAGACAAAATAGCAAGATATAAAGACATAATAAACGATCAGGGGAAGCTAAAAACTCAACAAGAATTTAAAAACCAGGGAATTGATGTAGATTGGAGGCCTTACATGCAAATCCAGACAAGATACAAGAAAGATGCAGAACTGTATGGGTTTTACAAGGAACCACAAGAATTGGACAAGATTTTGCAGGGGACAGAGGAAAAATTGATAAAAAAAACCCTATACAACTACCTATTGAGATTCAAAATGGAAGAAGAAACAGTAAAAGAAACCATGATAACCTGGGCAAATTTTTTTGGCTATACCATAGATTTAGATAATTGGGAAAAATTGTGGGGGGGGAACTACAAATTGACAATGTCGGCAGCATATAGAGAAAACCTATACAAAATGTTTTACAGATGGCATCTACCTCCAGGGAGATTAGCAAAAATGTTTTCAAATAGATCACCGGAATGCTGGAAATGTAGACAGGCCCAGGGAACATACTACCACATGTGGTGGACGTGTTCAGTAGCAAAAAAATATTGGATAAGAATAAGAAATTGGCTAGAGGAAATAACCGAACAACAAATAGAGTTAAAACTGGAGTTATTCTTATTAGGCATATTAACAGGGAACTACGACAAAAAAAACCCAATATCTAATGCTACATGTACTAACAGCGGCCAGAATTGTTTATGCGCAGAATTGGAAAAATGGAAACATACCGCCAGAGGAAACTGTAATAAAGTGTTAGAGTGCGCTGAGATGGATAGGTTGACAATGGACTTAAAAGATAGACGAGAAACCAAATATATTGGAATGTATGGTACAAATGATTAGATAATAGAGGTAAAGATTAGGGAATTAAGAAGAAAAGAGGAGTAAGGAACTAGAAAATTATATATATAATGTAAAAAATATTGAGAGTAACAACCAGGCATTGTGTACATATCAGCATATTAGAATGGCAGCATAGATAAAGGAATGCATATAGATAGATAGATAGATAGATAGATAGATAGATAGATAGATAGATAGATAGATAGATAAATAGATAGATAGATAGATAGATAGATATAGGGGAAAATGTATTGATATTGGATGTATACTGATACTGAAGTGTTGCAAAGATGAAAATTGTGATACAAAATGGAAAAAACTGCTTAATAAAAATTATTAAAAGAAAAAGATTGCTAGCACAAATATCAGTCACATCCCAAATAAGTTTCTATTGCCTGTCAAAGATAATTAAGGGCCTTCTCCATTTTTCTTTTCTAAAAATGAGGAAATTATGTAACAGGTTTGTATGAAATGGATTGGTGGAAACTGAAGAATACTGCATCCAGTTTTGGTCACCACATTATAAAAAAAAATGTTGAAACTGGAAAGGCTGCAGAAAAGAGCAACAAAGATGATTAGGGGGGCCCAAAACATAAGAACTGTTGTAGGAATTGGGTATGTTTAGTCTAGTGAAAAGAAGGACCAGGGGTGACATGATAGAAGTGTTCCAATATCTTAGGGTTTGCCACAAAGAAGCGGGGGGGGGGGGTGTCAACCTATTCTCTGAAGCACCTGAAGGAAGGACAAGAAGCAATGGATGGAAACTAATCAAGGAGAGAAGCAACCTAGAACTAAGGAGAAATTTCCTAACAGCAAGAACAATTAACCAGTGGAACAGTTTGCCTCCGGAAGTTGTGGGTGCTCCATCACTGGAGGTTTTAAGAGGAGATGGGACAACCGTTTGTCTGAAACGGTATAGGGTTTTCTCCTTGAGCAGGGGGTTGGACTGGAAGACCTCCAAGGTCCCTTCCAACTCTGTTATTCTGAAGAAAATCCTTGCAATCTTATTGAATTACTATATTTCAATTAAAGCAGGCTTCAAATAGAATGACAAGTGCATCTTGGAGGCCAGTAACCCCAGCATGCTGGCTGGGGAATTATGTGAGTTGAAATCCACAGAGTTTAAAGCTGTCAAAGTTGAGAAACACAATTTTAAGCAAAGGATAGTCTGTAATGTTTTCATTTGTGATTCTAAAAAATGATGCTTAGCCTGTCATTTAAAGACTGTATTCTTGCACAGCCTTTGTGGCTTTTGAACGTGTTTTTTGCACCCCTTAAAAATGTGTCCAAAAATTAATTGTGTGGCATTTCGTGCCATTTTGAGGTAGGAAAGTTATGAAATATACTGGGAAGCCAACTTAAAGAAGTATTAAATGGGGGGAGGGGAAGCAGAATATCCCTGAAGGAAGAAAAATCTTACATTTTGCACATCACCATCCAGCCCCTGAGCAACCCCCATCTGGAAATTTGCTCATTAATGGCATACCATTAACTGCACAGATATCACAGAGAACCTGGGCTCCACCAGTAATTTTATTATTTCAATAATCCTCATCCGGCATTCCCCATTGACAGATGCTATGGGAATTGTAATCCAAATCCTCCGATGACAACCGATTGCCTACTCCTATGTACAAGGTTGCCATTAGAGGAAAGTGCCGTGCAGGGCCAGCCTTCTCTTTCCAAGAAAGTTTTTTACTCATTGGAGCAACTAAGCAGACGCCAGTCATTATCACTCCGTCTATTTCCATTTCTCGCTAGTGGTGAAATACTTGTGCGGTGGAGGACTCTGCACATGCGCAGACATTTCACTTTGCCCGTGCGGCCCAAGTCCGGAAGTGACTTCACCCACGAAGTTGTTCGTTTTCCTCTTCCCTCCCGGTCTTTTTCCTTGTCTCTCGTATCCTTAAGCTTCAGCACCAGGGAAGCTGGTCTTTGCAAAGCGGCTCAGGGAATCTTTCCAAGCGAAGGACTGGGGAGTGAGTTTCCACTGAAAAAAAATAAAGGAGGGGAGGGGGAATCGGCACTGAAAAATTGACTTGCCGAGAAGAAAGAGTTAATTTCAGGCTCTTCCCCCGACAGGGCGGAGCTTTGAGTGGAAAGATTCTGCAGAATTCTGGGATTTTATTCCGAAGTTTCGTAGGTAGGTAAGGGGGGGGAGCTGATGGAGAGGGCGGAGTAATGGGTTAATTGCAGCAAATGATGGAAGACCCCATCCCGACCTTCAGTCTTTCCGCGTATGTTTAGGATCGCAGGTTTAAAACTGTCTTCTCCGACCAATCGGGCATTCTGAAACCAAGGTTAGGGCAGGCAGGTTTATGCCGTTACCATAATAGAAGGGTAAATGCCGAAATGGGGAGCGTGGCTTGTTTTTTTAGACGTTATCCTGTACGTGTGAAATAAAGAGCAAAATAACGAATCAATAGCAAGAAGAGCATCCTTGGAAGTATAATCCGTTAAAAAAAAACACCAAGGATTTGCACCTTATTTTGATGTTCTTTTGATAGCTATCCTATTCCTAACACTTTGGACATAATAAATAGATCATTAAGGTTTGGTTGTTTTAGGCTTTGCTGTTGGGCCTGGGAGGGGGAACTCCAGAATTTACATTTCTGAAATGTTCAGATAAACTATACACGTGGGTTATACCTTTTGAGGAGGGTAGTTGTGATTATCCCACTCTTAACTGAGCCGTTTTTTGTGCTGTGGGTCTGTTTTTGGAAAACTTTTTGGCAAAGGGGTTAAAGGGGCAGCATTTGAATACTTGAAACACTTGAGTTCTAGTCCTGCCCTAGCTATGAAAGTCTGCTAGGTGACTTTGGGCCGAAGGAAAAACTGAATAGCAAGCTGCTTCTGAAAATGTCATCAAGAACACCTGTGTGGATTTGTTCCTGTGGTCACCAAGAATTAGGATTGATTTAATAGGACACCGCCACCATGTTTATATAGAGAGATTATATTTTCTTTGACGTGTCTCCATGATAATTTTCCTTCATATTCTCTTTTGTTCCAGGATCTTTGGCCAATCCAGTCATGTCCGTGGGCTGCATTTACGCACGGCTGAGTCCTCTGCTTCGACCATCCCGTGTGATGCTTTTCCATCATCCCAGTTGTGCCATCCATGCCTCCAGTGTCACGCTTGCTGGACACAACAAGTGGTCCAAAGTCAAACATGTTAAGGGGCCTAAAGATATTGCACGTTCCTTGGTCTTCCAAAAACTTACCATGATGATCCGTTTTGCTGTGAAGGGTATGGATCCAATATTTCACTGTCTTTTTTTTTTTTTTAATAATCAAGGTGAAGACTCCTAAGGACTGCTTTGGCTAAACCACAATATGACATGAAACCATAATGTGGTTGGTTGAATGTTAGCTCAGTGGGTTGTGTGAACCCAGCCATTTGTGGTTTGTGATTTACCATACGGAAAAACATATTCCAGGCAATAGTTGTTGGACAAACCTATCTTAGCTAAGTGTGGTTCTTGTTGTGCTAGCTTGTCTGAGTGAGGGACTTGCAGAAAAGACAGGATTGTGACATGTACTGCTGTTTTCTGGCGAGAGAGAGCAATCCTTTCTGCCAAGATTGTTAGGCTGAAACAGTGACCAAACAGTTTGGTCTAGTAATTAAGGCACCAGGTTAGAGACTAGGAGACTGTAAGTTCTAGTCCCACCTTAGACACAAAAGCCGGCTGGGTGACTTTGGGCCAGTCACTTTCTCTTAGTCCAACCCACCTCACATGGTTGTTGTGGGGAAAATAGGAGGAGAAAGAAGTATTGTTTATGTTTGCTGCCTTAACTTATTTATAAAAATAATAAAAATGGAATATAAAATAAAATGAAGCTATGAAACATATTGCTTCCTATTTGCACTGAATGAGCCCTTCAGAAGGTTTCCCCCAGATTTAATAGAAGACGTTCTGCATTTAACACTAGGCTGGGTCCTGAATGTTCTCTCTTTTCCTTAATTACAACTGTTTGAAGAAATTATGGTATGCACATCTTAATTATGTATAGCTAAACTTAGCACACCTATTTTTCTATACAGCCTTACTTTCTGCTATCTGCATTGTTGCTTTCCTTGTACTAACTGAACAAAAATCTTTCTTATCTCCAGTTCTTTAAAATGCAGCGTTGGGCTTCCTAAACAAATGAT
This sequence comes from Thermophis baileyi, assembly GCA_003457575.1. Classification (NCBI taxonomy): domain Eukaryota; kingdom Metazoa; phylum Chordata; class Lepidosauria; order Squamata; family Dipsadidae; genus Thermophis; species Thermophis baileyi. The sequence continues at coordinate 69,605 of QLTV01000657.1, read as the reverse complement.
AATGACTTGCCATCTCTTTCTGCATTGCCTTTTCAGAAGGAGGACCCAACCCAAATCTTAACACTAATTTAGCCAACATTATTGAGGTGTGTCGAAGGAAGAATATGCCGAAAGGCTCTATTGATACAGCCATCTCTGGTGCGGTAGGTTTCTGAGTCGTTGGAGGTCTACATAAAGGGAGGGCTATAGCCAAAGATGTACAATACAAGCTGGGGCAATGCCAAAATGATGGGGGTGTCATCCGATTGATAAGCCACATGACATCATTGTCAAGATAAGAATTATATACTTAGATACTCAGGATACAAGGCATGATGTGTGTTATTTGCTCCACAATATCACAACAAATGTGCCTTCCCCCACATCCTTCCCTCTGAATGTCCCTGCTCCCTCCTTTGTGAGCCAGCAGTAATGGCAAAAAAGAGAAACGTTGCAATCTAAGCAATCTGGGTAGTCCTCGACTTAAGACCACAATTGAGCCCAAAATTTCTGTTATGTGAGACATTTGTTAAGAGACTTTTGCCCCATTTTATGACCTTGCCGCAGTTGTTAAGTGAATCACTGCAGTTGATAAGTTAGTAACATGGTTGTTAAGTGAATCTGGCTTCCCCATTGACTTCGCTTGTCGGAAGGTCACAAAAGGGGATCATATAACCTTGGGACTCTGCAACTGTCATAAAGATGAACCAGTTGCCAAGCATCTGAATTTTGACCACATGATCATAGGGATGCTGCAAAGGTCGTAGCTATGAAAAACGGTCATAAGTCACCTTTTTCAATGCCATTGTAACTTTGAACATCACTAAATGAACTGCTGTAAGTTGTGGATTATCTGTATTTGGGGGCAAAACGGTTACTAGGACCAACCAGTTTTTGGTCTCTGCTTTGTGATTTTAATTGCTGTTCGTTCTTAAATTGTCCATTCCTTTGTGGAGTTTGTAGAGCAGAAAAGCAACTTAGAAATATCTTTAAGGAATACATTTTTAAGGGATGCATTGAAGAACACCTGAAGACCAGTTGGAAGCTATAACTGGTCTAGACAAGAGCAGCATGTGCTATATTAGGTGTTCCTTAGGTTTGGCCATATTACATCACTTGTTGTTTGAGCTGCAGTGGCTCCCAGCTTTCTTCCAGGTACAATTCAAAGTGTTGGTTATCACCTTTAAAACCCTACATGGAATAAGACCCAGATATTTGCAGGACCACCTCCTCCTGAGAATAGCTGCCTATCCTACCATAATCAGATAGGGCAGGCATGTTCCTGGTCCCTTCCCTTGCCATCTAGCAACACTTCAGAAGGGTACCTTTTCCGTGGTTATCCTACCTTATGGAACACCCTTCCTCTGGTGATTTGGCAGCCCCTCTCCCTTTTAGTCTTTTGGTACACCACCAAGAGCTGGCTTGTTACCCAGGTGTTGGATAGAAGGAGGATATCTAGGTTGGTTGTGGGGCATCCCAAGGAGATGACTTAAGCACTGCATTTTTGTTACAGTTTTGTGGTCTATGATTTTGAGTTACTGCTTTCATTGTTGTGAGTCTCCCATAATTGTGTTTAAGATAGGTGGCCACACAAATCTTTTAAATAAATAAAAAAATGCATTTGGATCCCACTTTTGTTAAATTGCTTTAAAGGGGCAGCTGAGGACAATATACTTGATACTTGAAAACTGAAGTGATGGGGAAGATTATGTGATTTGCTGATGGATACCGTTGTTAACTTCTTCAGCAGGAGAAAACGAAATCCATCTATCACCTCTGCGGCGTCCGAGGTCCGGGTGGCTCATCCGTATATGTTGAGATACTGACAGACAACTTAAAGAGGACTTCCAATGAAGTCCGACATCTTTTGAACAAAAACGGGTTAGTGCAACCTCAGGAGTGTTGGCTGGCTAGTTTGCAAGAGGTGGGGGGGGCATGTAAGTTTAACAGGGATTTGCTAAAGAAGAAATGGGTGCTTTGTTCCTTTGGAGGAAGTGGGTTTCCCTGTAAGTAGCCCTTCCACATCAGAGGCTGTAGAAGTTCTAGCAAGCCACTGCTTAAGTCTTAGGCTGAAGACTTGGTTCCTTGCAGGGGGAGCATTGCCGAAGGGATTCACAGTCATTTTGAGAAAAAGGGAGTTGTGACTGTCAGCAAGGAAGACAAATCCGGCAGTCCTGTCAGCTTGGATCGGGCATTTGACTTGGCAATTGAAGCAGGAGCTGAAGATGTCCAGGAAGAGGAAGAGGAGGATGAGAAGTTGGTGCTCAGGGTAAGTTGAAAGGGTGGGTTTAAATTTAGCAAAATAAGCTGTACACATTTTCACTTTTAAAATAAAAATAATTAAAAAACGTTGCGTCCCAATTGGTTGACCCAGCAAGAGGGTAGGGACAAACTTTTAACAAACTTTGAGTGATTTCACAAAGCTTACACAGCTTGGGCTGAGTTTGTATTTGAGTGGGAGATCACTAGAAAAAGCCCAAGACTGTTGACTGAGGAAAGGAGGGGGGGAAAAAAACTCTTAAGTGAAAAAAAATGGTAACTAATTTCCATATAATTTCTGAGAATATTGCCCATCGTGCCATCATTATCACGGTTGAGCTCAAATTGGGCAGTCTTTATAACAAAATCATTGATGTTGAGTTTCAGTGGCACTATGTGGAGGGGCAGTGGGCCACAAAAATGAGGGGGGGGGGCGCAAGAGAATGTTGCCTGCCATGAATTATAAGTTGGAATTAAGGGTGTTTTTGTACAATTGATAAAATTTCATACGGCTTAGAAATGGTTCCCTACGCAAGACTATAGGTAGCCCTCGAGTTACGACGGAACCTCCCCATTATGGTTGTAAATCGTAATGGTTGTAAAACTGTTTGGTCATGGGAACCACCCAATTTTATGACTTTTGTTGCAGCAGTCATTAAGCAAATATCATTAAATGAACTCTGCAGTCGTTAAGCGAGCTCATTGTTTGCTGTGGAACATTTTCACTGAAAAGTAGAAGTAAATTCAGCGAAACTGTCATAAAATGTAGTCATGTGACCACAGGGCAGGGGGGCAACTACTGGAACTTCGGATGCAGGTCCTAAGTTCCCTTTTTCAAGTAGGTTGTAACTTCAAACAGTTACTAAGTCATCAGTTGTAAGTCGAGGACTACCTGTACATTGTGGCTCTTGCCCATCCCTATCCCACCAAGATACTAAAACTACCATGGAGATGCATGCCAAGGAATATAGGACTGGATCATTGCGAATTAGCACTCTGAAATCTCTCACCTGGACAGGAGGTGCACCCAACAGGTAGTTGATCTTCAAGTGCATTCCAAGCTCTGCCAGAACTCACTCCCACTCAGTCTGAACAAGACTCTTTCTTTCTATACTGGTACACAGGTACAGTATATGTGGTACCTGGCTCAATAGTAGTAACTGAGAGAGGGATCTTGGAATCCTAGTGGACAACCATTTAAATATGAGCCAGCAGTGTGCAGCAGCTGCCAAAAAAGCCAATACAGTTCTAGGCTGCATGAACAGAGGGATAGAATCAAGATCATGTGAAGTGTTAATACCACTTTATAATGTCTTGGTAAGGCCACACTTGGAATACTGCATCCAGTTTTGGTTGCTATGATGTAAAAAAAGACGTTGAGACTCTAGAAAGAGTGCAGAGAAGAGCAACAAAGATGATTAGGGGACTGGAGGCTAAAACATATGAAGAATTGTTGCTGGAATTGGGTATGTCTAGTCTGATGAGAAGAAGGATTAGGGGTGACATGATAGCAGTGTTCCAATATCTCAGGGGTTGCCACAAAGAAGAGGGAGTCAAGCTATTCTCCAAAGCACCTGAGGACATGAAGCAATGGATGGAAACTAATCAAGGAGAGAAGCAACCTAGAACTAAGGAGAAATTTTCTGACAGAACGATCAATCAGTGGAACAACTTGCCTCCAGAAGTTGTGAATGCTCCAACACTGGAAGTTTTTAAGAAGGGATTGGACAGCCACTTGTCTGAAATGGTATAGGGTTTCCTGCCTGAGTCCAGGGTTGGACTAGAAGACCACCAAGGTCCCTTCCAACTCTGTTATTCTATTCTATTGTTTCTAGACACAGAACAAGTGGAACAGCAACCCTGATCTAAATACGTAAACTCTGCAAATGTTTGACTCCTGCAGTTTTTCTTAGTCTCCCAAATGGTAAAAAAAACACCCACTGTTGGGAGAACCCCGGTGCATGGTTGTTAACTATTTGAACTTTTTAGATTTGATCAGGTGTTTTAGGTTTCTAGGCACTGGCTATAACAATATCTTTTTTCCTTCCTTTGTCTTCTTCTCCACTGCTTAGTTTATTTCCGCTGTGTCCACCTTGCACCAAGTACGTGAAAAACTGGAGTCGCTGGGTCTTTGTTCTTTATCTGCTGGCCTTGAATTCATCCCAGTTGTCCACGCCCAGCTATCAGACGCAGAGAAGGAAGGGGCCGTGAGGTTGTTAGAGGCCCTTGAGGACCACGTAGATGTTGTACGGGTATACAACAACATTGCTTAGTTTTACCAGCATACCTCCAGGAGCTGCTGAAGCCTTACCAGCTAAATTCTGGTTTTATTTCCCTCCCCGATCCAAATCAAGATTATTAATGGTAACTGAGGTTTGCTGTTTCGGACATGCCTGTGTGCCTCTTTGCCCTCCTTTTCAAGTTCCTTGTCGGAAGACAACCCCATGGCATGTACCAAATGGGGATGCTAGAGAAGTGCTGGAGCAAGAAGATAACTTGGACAACTTCTGCCAGAAATATCTGGGATTGTTTCCTGGCTTCCATTGGAGGGCACAATTGCTGTCTTATTAGCACCTCAATATAACAAAACAATAATATCCAAACAGATAATTCCCAAGCCAACAGTGATACGTTAACTGAAAGATCAGTAATCTTAATATAACTGGATACCTTCTTGGTCCGTTTTTCCTGAGTTGTTGGGAGATAGTTCTGCCTTCTGCACGCACGCTCTCTCTCTCTCTCTCTCTCTCTCTCTCTCTCTCTCTCTCTCACACACACACACACACACACAAAAACACAGACCTGGAGGGGAATGCAGTTTTTATGTGTGATGGACCCAGTTTGGATACATACTTGGCTCCTTTGAGATATCTCTGTGATGGACATTAAATGCATCCAAATAGCCATTCTGAATCATACTAAAGCATTTGTCCTGGAAAATCATTCAGCAGCAATTCATATCTGTGTTGCTAGGATCAGTATCACTTTGTTCTTCCCCTTCGATCAAATTGTTCAGAAATACTAATACAGAACTTGTAAGAGAAAGCTGGTATGCAAACAATGTCTATTTACATTGATAATTGTGCATCCATATATATTTTAAAAAGGCCATTTGGTATGGTTCTATCAAATTTGAGAAAAAAAGTACGGTAGCAATAGCACTTACTTACATACCGCTTCATAGTGCTTTTACAGCCCTCTCTAAGCGATTTACAGAGTTAGCATATTGCCCCCAACAGTCGGGATCCTCATTTTACCCACCTCGGAAGGCTGGAAGGCTGAGTCAACCTTGAGCCGGTGAGATTTGAACTGCCGAACTGCAGCTAGTAGCCTGCAGTACTACACTCTAACCACTGCGCCACCTCAGTTCGGTACATATTGTAGTTGTGCGGCTGGCATGTCTCAGATGTGTATAGGTACTCCTCAGCTTATGACCCTAATAGGAACCTGCCATTACAGCAGGTTGTGATGATCGTAAAGCAATTCACCTATGGGACTGTTATTTTTCCTCAATAACAGGAGGAAAAAAATCATAATACATATCAGCCGTTGTGTGCTTGATTTTGTGTATGAATTTGGAAGCTTTGTAACCAACGGTGCTTCCCCAATATTGGCATAGATGTGCTTCTGGTTTACTTTGAAATGTTCTACCTTTTTTTCCTAATATACAATGAAAAAAGTATAGGAACACTTGTAATTTAATTGCTAGTCTATTAGCATTCATACATTACAAAACGGCACAGGAAGGGGAGTTACAACACTCAGTTACAAGAAGAAGGTATCTTAACACAATATTAGCATGGGGTTGATCGTATCTTTGCCTAATGAGCATCACACACACAAACAATTTACAAAAACTTTTTCTTTGATCATTTGAAGATTCTGGGTGAAAGCAGAAATCTGTAAGTTCTACATGTTAATTGATATCTAAACTGAATACAAGACATGATCTAACATTATTACCTTTTCAATCAGGCTATAATGGAAATATTTTGACACCAATTGCCAGCCCAGCTGCAGGAAAACTCAACAAGCAGAATAGATGTTCACTTAATAGCTAGAGGGTTGTTGTTGTTTTTTTACCCTGGCATGCCTGGCTGTACTGTTAGTAAGCTACAGGCTACGTGCATTCCATCTCCTGAGTAATCCTTTGGCTGTTTGGGATCAAAATGAAGGTTCAATTTCTAGTATCAGAACATGTGCGGTTGTATACTTTTCCTGACTTCAGATGTTATAATTTATATCACTGGATGTATTGGCTTAAGAGAGGATTCTCAGACTGAGCTGTAACTCCCTGCAGAGTCACAAACAAATATTACCAGTAGTCCTCATTTAACAGTCATTCATTCAGTGACAGTTCAAAGTTCCAATGGTGTTAAATGAATGATATTTATGCTTGGTCCTTGAAGTTATGGCCACTCCAGCACCCCTGCATTTACATGATCAAAATTATTTGGCAGCCGACCTGCATTTATGACCTCAGGGTGCACTTTAGTTCCCCTATGCACCTATCTCCCACCTCTGCCCTTTCGGCTTTCCTCTGCTTCTCCCATCTCTGCTTCCCTGGGCTCTCTCAGCAGCTGCCATCGGCAGTGGGAGGAAGACAGCGGTCAGCTGGGACAAGCAGTGGAGTGCAGGGTGGCTAGAAAAGCAGTGATTGGGGTGAGATAGATGGCTGGGGGGAGTTGAAGTGGAAGAGAGTACAGCAGGGCAGGAAAAGTGTGCAGTCCTCACTTAATGACCTGCAACTAGGGCTATGAACAATTCCATTGCTAAGTGGTGTGGTCATGTGATGTTTTGCCTAGCAGCCACATCACTTAGCAATTGAAAATCCCGAAAATAGGGTTTTTAAGTGAGGATTACTTGTAGAGCAGGGGTGGGAAACTATGGCACCTTTATGACTGGTGGAGTTCAAGTCCCAGAATTCCTGAGCTTGCCACAGGTCATAAAGGGGCCATAATTGCCCGCCCCTGCTATAGAGGGTAGCAAATTCGGAAGGGAGCTTATGCATGTGTAGCAGTCTTTGCTCCTGGTACACCTGGACAAGCCAACAGCTTGTTTGTCCAGGCAGAGCAGGAGTGTGGTTTAAAAAGGCTTTAGCACATGAATTTCTGTACAAGAAGCTGGTTCCCACTTTGGACGAGCTAATGACAAAGTCAAGATCTTCTGTAGCTGCTCCTCTACAGAACGTCGGTGGGCGGGGTGGGGATGGGTTGGGGGGCGCGGGGAGGGGGGGGGGGGGCGGGGAGGGGGGGGTTGAGGTTCCAAAAGTTTGTGAACCTCAGAGTTGAAAAATTCCATAGCCCCTTTTAAAAGCCCTGATTTCCCCCAATTTAGTAGTTTTAAAATTACTTCTATTCATACTGTTCCTGCGGAAAGCTTAAGAAATAAAGTGGGTGCTTGGAGCCACTGTAAACCTAAAGGTAAAGAAGAAAACTCTGAAAATTTCAATCAAGCCCATTCTAGTGATATCAGGCAATACTGCTCTCCCCACAAGGGGAAAGGGTGGAGCACCTGGAAAGCTGCCCTCTGGCTGTTCTCAATCGGGGTCAGTTTCTGGACTCGGAGGGAGGGGGGACCCAGCCGAAGTAGCACAAGGCAGGAAAAGTTCAGTGTAGCTGTTTCCGCTGGGTGGAGAAGGAGAAGCCGCAGGGAAATCGAGATTCAGAGGCCCGGCCAAACTTTGACTCTGGAACGCCTCAAAATCAGTGCCCGGATTCCTTGGAGACAGCCCCTCAGGAGGGGGTCCATCGTTCGGGCGACAGACTTCAAAGCGGCACCAGCGGTACCCAGCACACTTATGTGCCCCCGGGCAGCTCTGGATGAGGTGTTGGATTGCAGGGTGTGACAGCCCAAAGAATTCAGCCCCTGCTGGCTCGAGCTGGCCAGCACCCACTGCTTCCAACAGCTGACCATGGCAGGCATCCAGGGTGGATCCTGTTATTACAACCCCCAGTTCGTCTTCAGGGGCAATTTCGAAGTGTGGCCCAGTGCCCCCGTCCTTGATCTGGCATGTGTAGAGACAGCGGTGAGTTGGCCTGCGGGTGCTGGCAAAAACCCTGGTACTGCAATACCCCACAGGGTAGATGGCATTCTCCGTGTGGAAACCAGGACGGTCAGAGATGATCTCACCTAGACTGTAGACGGTCAGTGGACCTAAAGTGATAGGAAAAATCGGCCGTCCGGCAGGATCCAAAGGAAGCGGGGGGACCTGCCGGCGGATGCCCACCTCGAGAGGTGCCCTGCGTTTGGATGCTCGGCCGTTCTCTTTGCCTTTGCGTTCCCGGCGTATTTTGCGAGTAGGCGGCTCATCTGGGGAAGGTTGCAGGCTGGCTGCCACAGCTGGCGTGGAAGATTCGTCCTCAGCCAGGGCTTGTGCCTGCAAGAGGCGAGTAAGCAGGAAACGGCGCTCCTCACGTACCCGCAGGTATTTGGCCTCCAGCCGGGCAATCTCATCGCACAAGGCTGCATTCTCATAAACCAGCACCTTGGCCACACGGCAAAGACGCTGAAACTTCAGGCGGTAACGTTCGTCCTGGTTTTTCCGTAAGTTTTTCTTCATCGTGGGCAGCAGTCGAAAAGAAAGGGGGCAGGCACAAGATGGCTCTGGGGAGGAAGAAAAATCCAAAAAACAATTTCAGCAATTATGTAAATATTTCCAGCTCAGTCTTATCCTAGTAATCAGTCAACTGTGCATAAATTAAGAATATGGCAAGCCTGTGTGGCCCACCAGCGGCCAGCAGAGCTGGCAGCAGATTCGGACAGTGATGAGGTTGGAGAGGAACATGGGCCAGTCCTGGAGTCTGGGGAAGGCTCTGACGAGTGCTCTGCGTCGGAGGCAAAGATGGGGCCAGGGCTGTATGACAGTTATCAGCTGCCTCCGGAGTCAGACATCAGTGAGGCAGACGAACAGCTGGAGCCTGTTCCCAGTGTGCGCATGCGCAGAGTTGCCAGACGAAGGGAACAGCTAAGGAACAAGGGTTGACTTGGGAGTAAGGCCACAGGTGGACGATGAATGACCCCTCCCATAGGGAATAAAAGAGGAACGAAAGGGGAGGAGTGTTTGCAGGAGACAATTAGTTCATTTGGGCGAAGATCTGTTCCTGCATTCTTGCCAAGTATTGTCTGTTATAGTGTGGAGTCTGAAAAATATCGGCTTGGCAGCTCTCCAAGCCTAATAAAGGTCTGTAATTGGGAAATACCTTGAAAAACTGTTGGCCGGGATTTGCTGGAGAGGAATTCACTGTAAACTAAATAAAAGGGGTTTTATCGGGACATGGAGTCGGCTTCGTGCTTTTGGTGAAGCCTAGGTCAGAACAAAGCCTGGATACTTCTAATCAGACACAAGTATATCGTAACATACAACTGTACCACTGGGGCGTCCTAAAATGAGATTCAATATACCTAAGAGCACATCTTTGTTTCCACCCGAGCAGAAAAAAAGTGCAGAAAAGGACAAGCCAAATGATTAAAAGCTGCAGCAATTCCACCATAAGCCAAAGTTACAACATTTTGAGATTTTAACATTTTTAAAAAGTAATACAAAACATAGTAGCTACTCATTCAATTCCATGGATCCCAAAGCATATATTGGCTAGCCAAGGAGGAGGAAGCTTGGTACAGGTAGTCCACATTTAGTGATCACAATTGAGATTGGCAACTCAGTTGTTAAGCAAAGCAATTAAGTGAAACTGTGACTGCTTACAATCTTAACGCCAGCTTTGCTTTGCTTTGCTTTACAGACCTGCGAAGGTCGTAAATGTGATTGGTCCCAAAGATAATTTTTCATCACTGTTGTAACTGCAAATGGTCACTATACAATGTGGTTACTAGACAAGGATTACCTGTTTTAGCATCTGAATGACTGCTATTAGACCAGAGTATGGGGGAAAAACCCTTGTCTAATTCAACATAGCTCTGAGTCACATATGGAGCAGCCACATTCCAGTTTCAGAGCTGCTTCATTTAAACAGAACCCCTTTCACTTTCCCAGTGTAACCTTTTCCCTTAAAAGTCCAGCAAAGCAATGATCCTGGCAAAATATTTTCCACCACAATTACCTATCCAAAGTGCTAAAAAGGGGAAAGTTATGGCAAGGAGGAAACTAGAATAGAATAAAATAAACAGATAGGTAAGGACACAGGAATGAGAAAACTGCAACCCACAAGTAGGTAAGGGGGGAACTGACTTTGCACAGAGATTCCTAAAGTAAAGCAACCCAGCTTCATTTGTGGGTAATGGGCCCATAACTCTATCTCTCGGTCACCTTGCTGGCTAAGCATCAGTAGTCTCAGTACCATAAAGGGACCCCAAGTTGGGGGAGGATCTTTAATGGAATTTGCTTTTGAAAGGGTGGGATGAATTCTTTATTGGCCAAGTGTGATTGGACACACAAGGAATTTGTCTTCGGTGCATAAGCTCTCAGTGTACATAAAAGCTATAAGTGATAAATCATGATCATAGTCATAAAAATACATTCATCATAAATCATAAGATACAACACTTAGTGATAGTCATAGGCTACTAAATAAGCAATCAACATAAATCATACTAGGAAACTAAATAAAACAATATAAACCATAAAGATACAAGCAACAAAGTTATAGTCATAAGTAGAAAAGGAGATAGGTAATAGGAAAGATGAGAAGAATAATAGTAATACAGAAATTGAAAGAGATAACAGGCATCCACTTTCATGGTTTCTAAAGTGAGAACTGACAAACTGAGGGCAGACCAGATCAACTGCTGCCATCACAATGGGCAAATAAAGCTCCCCCACTCCAGTTTAAAAAAAAGATTTCTGAAACTTGGCGACTTTGAGACATGCGGACTTCATCTCCCAGAATTCCCTAGCCAGCATGAGGGATTCTGGAGATGAAGTCCACGTGTCTTAAAGTCAAGTTTGAGAAATGCTGATCTATATCAGCTACTAGCTGGAAAGGGAAAATTATAGTGGTTTGGCCACTGCGGGTGACCAGGATAGCAGCGAGACTGGATACAATTCAGCCGCGATCCTTCGCACGTTCCAGCTAGGAGAATCCCCCCCCCCTCTTCTGCTAGAAGCGCAGAATTAGTCGAAATAATGCAATTATGCGACGACTTGCAAAGCATATCATCTGTTCCGCCCCCTCCTCCACTAATCGGGATTATCATTGCAGAACTCTCGCCACCCGATTCTCACCCCGAGATCGCAGCAGCTCGTCTTCTCAGCGGCCTGAGCAGGAAGCGGAAAGAGCTGAGATCCCCGCCGCCGGCTTGCTCTGCTGCCGGCGTAACCCTTTCCTTGCTGAGGGCGGATTAGCGCCTTCTCGCGGCTGGCAGCGCTTCGAAGGGGCAGGGCGAGAATTCAATATAAGGAGTCAGTCCTCGCATCCGCTTCCCTGGCAGAGCTTCCTCTGTAGCTGCACATGTCTGGCTCTGATCAATGCACAGGAATCATCTGGCAACTTTATCCTCTGAAGAAGTGAAACACAAGCCAGAATTCTTGTTGGAAAGGTGGTTGAGAAGACAGAGGACAGGCAGAAGATTAACCAGGTTACCAGAGAGGAATTCTTGTTTGTGAAACTCCATTACCTTCACCAGCAGACTGATCCATAGCAAAAGCCCCCTCACCTTTGACACAAAATTTGACACCAAGGGCTGTCTGCGGGCGTTTGCTTTGTGCTCCGGTGGCCTGAGCTTTATTCAGATATAGACTGTTTTGGAAAACTCAAAGCTGTAGACAAGCCTAGGAAGTTTAAAAAAAATAATCAGAAAAAGACAGGTAAACCATCTAGTCATGGAGAGTTTTGCTCAAGTTGTTGGAGGCTTTGCTTTTAGTAATTTTAAATGAAACCTCCCATTTCAAACTGGGTTACTCTGCAATATATACTGTAACTTGGATGTATGATTACATGATTGATGCTATCCAGTAATTAATACTTAAAATTAATTAAAGGAAGACTCATCCTTGTGCCATCCGTCTCTTAGTTTCGGTTTTTGTATAGTTTTTAAAATTTTAATCTGCATCATTTTAATGTTTTAATATATTTTAATTATTTTTTATTTGTTTTATAGCATGTGAGCTGCTCAGGGTCATACAGAAGATAAGCAGCATATAAATTTAAAATAAAAAATAAATATTGAAGATATTCTGAGTATAGCAAACAAGATCTGGTTTTCTCACTATAGTTTGGTGCATTCAAAAGAAATTGGAAGCTGATGAAAGAGAAAGAAATTACACCAGCCCAAGGATCTGTGATGCTGGAAATCATTCTCCAAGGTAGTAGCATTTTCTATGAATTTAGAGGTAAACTTCAAAAAACTGTACCGCCCAGGACACCCTCCAAAGTCCCATAAGATGGCAACCTACATGAAGTACATGAAGGAATAATGGATGGAAACTAATCAAGGAGAGATTCAACCTAGAAATAAGAAAACATTTTCTGACAGTGAGAGCAATCAAGCAATGGAACAGCTTGCCTTCAGAAGTTGTGGGAGCTTCATCACTGGAAGTTTTCAAGAAGAGACTGGACTGCCATCTGTCGGAAATGGTGTAGGGTCTCCTGCTTGGGTGGGGGGTTGGACTAGATGACCTACATGGTCCCTTCCAACTTGTTATTCCATTACAGGTAGTCCTCGACTTACGACCACAATTGAGCCCAAAGTTTATGTTGTTAAGTAAAACATTTGTTAAGTGAGTTTGCCCCATTTTACGACCTTTCTTGCCATAGTTGTTAAGTGAATCACTACACTTGTTAAGTTAGTAACCTGGGTTGTTAAGTGAATCTGAATTCCCCATTGACTTTGCTCATCAGAAGGTCACAAAAGGTGATCACGTAACCTTGGGACACAGCAATGGTCATAAATATGAACTAGTTGCCAAGTATCTGAATTTTGATCACATGATCATGGGGATGCTGCAAAGGTCATAGCTATGAAAAACGGTCATAAGTCACTTTTTTCAGTGCTTTTGTAACTTTGAACAGTCACTAAACGAACTGTTGTAAGTTGAGGACTACCTGTATTATTAAGTCCTGTTCTGGGCTGTCTTGACTTGCAACCACCTCAAGGGGGCAGTGGAAGGATGCTATCTATGGTTTACTAGTACTAAATTCTCAGTAGAGAACTGGATTAGACTTTACAACCTGGAAGGAAAGTAGGCTGTACCTGTTGAATTTCAGCTTGTTTGGTTGTCAGTGATTGGGAGTGTCTGTCCTAGGAAAATCATCAATTGCATGAATAGGTGAGTGTGAGATGCGTCTGGTTCTGAATATAGGTTAATTAATCAAAATACTCTAATGAACTCAGTCTTGTGTGAAAGGAGAGCAGTCAATTGGATGCCTCATTTACAAGTCAGGTTATTATATACAGTGCATTGAGAAAGTATTCAGACCCCCCTTCACTTTTGTCAATTTTGTTATGCTGCAGCCTGATTCTACAGTTGTTGAAATTCATTTCCCCCCCCTCTACACTCAGTACCCCATAATGACAAAGTAAAAACAGAATTTTAGAAATGTCTGTAAATTTATTAAAAAGAAAAAAATCTGAAATATCACATTGGCATCGGTATTCAGACCCTTTACTCAGTACTTTGTTGAAGCACCTTTGGCAGCGATTTCAGCCTCGAATCTTTTTGGGTATGACGTGACACGTTTTGCACACCTGGATTGGGGGATTTTCTGCCATTCTTCCTTGAAAATCCTCTCAAGCTCAGTCAGGTTGGATGGCGACTGTTGGTGGACAGCCATTTTCAGGTCCCTCCAGAGATGTTCAATAGGATTCAAGTTAGGGCTCTGGCTGGGCCACTCTAGGACATTCATAAAGTTGTCCGTGAGCCACTCCTCTGTGATCTTGGCTGTGTCCTTAGGATCGTTGTCATGTTGGAAATGAACCTTCAGCCCAGTCTGAGGTCCTGAGTGCTGTGGAGCAGGTTTTCATTGAGGATATCTCTGTATTTTGCTCCATTCAGCTTTCCCTCAACCCTGACCAGTCTCCCAGTCCCTGCTGCTGAAAAACACCCCCACAGCACGATGCTGCCACCACCATGCTTCACTGTTGGGATGATATGGGGCAGGTGATGAGCGGTGCCTGGTTTCCTCCAGACATGACGTTTAGAATTCAGGCCAAACAGTTCAATCTTGGTTTCATCAGATCATCTTGTTCCTCACAGTCTGAGAGTCCTTCAGGTGCCTTTTTGCAAACTCCAAATGGGCTTTCATGCGTTTTGCACTGAGGAGAGGCTTCCGTCTAGCCACTCTACCATAAATCCCAGATCAGTGGAGGGCTGCAATCATGGTTGTGCTTCTGGAACTCTGTCCCATCTCCACACAGGATATCTGGAGCTCAGTCAGAGTGACCATCACCTTTGTTACTAAGGTCCTTCTCCCCCAATTGCTCAGTTTGACTGGGCGACCAGCTCTTGGAAGAGTCCTGGTTTTTCCATTTGAGAATTATGGAGGCCACTGTAGTTCAGTGTAGCAGAAATTTTACTGTAGCCTTCCCAGATCTGTGCCTTGCAATAACCCTGTCTCTGAGCTCTGCAGGCAGTTCCTTTGACCTTACGGCTTTCGCTCTGCTACAGTATGCATTGTCAGCTGTGAGGCCTTCTATAGAGAGGTGTGTGCCTTTCCAAAACATGTCCAATCAATTTAATTTACCAGAGGTGGACTCCAATCAAGGTGTAGAAACATGTCGGCAATGATCAAGAGAAATGGGAGGCATTGGAGCTAAATTTCAAGTGTTGTTGCAAAGGGTCTGAATACTTATGCCAGTGTGATATTTCACTTTTTTCTTTTTAATAACTACAGACATTTCTAAAATTCTTTTTTCACTTTGTCACTATAGGGTAATGAGTGTAGATTAATGAGGGGGAAAAAGAATTTTGAACAACTGTATAATCAGGCTGCAGCACAACAAAATTGACAAAAGTGAAGGGGCTCCGAATACTTTCTGAATGCACTGTATATGTGAGATCAAAATCAAGTAAGCCATGTTGGTCCTTGCAGCAAGGTGTGTAATAGACAACAGCTTACCTTGTAATTTAATTTAATTTAATTTATGAAATTTATATGCTGCCCAACTCCCGAAGGACTCTGGGCGGCTTACATCATGTAAAAAAAATAAAAATAAAACATATAAAAACAATTTAAAAAACCATATCTATATTAAAATAAAACATTCACACAACCATGCATGGGCCAATCAGAACAACTATTGGCCCCAGGCCTGCCGGAAAAGCCAGGTCTTAACGGCTTTACAGAAGGCCAGTAAGGTGGGGGTAGTACGGATCTCGGGGGGAAGTTGGTTCCACAGAGTGGGAGCGGCTACAGAGAAGGCCCTCCCCCGCGGGCCCGCCAGCCGACACTGTCTGGCTGATGGGACCTGAAGAAGGCCAACCCTGTGCGACCTCACTGGTCGATGGGAGGAATGTGGCATAAGGCGGTCACGCAGATAAACTGGTCCTGAGCCATGTAGGGCTTTAAAGGTAACAACCAACACCTTGAATTGTGACCGGAGCGCAATCGGCAACCAATGCAGCTCGCGAAGAATGGCACTTGTGTGGGTGTACCTTGGCACACCCACAACTGCTCACGTTGTAGTCTCCGGACTCTCTTAAAGGGTAGCCCGATG
>QLTV01000657.1:33247-53152 GCA_003457575.1 Thermophis baileyi | reverse complement strand
GTACCCAAAGCAGCTGAGAGGTCAAGCAGCACCAGGCTGGAGGAAAAACCTCCATCTCTGGCTCGCCAGAGATCATCCATCAGCGTGACCAAAGCAGTTTCCGTACTATGACCAGGCCTGAAACCCGATTGGAAGGGATCCAGATAATCCGTTTCATCCAATAGCCGTTGGATGGTATCTAAAATACGGTATCTAAAAATTTACAGCCCAGAATAACAGAGTTGGAAAGGAATTTGGAGGTCTTCTAGTCCAACCCCCTGTTCAGGCAGGAAACCTTATACCATTTCAGAAAAATAGCTGTCCAATCTCTTCTTTAAAACTGCCAGTGTTTTGAAGCATTCACAACTTCTGGAGGCAAGTTGTTCCACTGATTGATTGTTCTAACAGTCAGAAAATTTCTCCCTAGTTCTAGGTTTGTTCTCTCCTTGATTAGTTTCCATCCATTGCTTCTCCTGCCTTCAGGTGCTTTGGAGAATTGGTTCTTTGTGGCAGCCCCTCAAATATTGGAACACTGCTATCATATCACCCCTTCTTGTCATTAAACTAGACATACCCAATTCCTGGAATTGTTCTTTATATGTTTTAGCCTCCAGTCCCCTAATCATCTTTGTTGCTCTTCTCTGCACTCTTTCCAGAATCTCAACATCTTTTTTACATCGTGGCGACCAAAATTGGATGCAGTATTCCAAGTGTGGCCTTACCAAGGCATTATAAAGTAGTATTAACACTTCACGTGATCTTGATTCTATCCCTCTGTTAATGCAGCCTAGAACTGTGTTGGCTTTTTTGGCAGCTGCCACACACTGCTAGCTCATATTTAAGTGATTGTCCACCAGGACTCCCAGATTCCTCTCTCAGTTACTACTATTGAGCCAGGTACCACCTATACTATAGCTGTGCATTTGGTTTTTCTTACCTAAACCTTCCTTTTTTCACCACTGAATTTCATTTTGTTAGATAGGGCCCAATGTTCAAGTCTGTCAAGATCCTTCTGTACCTTAAGCCTATCTTCTGGAGTGTTGGCAAGAATTTGATTCTTAGCTGCCCCAAAGAAAGCACAGTGTAGGCCAGTGTTTCTCAGCCTTAGTAGCTTTAAGATGTGTGGAGCAACTCCCAGAAGGGGATTCTGGGAGTTGAATCCCACACATCTTAAAGCTGCCAAGGTTGAGAAACAGTAGTATAGACCAATCTAATGGTGCCTTCCATGGTCATTTTAATTGGGCCCCAAGAGTTTTATGCCCTAGTCACTGCAGAAGGGTATCAATACCCTGAAATGTGTCCAGAAGAGGACAATAAAGATGGGCACCAAGTCTAACTAAAAGTTAGAGAAGATGCTATAAGGGTAAAGGAGTCCCTGTGGATTTTACTCCACTAGTCATAGCCAACTTTAGGGGGTGGTGCTCATCTCCGTTTCGAAGATGCTATAAAAGGTTATACAACTGCCACCTTTCCACCTTAGAAGATCTGTTGCCTGAGGGTCCATACAGATCGGCAGAAAAATAAAGATGGCATCTGTAACTGCACAATTGATGCTCCACTCTTCCCCCACCCCCAATAAGTTTTATTTATTTTTAGTCTCATGTTGCGAGCGTTTGCTTTCTGAGTTTCATACATCCATACAATAATCTTAACAATATTTTTCTTAATTAGTTACAATTCATTGTCATTTCATTTTTAATACATCTCTTACATTTCTTTCCATCTTAATATCTATCTTTTAGTCTTTTTCCCTTTTTATTTTATCTCTATTTTAACTCTCTTTTCTTTCCCCCTTTTTCTTTTCTAATCTTCTCTTTCCATTCCAACAATCAAAGATGTGATCTTTTCCCACCTTGTACACTTCTAGTATACATACACTTCTAGTATTAATATATTTTACTTCATAAACAGTATTCAAAAATCTTTTTCCTCTTTTCCATATCCATTCATTCCATTTCAATACAAGCTGATTTTATCTTCATGACAGTTAATCCTATCATTTTATCACATTTCTAACAAACATTCAAAACTAATTTTTATCTCTTTTATCCCATACAAAATATGTTTCAAAGTTATCAATTTCAATTTTCGTATTTTCTTATATTGTTTTATAATTTCATTTCTACAAACTATTCATACATATATTTAATACAAAAAACAATTTTTTTCCTACATAACTCTTCTATATTCATACCTTATATTCAAAAATGTTATTATTTTTATTTCTTATTACCACAATAAACAATTTATTCAAGATTGTTTAATTCTAATACAGTATACTAATTTAGCATGCACATTCTTATTCTTTTTTATCCCTTATCTTTTACCCTTTTCCATATTTTTAATCCTCTTTTCTTTTTCTTTTTTGGTTGCCTCCCCCATGTTTCTTTCAACTCTCTCATTTCTATTCTTAAATCCATTATTTTGCTATACTCTCTATCTTTCTCTCCTCTCTTTTTCCCCCATTGTTGTGTTATTTTGCTTTCATCTTTTCTAGCTTTATCTCCTTTTCCCTTTCTGGCTTTCTTTTTCTCCCATATCTTTTCCATGCCATCTGAGATCTTCCCCTTCTGTTCTAATCTCTTTTTCACCCTCCGTGTTTCCATCATCCCTTTGTTGTATTTTCTTTCTTGTTGTTTTTCCCCTGGTTCCTTTGCTTCTTCCACTCTTCCAGGATCCTTCGTATTTTCCTCAGTTGA
This sequence comes from Thermophis baileyi, assembly GCA_003457575.1. Lineage (NCBI taxonomy): Eukaryota > Metazoa > Chordata > Lepidosauria > Squamata > Dipsadidae > Thermophis > Thermophis baileyi. Next base: position 50,474 of record QLTV01000657.1, on the reverse strand, counting down.
CTGATCTGCACTTGTTATTCTTTGTATTATATTTTCCAGTTTTAGTTCTATGCACTCCATATCTTCAAATATTTCTTTCATTCCCATACGCTGTTCATTTATAATGTCTTTAATATACTGATGTATCCATTCCATATCTCTATTTCCACGTTATCATTTTTATAATCCAACCAAATTTCAAAGGAAAAAAACGGGAGCTTTGCCACCTCTTTTCCTTCTTTTAGTTTATTCCACTTTATCTGTCCAGCAACAACAAAAGTTCCAAGGGTTACACCCTTCTTTCTCTTTAAAATGGCGCTCGCGCTTCAAGTCAGTATTATTCCTCTTTATTATTCTGCGCTCTCAATTTCATTATTTTGTAAATCCAATGTGTAAATATGTATATAATAATCAGTTTAGTTATAATAAGGTAGACAACTTCCAATACAAATATCAGTATTTTTCTTTAAAACAAAGTATCTTCCCAGAACCATATCTTCTTTTAAAACTTCCAGCAAGACTTTTTTTTTCCAAGTTCCCAAACGTTTTCTTCAAGTTTTTAATATGCTTGTCCCGCCACTAGCATTTAGCTTCCATATTTGTTCCCCTTCGTATTTTTGGGGTTATTCTTAAATAGCAACATTCCTTTTTAGCCCAGATCGCAAACAACTCACTTTTCCCTCCTGCTCAGTCGTGGTGTTTCTGGTCTTCTTTCAGCTTTGTGGCAGCCATGTTTGCTGCCGCTGCTCCACGTCGTCGGCTAAGGGCTTTCCAGTTTAGGGCGGGGACATGCGGCTCCCCTCTACCTTCCTGGCATCCCCCTTCGCTTCGCCCCCTCTACGGGGGGGCTTAGGTCCCAATCTGGGACCCTCAGACGCAGAGTGTTCGGAGTCGGCCGTGGAGCTTGCAGTCCGGCTTCCGATATCGCCGAAAGAGAAACCGGAAGTCTACTCTTTTTTATATGCATTGTACTCATTGAAAACTGGTAGGGCTTCACTTTTTATTTCATTGTTTTGCCATGAATGCCCCTGACTGCCACATGGTTGATGGCGGAATTTGCCCTCTTTTCCTCTAGAGCAGGGATGTCAAACTCGATTTCATTGAGGGCTGCATCAGGGTTGTGTTTAACCTTGGGGGGAGGGGGTTTGGGGGGGCATGGCCAGGGTGGGCGTGGCCAGCGACCCAAGAGTTCTGCCGAGTGGTGAAATCCAATTTTTTTTACTACTGGTTCTGTGGGCGTGTCTTGGTGGGCATGGTGTGGCTTGGTGGGCGTGGCTTGGTGGGCGTGGCAGGGGAAGGATACTACCGGGGGGGCGTGGCCAGGGGGCGTGGCCAGTTTGACATCACTCATCGAGGCTCTGTTTTCGGCCGCGATGGCCTCCTGCAGCCCTCTACCAGCAAAAACGGAGCTCAGGGAGGCTGTCACGGCTGAAAACGGAGCTCGGGTGGGCTGCGTGTGGCCTCCCTGAGCTCCGTTTTCACTGGCCGAGGGCTGCAGGAGGCCATCGCGGCCGAAAGCTGAGCCTGGGAGGGCTGCACATGGCCCTCCCAACCTCCATTTTCACTGGGAGAGGCACCATGGGCTGGTCCGCTGTTTCCAGGGCGGGCCTGTGGGACAGATCTAAGCACCCCGCGGGCCGGATCTGGCCTGTGGGCCTTGAATTTGACACCCCTGCTCTAGAGGGTCAGAACTAGGCTAAGAATTTTAAATTACAGGATAGGGTGTAGATTAAACATTAGGAAGAACGTCCATAGGGCAGAAGTATTCCACAGTAGAACCAGCTGTTTTGGTAGGGACTGGACTGTCATTTGAATTTTTAAGCAGAGACTAGATCACTTATCAGAGATGCTGGAAAAAAAGGGGCTAATTAGTAGGATGATAGACAACCTTTATGGTCCTTTCCTGTGCTCTGACTCTGTGAAAGAAGCCATTTGCCTTCGAAGTGGAAGCAGGTTTATTTTTCCTGGAAGGCTCCAATTTCAGAACTGCTCCCCATCAAAATTCCTGCTACTAGGGTGGAAATTAAAGAGACATTTTCAGGCATGTCAACAGGGAGGCAAGAGTGCATTGGCAATTTCCTGGCCAACTTATACCATTTTGCCTCTTCAAATTTTCAAGAATCAACTTATAACCCTTAAGATGAACTCTAGAGCAATTAGGATCATATGATCTCAGTGCTAGCCCCCTTTGTCTTCTTAAATTTTGAATATTGGAAGGTTCAATTATAAAATCTCTCATTTAGAAGGCCCTTAAAGCTAGTAGTGGAACTTTGGTGGGGAATTACGATAGGGTGATGCTCTCCAAAGGAGTGGAGAGATATTGCAGCCAAGAATGCTGGCTGGCAGGCTGGCATAATCTCCATGGATCAAAGGAAGAACATGAGATAACCCATGTGCAGTCTGGACAGCAGCTCCTTGTTAGTAAACTGCAGAAGCTGAAAATTTTTGCAGCTGTCTCAGTATTTGAGCTGCCAGGAGTCTGGGAGGGTCTAGGACAGGGGTGTCAAACTCACGGCCCGCAGGCCGGATGTGTTGCGCTGGCCACGCCCACCCCGGTTTAGCGAAGGGGGAAAAGTCATGATACATCATGTGACGACAATGTGACGCCACAAGTTTGACACCCCTGGTCTAGGACAATTTGCCCCGGCTGACTCATCAATGGACAACTTGCCTCAGGAAAATTCAATGCAGGATAACTCAAGAGAGGGACAAGTGAATTGCAGTAGGCCTTATCTGCTGAAGGTTTGAACCTTCTCAAGTTAGAAGTCCTCGAGGCTGGGGTGAGCTGCAATTCTACTTGTCCCTCTCTTGAGTTATCCGGCATTGAATTGTCCCCCAAGGAATTGTCCTGTGGTAAGTCGGCCGTGGCAAGTTGTCCCATTCCATCCTGGGATTCCATTTATCTTACAGTTGTGGTGTAGCTTATGTGGACATTAAACTGTGCCTTCCTTCCTCATTTCTTCTTAATCACCTTGAGACGTAATTAATCTACAAACATAGATACCTTCTTCGGTGAATCAAACCTTTGAGGATTACAAAAAAGAAAGAGACTTTCAGGATTTAAAGATTCAAGAATGTTTAGCAAAAAGCTTACTAAAAAAGATTTAAGAAGTTTTCAATATGAAGAAAGAGAACAACAACTTTTAACTATTTTTTAATAAATTATTTTTATTTTCAACAAAAGTGCTTTAATATAAATTTGTACTTAGCCAGTTGAACAGATCAGGTCTCCCTGGGGATACCTTTTTGTTTATTATTAAAAAGTACATCTTGTTGGTGGACTCTACATAACAAAAGATAAGGTAATGAACTAGACCACTAGTTCAGAAGATTTTAAAGACTAATCTACATTTGAAATGAGAGATTTTTTTCTTTTGGGATGAATGGATAAACAGCTGGGGAAAAGTCAGAGAACTTTGTTTTTATATATGGTATCCACAGTAAGATTATTATATGCTCAAAAGTGAAAAGCTTGGCATTACTCATAATGGAGGAATGGTGGATGAAGATGATGGAAGTTACACAGATGACTAAATTGACTTCTTTGATTAGAGAAAAGAAAACATTTACATTTATGGCTGACTGGAAACTCCTTATAGACTTTTTTTCATGAAGCAGGAAAAAAATGAACTCTTGATTTGTGATTTTGATCATTAGAAAATATTAGAATAGAAAATCATAGAAGAAATAGGCTTTTTTGGTAACCATAGAGCAAGATATAATTTTATAATTGTATTTGCTGTAAAGGAAATTTCTTTCTATTTCTTTTCATCTTTTCTTTTTGCCCTTTTGTCCCTTCTTTCCTTCTCTTCTTTCCTTTCCTTTCTTTCCTTCCTTTATATTAGTTTTTATCTTCTTTTTAAAAGTTTTAATAAAATTTATCAAAAAGAAAAGAAAATACATTTGTATTTACCAGAGCTTTTTCTCTTAGAAGTAAAAAAATGCTCATTGGCCAACTGCTACAAAGATGGAACTCTATAGCTTCAGAGTTCTGAAACTTAAAAATGACTGTGTGAGGAAAAAATGTTGTGGTTTCTAGGTAGAGATTTGCTTGCTTTCCAAGTATTTTTACTTTTGCTGACGGGAAATTCAAGTTGAAACATCCACCCATCACTTTACATTGTTGAAAATTCCAGGAAAATGGTGTGTGCAGAGAGATGCAAGATCTTATTCCAGAAGGATTTCCAACGAACCTCAACAATAAAAAAAACCAACCCCAAAAGAATATTTTCTTAGGCTGCTTGCTGTAGCTGTGTGAGTTTAAACCGGCAACAAATTATTCTATTAGAATATGCTACATGGCCTGAAAGGTGATTCAAAATCCACTTAAACAAAATGTCTAAAAGCCCAAGTATTGGTTTTTTCTTATTCTTTAGAAAAAGAATTGTGACAAAGAAAGAACTAGAAAGATACAGTAACAAGAAAATCAATATAATGCAATACAAATCAAAGCCAGAGTGAGGAGTTTAATGGGTATTTATTTACAAAAGTGGTTTTAAAATATGAAACTGTAAAAAAGTTGTGCTCTTCAGAATAATTATTTCCAGAATGGGGAACTGCAGCATTCCCAAAGCTAATTAGATAATTTTGCAAATAGAGATGTTTAGTCGCTTCTAGGTCATCTAACTATTATTGTTCCAAAATAACAAGTGGACAAGCTTTAGATCTCTGCATTAATGGTTGGGAGATACCAGAGAGATGCCATAAGCTAGTAGAGAGGAAAGGGCCCTAAATAAATATTTCTTCTTCCCAGAGTATTATGAAAAATCGTGATATAAATAGTGCTGAGCTCAGACCCTTCATTAAATGACCATTTTTCCAGATTCTTAAAGAAACCTACGATAGTTACAAAGAAAAAAAAATTAATGCATTATTAGTTTCAGATACAGATAGTCCTCAACTTATAGCCGTTTGTTTAACAACTGTTTGAAGTTAAAGCAGCAACGCAAAAAGTGACTTATAACCAGTCCTCAGACTTACGACATCACAGCATCCCCACAGTCACATGATCAAAATTCGGGCGCTTGGCAACCATGTATTTATGGCGGTTGCAGTATCCCAGGGTCATGTGATCACCATTTGTGACCTTTCCTAAAGAAACACTGACTTTGATCTAGGGAACGTAATTGCCTTCTTGACTTTTTTAACCCTCTTGTGGTTACCTCCAGACTGTATTACACCTGGATGGAAGACACCAAAACCACCAAGGTTTTAGTCTAAGCTGGGAAGTCGAAAAACATCCTGCTGGAATGCAGTGGTAAACCATTTCTGTATTACTGCACTGAAAGATTATTATATGAAAAAGAAGGAAATTAAATGGACATGCTCCCATGAAGTTTCCAGAGGCTAAGCTCAATGTGAAGGAGACTTTATTTTTAGAAGCCATATAAACATGAAACATTAATTGGCATGTTGTCATGAGCTTAACTCATTATACCTGGCCTTTCACTAGAAGAAAATCATGCCACGTTACTTGGCAGAGCAATCCTGGATTTCTGGGAGACGCAGAAATCAGCGGTATTCAGTACTGACATTCGGTAGAGATGTGAATTGTCCAACCTGAAAAACCTATTATTCACTCCCACAATAAAAACTAAAAAGCAGACATGAAACCAGCATGAAGTGTGCACTGAATGACTGCTTAGAAGTGAGAGAGAGAGAAAAAAAAGAAATGATCCTTCTAACTTGGGGAATTATTTAGTTAATTTAGTTCAACATTGATATGCTCCAGATGGCTTACAAATGTTTCTTTACAATAAAATACAATCTAACAAACAGGTAAAAGCAGCATTTCTTAAAAAAAAAAAATTACATCTTTTCACCCCTCTCTTAAACTTCAGCAGGATGAAGCCCGGCCTGTACTCCAGTGCAAGTTGCTTCATAGTTTAGGATATGCCAAAGGAAATGTGATATGGAGATTACAAATATTTTCAGCAGCCATTGAAAAAAACATCTCCTGTTGAAGATTTAAGAGCCCAGGAAGGATTTCACTGAAATAGGGGGTTGATCAAGTGACCTGCAAGTTAGGTATTATTTACCCTGTACAAAAATCTAAAATTGTCCATCAGCATGCACTTAAAGAAATGAGGAAAACTTTCATTTAACTTTCTGCTCTTCACATGCTTACAGAACTGGTGTATATAAAAACCTGGAAATTTTATTTTAGATCAGGTGATAAACCTCTATAATGGTTTATCTATAATAACCTCTACAGATGTTCAGTTTCTGCCTTAGCCAGGAAATATTTAACAAAGAACGTTGTGCTACATTTTTATCCAAAAGTACTTTTTTTTTCATCAAGCGTGGTGGATTAAGAAGATATAGGACAGGAGAAAGCTCGGACGGAAGCACTTGAGATACATTTCTTCAATCCTTAAAGACAAAAGACATGAAGTCTCATTAAAGTGAAATTAAGGTGAAAAACAGCAGCATTACTTATAAAAGACAAGAATTGGACTGTGTAGAATTCATTTTCCCAATTTGAAATTCTGCTCTACTAGTTCCAAATCACAAGTTAAGTCACTTTAGACCCCAGATATGATAGTCCTATGCCTTTCATAAATTTATGCTCATCTTTCATATAGTTTACTTCAATCATGAAATTTCTTGTCCTGTTCTACCGTTTTATGCATTACAATGTCTTTTGCATCCCTGTATATTTTACGTTCAGAACAAAGCAAATCCTGTTTTTCATTTCTACTGAAATGTAATTATCTTTAGCACAGATGCAAGTTCACATTTTAGCTCATTTAAAACAGCACCATTACAGCCAAACGTTAGTACAGAACAGTGGTGGGTTGTAAATGATTTTGCTACCGCTTCGTGCGCACGCTCGCGCGTGACACTTCTGCGCATGCGCAGAAGTGTCCCGGGCGGGTGGGCGGAGTCTCCCGCCACCGGCGCTACCAGTTCTAAGAACCGGTCCAAACCGGGAGCAACCCACCGCTGGTACAGAATCCATTTCTGCTGTTACAATATATTGAGTTCACAATAAGAACCATTTAGCTGTGGGGAAAGGAATTATATATGTACAAATTATGTCATTTATTTATATAATTGGCATACCATATTGTAATACATTTTAAAAGTAAAAATAATAATACCGGTATTAAATATGTACCTATTTGTCTGCAACCCCAAACTGTGTTATCTCTATTTCTGTCTCTGTCTCCGTCTCTCTTTCCACCACCCCCTCTCACTTTCTTTCTTATCCTACCTACCGTCTCTCTCTCTCTCTCTCTCTCTCATCTATCTTCTATTTAATTTTAAAAAAAGAAAGGTTACTGCAGTGAAGAAATGCTTTTAATGGGTAAATATATAACTTGAGCAATGTATGCTTGATCTTAGCACCTTAACATTAATGCATATTATATTAGCTAATCTAGAAAATGATTTAATCAGTGAAAAAAATGGAAAGAAACATTTTTAAATGTGCTCAAAGATTTCAACACTTACTCTCATCTTACACAGGACTTACACAGATGTAAGTCCTATATAAATTCAGTAGGATCTTTTTCCATGTAAGTGAGGTAGTATTAGAGTCTGAAGTTAATGTATTATTACTGAAAATAACAAATTAAAAGTAGGATTTTCTGTTCTAGGGCACACTCATCTCAATATAATTGAAATAATTTGAAATATAATTTCAAAATAATTTGAAATATAATTTCAAGTTCAATATAATTTTTTGGAGACTGAAGCTGTAGATACTTACTTCGGATATTTAAGAACTAGAACTTAGCAGAGCATTTCAGATGAAATGCACAATTTTAGTTTCTTTCCCAGTTTGATATTCTCAGCATTCTAAAGAGTCATTGTGGACAATAAACAGTCCAGACTTCCTAATGAGAAAGACAAATGTGACACTCATAATGAAATTAATTATGATAATAAAGAGGAAGTTGATGTTGTATTAAAGCACTATTGTCAAAAGGTATATTCATTACAACACATATTCATTATTTTGAATTTGTTAGAGCAGTCAAAAACTTTAATTTTCAGAAATTCAAAATCTGGCAAGGATTAATTTTTTCTATTTGTAACAGGAAAAAAATATGCTCAGAAGTCTGTATGTGAATGTGTAATATAAAACCTTGAAAAATATTATCAGACATGGAACTTATAATTTTATGACACACAATATTATTGTTAAAATGTTTTTCTGTATGTATTTGAATAGGTTCACTATTCGAATACATAGGTTCATAGGTTCACTATTAATATTTTCTAATCCTAATTACACAATTACACAATGATTAAAAATCATGTATATATTGCAGATACACCTTAGGAAACTATTAAGCACATTTCTACGGTAGGTAAATTTCTAGGTGGTGTTATTGATAGATTTCCTATCTCTTCCATAAACCAGAGTATATTCTCTGAATTCATTTTAGAAATCACTTTACATTACTTCATTTTATTGTATTACTGAAGGAAGAATTTTTAAAATAAAATTTGCAGCATCTTTGTGTGGTGAACTGTAAGTTTGCTTATGATCCCTTTTTCAATTAAAAGATCTCCATTATTTTGCAATCTGTGGTCTAGTTGTGGGCCTGAAAAAGAAGAAACCCAATTTAGGAATTAAATGGTTCTCAATTGAACTGGGCAGTTTTTTTTACATATGGATGGGATGCAAATGCTACAGTTGAATACCAATTAATTAGCCACCCTGTTTTTATTGTGAAGTTGACTCTTATTTCCTATAATCTGATTTCTTACAGCCGCAAGTCCCCTTTCAACATGACTTAGATGGAGCTGGATCTTTTCTGATCCAGGACTAGTTCAGTTGGAATGGATCTCCACAATGGCGGCAGAGGAGAAATTTACTAAGCAGCATAGATGAAAAGATATCTTCTAGTTACCTTTTACTCAGCAAGAGTTATTTCCCCAGGGGAAAAAATCACTAAGTTAATTTGGAGAGTGGCTGGAATAAGGGGAAAACCTGGCATATATGCCAATTGTTAATGACAAAATTAATATGGTTTCTCCATTCTGCACATTACAAAGAATTGGTAGCAACCTTGTTCTAATCCACTTGAGAATTAGCATTTCTATTGATCACCCCTAATGCATGATCTGGGCATGCTAGCTGGACCGTTCTCTTGACTTCCAGATGCATCGTGGGGATGATCAGGTTGTGATCTCAAACATCTGGAAAATTACCCTAGTAGTTATAAGTCATGATTCTGTGAGCTCATACCAGCTATTAGCAAGATTTGTCTTGGCTTTCCTCTAGTGTCCCTCCTTGCTTACCTGTATCTCAGGTGCCTGTGATCCCTTCCCTCTGAGACCCATTTCTGCTCTGGAGGCATGGCAGAAAACCCCAGGGAGCCCCTCGTTGGTGACTACGTAGGTATTCACGGTAGTTGCGTGTGAGCAGAGTGTAGAGGAAAGGGTTGATGCAGCTGTTCCCGTAGGTCAAGCAGGTCACCAGATGATTGACAGAGATCTCCGTGTGGATGGGCAGGTGGGCTGCCGATGGGCAATAAAGGGGAAGGAGTTGCCAGATCCAAAAGGGCAAATAACAGGCCCAAAATGCCAAGACAATCACAAGTATGAGGAGGAAGACTCGGTTCTTAGGGGAACGTCCCAGGCCTCCACGGGTCTGTGACAGCCAGTAGCTTCTTGCCAGGCGCCAGTAGAGTGACCCAATTACTATCCCAGGTGCCACTATGCTAGTGCCAAAAAGGATGCTCAGGTATACTTTGTATTGCTCCTCACTCCAGGTGGGGGAACAGAGGCGACGCACCCCAGCTCCATTCCCCATTGTACGTTCCTCCTGGTGGATCATGACCATCATGGGGAGGGCCAGAGCAAAGGACAGGAGCCAAACAGCAATGGCCAGAGGTCGGCTGCATCGCCGTGCACGGCTGGCAGCCTGGAACGGGTGCACCACAGCAGTGTAGCGCTCACAGCTCATCAGAGTCAGCAAGAAGATGCTGGCATGCATAGTGAGAAGGTCTAGGCTGAGCAGAATCCGGCAGCCAGCCTCCCCAAAGGGCCAGTCCTTCACCAGCCCATTGTGAACAATGAAGGGAGCCGTCAAGAGATACAAAAGGTCCGCCAAAGCTAGGTTAATTAGGTGGACATGCAGAGAGGAGGCCGAGGCTGAGGCCCGCACCACCGCCAGGGCATAGAGGTTGCCGGCCACCCCGGTAACACACATGAGGCTCAAGACAGCTCCCAGGACTGCCGCTGATTCATCTCCTTCTGATGAGGAGCCATTGCCTAGTAGTAGCCACGAAGAGAAGTTTGTTGATGACGTCATCATGAGGAAATGGTCCATGGTAAGCTGCTCAGAAGAATTTTTTAACATTCTAGTCCTCAGGAGAGAAATCAAGGGAAGCGTACCACCAATCTCTATTTCTACTTATCAGTTAAGTTGAATATCAAAGTCAATATCATACCACCTCTTTGTCTCCCTACTTTTTGGTCTACTACTCCATCTATAAGTCTATCTGTTGTCCTTTTGATCTTTCCCATTCCTCTTTTTGCTCCATCCTGTTGCTGTATTCAAAAAAATTGGTTTGAGATTGTAAAGGATATTTTGGGGGGGAGTCACTTTCCCCCCATCTCTCTTGTATCTGATGCATATGGTCACTGCTTTGGATCTAGTCATGAAGTAGTTTTTTCTTCCGATCCTCGTTCCCTTCTTCCTTTCCTCTACATTCTCAATGCCGGTGATGGCGCAAGGTCTCCTGTATGTGAAGAGGATCTGTGCATATCTGTCTGGGTTTGCAAATTCTCTTCTCTCACATTCTTCGCACCCTGCTAATATTGGTATGTTGGGGTCGAACCTTGGTGCAGCTCCTGTCTATTCTGAGGAGCCTGTTTATTTCAACCCTGAGGTGGGATTTTGACAGCACGTCAGCAATAGGGGCTGAGGGGCGGGTGCTGGGATGACATTTAGGGGTCTGATTGGTCTGGAGATGGTAACAGACAGAATTTTCCCCACCTCCTCCACCCCAAACAGACATACACTCAGGGTCCAACTCCCTGCTGGCATAACTATACAACTTTCCATGGAATGATGCCAACCAGGAGAAAGAAAAAATAACCAAGAGATAGAAAGACAGAAGGGGACTGTATTGATCAATGGACAAAAGGAATTCACAAATGCAGACACAGAAAGATGAAAAGGAGTGAAATGAAAATGAACCATGACTTTTCATCCATCCATCTGTTTCCTACACTAGAATAAGGTGTCAGACAGCCCTTCCGTATCCTTGCTGTTGATTTTGTTTTCATGTCTATTCCCTTTAATCACTTTCCCGCCATTAAATCATTTACACGTCAGATTTAATATTCGTCAAACTATCCTACTTTTAGTCAAACTATCCCAAACAAATCAACCATATTTAATTACAAACTGCCCAGTCCATCTAATCTTAGTGTGTTGTGTAAACCCCGCTACACTGGGTAACATCTACAACAGTACACAATTTTTGTGATATGGTAGCAATATTACACAATTTTTGTGATATGGGTTGCACACTCACTGTTCAATAAGTTAAATAACGAACAGAGGATTTGTACACAGTGCTAAGCATATTGTATATTACTTTTTATGACTGTCCTAAAATGCAACCCTCAAGAAACAAGATAATGCATTAAACATTTTTTATTACTTCAACATTTTCATTAATGGTTTGGATCAAGTTGGTAAAAGATATTTTATCAGATTTGCACATTATACAAAATGAGGTGGCACAGTTAATGGTCTCATAGATGGGCACCTATATTTAAAGGGATTTTGATTGAAAATAGCAAATGAAATTTAATTGCAAAGAAAGTTGTTCATTAGCAAAAAGAAATAAAACACAGAGATACAGCATATGATACATTTGACTTGGAAACAGTATATATAAAAAGAATTGAGAAATATAGTTGTTCAAAGTTTGAACATAAGTTAACATGATAGAGTTTCAGAAACGGAAATGGATTTTAGGCAGTATCGGTCGAAGTATAGTTGTAAACTGCCTTGAATGCCCCATAAAAAGAAAGAAGATATTAACTCAAAACAAATAAATACATGCATAATATATACAGGTACATTTCCAAATTTTGGAAGGTAATAATGAAAGTAATAATTATTCCTTATTGGTTAGATTTTGCTTCAATACCTCTGCATCTCGTTTGGGGCATCTCATTTAAAAAAAAGATTCAATGAAACTAAAACTGGTGCAAAAAAGGGATGGGAGGATGGAAAATAAGATCTAAGGAAATAGTGAAAGAACTGGATTTGTTTAGCCTTGGGAAAATATGGTTTGGGCTATGGGTGGTACAATTATCATAATACTTTTCAAGCATCCAAAGGGAAGCCCTGTAGAAGATCGAAAACAGTGGTCTGTTGTCACTAAATGGAGGATGAGTGTTCAATTACAGGAAGGCAGATTCTGGTTGAATGTTAGGGTGGGGGGGACTTCTAAAAGGAACAACTGTTTGTCAGCAGTACAATTTATGAGTTAGTTGGTAAGTTAATTTTCACTGGGGGAGTTCAGAATCAGAGGCTGGACAGTCATCTGCAAGAGATATAGGTAGTCCTCAACTTACAACCATTCATTTAGTGACCTTTCAAAGTTACAATGACACTGAAAAAAGTGACTTATGGCCGGTTTTCACACTTACGACCATTGCAGCATCCCCATGGCCACATAATCAAAATTTGGGTGCTTGGCAACTAGCATTTATTTATGACGGTTGCACTGTCCCAGGGCAACGTGATCACCATTTGTAACCTTCCCAGCTGGCTTCTGACAAGCCAATTCAATGGGGGAAGCCAGATTCGCTTAATGACCCCAAGATTTACTTAACAACTGCAGTGATTCACTTAACAACTGTGGCAAAAACATTCGTAAAAATGGGGCAAAACTCACTTAACAACTGCCTTTCTTAGTAACCGAAATTTTTGACTCCATTGTGGTTGTAAATTGAGGGCTGCCGTACTATCATTTGGATTGCTGCACTGAGCAGAGAATTGCTCTTAAACTGTTCCTTCCATTTCTAGGATTCAGATACTTTGTGCGGCTCTGCAGAAGCAGAAGGTTACATTTACTTTATGCCTATAGCAAACACATGATCTGACAAAGCAGTGCTTGTAAGAGAGAGGGCAGTTTTTTGGCTGTGAGTGAAGCGCTGTGCAGATGTGAAATGTCTGTGGCAGAGTCTGTTTTCAGTCAGATGTCTCCCAGAATTTCACGCACATATTATTCCTGTTGGGTGTTTGTGCTTTACCACTAGTGTGTTTTGTTGGTGTGGGTGGGTGTGAACCTGCTATTCAGAGGAAAGCGTCTAGGAACCAAATAAACAAATAAAACTTTTATTTATAACACACTCCCCACGAGGGCACACTCCAAGCACAATTTTGCAAAATTAACCAATAAGAACCAAACAGCAGTTAAAAATTATACAAAGGGAATAAAACCAAGCGGAATATATTGATAACTGGAGTGAAAATAATGTTGTACAATTAAAAGATTCTAAACCGACCTTCCACCTGGCTTTACTAATAAGATTTACAACAAAACAGACCTATCACTGTTCTTAGCCTTCTGTTCATAGTCACTTCCATCAGTTTATTGAATAAACAGATTTTCAGATCCTTCTGAAAATCCCAGGGGATGGTAATTGGAATCTGTCATCCAATGCATTAAGCCCCTCTCCCATTGTGTGTTGCTGTATCGTGAAATGTGTCTTTGCTAGGGTTGCTCCTTCTCTTTTGGTCAATTCAGGGATGACCCTTCTGCTTTTATATCTTTCTCCTTCTCTCTCACCTCCAGAACCAATTTCTCCATCTCTTCCACCATTTCATTAATCCCTGGCTTGGGTTGATAAGTGGGTCTTGCTGAGTGGATCTGGTGAGCCAGGAAGCAGAGCCAGTGAAGGGCGAATTTGCGCCAGCAAACCAGGGCTTGGCCAAAGCAAATTTGTGTGGCGCTGCTGGGTTTGTCTAACCTCATGACCCTCCAAGGCAGTGGCTTTTCTTGGAGAGGGAAAGGACTCTAAGCATTCAGAGCAGGAGCAGAGCAAGATCCCAGAAACAAAGCTTAGGCTTCAGGCAAGAAGATCTCAACTTACAAAAGTTGAATAAGGAGCATTGTATCTGAACACATGCAAAGTGTTTTTCCTCACACCTAGTCAGCTCCTGAAAATGGGGAGCTCCAAGTTTTCAGGTTGCCATGGAAACCAGATTTCTCTTTGAGAGGTCCTTGGTGCTCTCTGAGTTTGGTTGTTTTCTTGCAGATGTTTCACTATTCAAACTAAGTAACACCATCAGTGCCAATAGAAAGTGCTCCTAATTTATATTCTGGTGGCTTGCCCTGTCAGTGTTGATGGGAATGGTCTTGGTGGTTCTTTGGTTGGGCTGTTTACTGTTAGCTTGTTTGGCAGTCCCTTGATTGGGGTGTTGTTTGTTTCTTGATTGTAGGTATGATGTTAATCTATGCTCATCTGGACATTAACTGATGGTGGGGAGGTGTTTTGGTCTTTTTGTTCCCTTTACAGCTTGTTGATTTCTCTTTGTGAGAAGCCATGGGGCTGAGTGGCAAGCTTGGTGCCTGGAAATAAGATGACTGAAAAGAATACTTGTGTGGGCACAGACACTGTTACTCCTCACATCTCATTCTGGAGTCATGCTTTGATATACAGCCTTTCACTTGAGTTCTCCCTCTGTAGTGGCAATGCGAAAGACCATTATTTTGAGGAATTTAGTGACATACATTTTGATTTCTACTTCATATTAAGAACATTCTAGAAGCTTAGAGCTCATTCTGAGCTAGCCAGAATGAGCTCTAATTTCACCCTTGCTCACTGAATGAAGGAGAAGGGGTGGAGGAGAATTTTCATGTAGTTTCAAAGCTTTTCCTGCTATGAAAGTCTCAGGTCTTTGATTCCTATCCTGGAGTCATGTGTCAGCCGGTCAAGATAAGATCTTGTGGTCTTCTTGACCATAGCAGGGCTATGAAATCATAGTGCCAGGTTTTGATAAAAACTGTGGGCTTGCTATTGTCCATGGGGAGGTTCTGCATGGAACCTAGCACTAGATACTGTACTATGGAAATTGGCCACTTTTGGAGTACTACTGCTGACATTATTAAATAATAATAAAGCTTAAAATCCATTCACAGGTAGTCCTCAACTTATAATCATTCATCTATTGACCGTTCAAAGTTGCTGTTATGTACTAACTGTCAGTACATGGTTTCACCCAGGTCCAGCGTTTGAGCGGGAAAATGCTCAAACGCTATTGGCTGTTCTGTCTGACAGCTCTCTATAAAAGAGCAAGCTGTCAGACCCTTGTTTGCTGATTGTCTTGAGTAGAGCTGAATAAAGAGCTGTTCTGAAGTCTGTCCCCTGTGATCATTCCCACTACTTAACAGTGGCGACGAGGGCTTGGGACTAGGAGAACGAAGACGAGCCTCTCAAGCACAGCAACCAGCCAGGCGGACCTATTCCTTCTGCCTACAATCTGCGACAATGTCTGCTTTCCACCCGCCGGCACCATTCGATACTTCCCGGGAGAAGTGGGACTCGTACATGCGGCGTTTTGAGTGCTTCCTCGAAGCCAATGATTTGTTGGGTCTGAGCGATAATCGCAAAAGAGCTTTATTTTTAAGTCACCGTGGCCCCGAGGTATTTGACACCGTGGAGTCGCTGTCAGACCCAAACCCGGTGCACACCGTGCCATGGCACGTTCTTCAGGCTACTCTGAAGACACATTATGCACCCACCCCGTCCAAGGTCGTCCGGCGCTACGAATTCAGGCAGCGGATGCAGCAGGAGGGCAAAACGATAAACCAGTACATTGCTGCCCTCCATAAGGCTTCCGGCCACTGCGAATTCCACGACCTGGATGACATCCTACTGGACCAGCTGTGGCGTGCAGGACATCCGCCTGCAGTGCTGGCTCCTGGCTATGCCTAACCTCACCCTGGCTGCCTCTTTGGATGAGGCCAGGGCTGCCGAGTCTTCGACCAAGGCCGCGGAATCCCTACATCGTTTCGCCGCGGCCAAGAAGGAGTCCAAGCCTCCTTCAGCAGTACACCAGGGCACCCTCGACGAGCCTGACAGCAGCGACGACGACATCTGCCGCACTGACCGCAAGCGCCTGCCTTCCTCAAAAGACTCCCCCGCTGTCTGTGCCAGCTGTGGGGGGCGACATCTGAGGGCATCATGCCGTTTCCAGGACGCTGTATGCCAACGGTGCGAGAAAAGAGGACATTTGGCGCGAGTTTGCCACACCATTTTTCCCGCCAAGGACGCGCATGCGCAGGACTCTGCTCGCAGCGAGCTGTCAAACCGATCTCGGCACAAAACTCAAAAACCACGCCAAAGATCCTCCACGCAACAACCCGACACCAACCAAACGCGGGTTGCCAGAACCAGCTGCCACAGTAAGAAGAAGCTGATGGTCACCATCTCCATCGACGGAGCACCCGTCCCAATGGAAATCAACACCGGCTCAGTGGTCTCGATCGTTGCTTGGCAGACACTGAAGCTCGCCCTTCCGAGTCTCCGGTCTACCCACCTGCAGAAGACCTCCATTCGCCTCTCAGACTACCAGGGAAACCGAATCCCTGTCATCGGTCAAGGCCAGTTCCGGGTCAAGTTTAACGCATTCGAGGGGGCTCTCCAGCTCACCGTGGTCAACGGCAGCCTTCCAAGCCTCCTTGGCCTGGACTGGTTCGACGCGCTCAGTCTGGGAGTCACCGGCATCAACGCCATAGGGACCTCAGATTTTGACGACCTGTTCGACGAATTCCAGGACGTCTTCAGTGAAGGCTTGGGCAAGTTTGTGGGGACTCCGATCTCTTTCAACCTTGACCCTAAGGTAGCCCCCATACGGCTTAAACCCAGGCGGATCCCTCTTCCTTTACGGCCAAAAATTGACAAGGAGCTAGACAAGCTCATCCAGCAAGGGATACTAGAACCAGTCGACCATGCAAAATGGGAGACTCCCATAGTCACCCCCGTTAAAGGGGATGGCAGCATCAGGATTTGCGCCTATAAATGCACCTTGAATAAGACTTTGCAACAGAGCGCCTATCCTGTGCCGATTGTGCACCATCTACTACACTCTCTGGGGCCTGGTCGCCTGTTCGCTAAACTAGATCTTGCGCAGGCATACCAGCAGCTGCCAGTAGATGGCGCTACAGCAGAGGCACAGACCATTGTGACTGATAGGGGGGCTTTTAAGTGTCACAGGCTGCAGTTTGGAGTCAGCATGGCCCCAGGATTGTTCCAGAGT
>QLTV01000657.1:15193-32909 GCA_003457575.1 Thermophis baileyi | reverse complement strand
ACGCCTCCCTTGGACTCCTCAATTTCTACAGTCTGTTCCTGAAAGGCAAAGCCACCATCGCGGAGCCACTCCACAGACTACTCGCCAAGAATACGCCTTGGGTGTGGGGCCCCAAGGAAGCTGCAGCTTTCAAAGCTGTCAAACGACTGCTAACTAGTGACAGTTTCCTCATCCAATATAACTCTACCCTGCCATTGGTCCTTGTTTGTGATGCTTCTCCTGTGGGGGTTGGCGCCGTTCTTAGCCACAGGCTTCCTAATGGCACTGAGGCCCCTGTGGCTTACTGCTCGAGAACTCTGTCCATTGCAGAGAGAAACTATAGCCAGCTGGACAAGGAAACGTTGGTTGCCATGGCAGATGTGAAAACATTTCACGAATATTTGTTTGGGAGGGATCTTGTTTTGGTTACAGACCACAAGCCTCTTTTGGGGTTGCTCGCTGGGGACTGCCCCTCTTTGGCTGCTCTATCTCCCCGTTTCGCCCGCTGTGCCATTTTTCTCTCCGCCTATTCATATTGCCTGGTGCATCAGCCAGGAAGGGACATGGGCAACACGGACACTTTGAGCAGGTGCCCGTTGCCCGATCTACTAACAGACATTTCCCTGGACGCCCCCGTCCTCCTTATTGACTTGGCAGACTCTGGACTGGTCACCTCTGTCGAGGTGACTAGGCACACAGCCAAGGACCCCTCACTCAAAACTGTTTTGAGCTGGGTGTGGAGGGAATGGCCGAAGGACCCGGTCAGACCTGACCTTAAACCATACGAGCAGAGGCAGCATGAACAGCATAATAAGCCGAGGTAGCGCAGTGGTTAGAGTGCAGCACTGCAGGCTACTTCAGCTGACTGCTAGCTGCAGTTCAGCGGTTCAAATCTCACCGGCTCAAGGTTGACTCAGCCTTCCATCCTTCTGAGGTGGGTAAAATGAGGACCCAGATTGTTGGGGGCAATATGCTAACTCTGTAAACCGCTTAGAGAGGGCTGTAAAGCACTATGAAGCGGTATATAAGTCTAAGTGCTATTGCTAACTGTCCGAGCAAGGGGGCTGCCTCCTCTGGGGCAATCGAGTGGTCATTCCAACCAGCCTGCAAGCTGGAATTTTAGGTCATTACATGAAGGCCATCCGGGGATTGTCCAGATGAAAGCCTTAGCTAGGGGGTATGTTTGGTGGCCCAATATGGACGCAGAAATCCAAATTTGGGTCGGGTTATGCAAACCCTGTCAAGAATCTAGGCCGGCTCCATCCAAGGCCCCAGTCCACAATTGGGAACAACCCAAAAGCCCCTGGTCTCGGCTGCACACCAATTTTGCAGGCCCCTGCCATGGGCAGATGTTCTTAATAATTGTCGACGCCTATTCAAAGTGGCTCGAAATCTTCCCCATGAGCTCGACCACTGCTGAGGCTGTCATTAAGGCCCTCAGACACCTTTTCACAACCCATGGCATACCGGACGTCCTTGTAACAGACAATGGGCCCCAATTTACGGCCACCAGCTTCGAGGGATATCTGGCAGAATTAGGGATTCACCATGCCCTGTCCTCGCCGTTTCATCCGGCCACGAATGGATTGGTTGAACGCTTCGTGCGGTCAGCAAAAGAAGTGCTGGGTAGATTAGCCCCAGGGGACTGGCAGGCCAGAATCAATAAATTCCTCCTAACCCAACACATTACCCCTAGTGCAACAACTGGCCGCAGCCCAGCTGAGCTCCTCATGGGTCGCAGGCTCTGATCTGTCCTGGACCGCCTGCACCCAAATTATTCAAAGAAAGAAAAAGCCAACCTCACACAAACAACCAGGGTTTTCGCAAAGGAAGACATAGTATACGCACACAATTATGCCGAGGGGTCCCTATGGCTACCTGGGGTTATAGAGAAGGTAATAGGTCCCATGTCCTATGAGGTCTGGCTACAAGACGGCCGCCTGTGGAAAAGGCACATACACCAACTGCGCAAGCGGGTAGAGGAATTAAAAAAACTGCAAAGTGTAAACGAATTTGTTCCTCCCCTAGCTAACTCAAGCCTGTGGGTGACGGAGGACCTACCCGGTGAAGCAGAAGTCCAGCGGCGTCCTCCAATCGAACCGGTTCCCTTAGCTGAGGAGGCCACGCCCGATAAGTTCCAGGAGCTTCCATGCTCAGACCCAGGAGCGACAGCAGACCTGTCCGCACAGGCCGCTGCCTCGCCAACAACTGAGCTGCACAGGTCAGGGAGGATTCCCAAACGTCCCGCCTACCTGCGTGACTACGTTTGTCGGACTGCTCCATCTAAGATGGGAGGGGTGTTATGTACTAATTGTCAGTACATGGTTTCACCCAGGTCCAGTGTTTGAGTGGGAAAATGCTCAAACGCTATTGGCTGTTCTGTCTGACAGCTCTCTATAAAAGAGCAAGCTGTCAGACCCTTGTTTGCTGATTGTCTTGAGTAGAGCTGAATAAAGAGCTGTTCTGAAGTCTGTCCCCTGTGATCATTCCCACTACTTAACAGTTGCAATGGCACTGAAAAAAGTTATGACCATTTTTCACACTTCTGATCATTGCAGCATCCCTGTGGTCACATGATCAAAATTTGGATGCTTGGCAACTGTATTTGTATTGTATTTGTGATGGTTGCAGTGTCCCAGGGTCATGTGATCACCTTTTGCAACTTTTCTGAAAGTCAACGGGGAAGCCAAATTCACATAATAACCATGCTACTAATTTAACAACTGCAGTGATTCACTTAACAACTGTGGCAAGAAAGGTTGTAAAAAAGGGGCAAAACTCAACAACTGGGCTCAATTGTGGTTGTCGAGGACTACCTGTATTTATAGGGGTGTTTATTGTCTCTAGACCCAAAAGAACTAATTGCCTGGGCACCTGATCACTGCCCTGATACTTGGCAAAACACTCTCTCAACTGTGTTAGTTGTTCTCTACAATACTGTACAACAATCTTCCATCTTTATCTTTAGTTGTGGATGACCTGAAAATAAACCTTGCTTTTTGTGTGGCAACTACCGTATGTGATGTTATATGGCTGTCTTGAGATCCCTAGAGTTTTAAACTGTGCCTTGGAGGTTGTAAAAGGAAAATCTCTGCCAATAAGAGCCAAGACTGGCCCAAACCGGTTACAGCTTGAAGAAGATGGCACCTTCCCAATATGCATGCAGAATTTTTTAAATCTTTACTTTAACCTTGCCAAAGAGAAAATATTTTCATCACACTGAAAGGCAGGAAATAAGTTGCGTAAGGATGCTGGATAAGCTCCCAGTTACAGGGTGTGTCTGCAGCAGGAGTGTGTGTGTGTGTGTGTGTGTGTGTGAAAGTCAAGATGGCAGCCATATAATCATGACAGCCATTTTGACATTCAACATACAGACACAAATGGTTGCCTCTGGATGGTTTTTGTTTTACGATTACATTAACAGATGACTTCGAGAAATGCTTAATGCACTTCTTTGAGAAATCTTAAGGCTTTTCATTTGCCCGCTATGTTCATTGAAATGAAAGTTGCAATTCTGAAAAGCAACGGTTTGCCACTAAATTTTAGGAGAATGAAAATGAGGTTTCAGGAATGAAGCCAGGGAGGCCATATTAGAGTTGCAGTTTGGCCCACTCTGGTCCCGTGTGGAGGCCAGAACAGGGTTGTTCTCCAGTTCTGACCAGCAAATCACACACACCAAAAGCACCCAGGACAAATTCCTCTTGAACTCAGATTCCAGGGATGCTGGAAGGTATACCAACTGTCCCATGAGGTTGTGGCCTCTTCAGATCGAATGTCAGAGCTCTATTTCTGCCTTGCACAGCTTGAAAATGGGATGTTGGAAATACGGCAATGACCAGTTCTCTCTCTCTCTTTCTCCTTCCTTCCTTCCTTCCTTCCTTCCTTCCTTCCTTCCTTCCTTCCTTCCTTCCTTCCTTCCTTCTTTTCTTCTTTTCTTCCTTCCTTCCACCCTCCCTCTTTCTTTCCTTCCTCCCTCCCTCCCTCCTTCCTCTTTCTTTCTTTCTTTCTTTCTTTCTTTCTTTCTTTCTTTTTCTCTTTCTTTCTCTTCTTTCTCTGTTTCCCTCCTCCCCAATGGCTTTCACCTGGTATCCAGACACCAGCTGGAGATGGGAGGACAAAATGAATATGATTTGGGGGAAACCGCTCACGTCTCCCTTGGCTGTTATCCCGAATCCCAGCCTGAAAAGGGTCTCCCACCCACCGTGCCTAATTTGTACACCCGCGCCAATGTCTTGCAGAAAAATAAACGGAGAGGGAGCAGCAGCAGCACTGCAGCAGATGTGGGTCAGTTCGACCAACAAATACTGAATTTGGCTCTCTTAAGAAGAATGAAAGAACAGAGCCTGTCCAAAAGAGATTTTTTTTCTTCCACGCTATCTTGTCTGCTTCAGTGTAGCTTTAATATAAATGATGATTTATATTACTTCCTGTTAGAATTCTTAATATGAAATGCCCGTTGTCATTCCTATACTATCCAGAATAAGCTATTTGTGTTTTACATTTCCCCCAAAAGTGAGATTGGAAGGACCTAAATTTGACAAAGAAATACATAAATCCATAAATAAATAAAAATTTGGAGGATGAAGAGACCCAGCTAGTTAAAAACAGCCTATGAAGTTTTGTCCAGGGTTCCATACAACCATAGAGTTGGAAGGGATTATAGAGTCCAACTGCTGCACAGTTCAAAATCCATATTACATTATCTTAGAGAGTTGACTGCCCAACCTCTGAACCAGTAGTGGGTTCTAAAACCCTTTACTACCGGTTTGCGTGTGTGCATGCGCTCACGCACGATGCTTCTGAGCATGCGCAGAAGTGTCCCGGGTGGGTGGGCGGAGCCTCCTGCCACCAGCGCTCCCAGTTCTTAGAACCAGGCCGAACCGGGAGCAACCCACCTCTGCTCTGAACACATCCCATCTTGAGTCAACATAGGAGCACCTTCATACCAAGTCTGTCTTTCTGTTTGAAATTTCAATCTGGACAGACATGAATGTATGCAAAATAAAATCTAGGTAATCCTCGATTTACAATCATTTGTTTAGTGACCGTTCAAAGATACTGAAAAAAGTAACATACGACTGGTCCTCACACTTATGAATGTCACAGCATCCCTGTGGTCACATAATCAACATTCAGGTGTTTGGCAACCAGCATGTATTTATGACTGTTGCAGTGTCCCAGGGTCATTTGATCTTCATTTATGATCTTCTCAGTCAGCTAATGACATGAAGTCAAGGCGAGAAGCCAGATTCACTTAGTGACCACCTGATTTGCTAAACAAAAACGGTGATAAAATCAGTCACAATTCATTTAACAACCACCTTGCTTAGTGATGGAGGTTCCAGTCCCAACTGTGGATGTAAATTGAGGACTACCTGTAACCCTAAATATTTTTTGCGGGCACAACAGACCTCACTCTAGAAGAGGTGACTCCTTTCCTTTCCACTGTAGAAAGCTGACAGAGGAGATAGAATGGCCGGTGAAGAAATTATGTGCAAAAACATCTTGGCCAGCCTCTCTCTCTCTACGCAAGGCTTGGCCTCTCACACTCACCTGTGGACATGAGAGTGTTCTTTGTTTATGCACAGAGTTTGTTTTGCCACCCTAGTGTGAGAAGCAGTTTGAGGTGAGGCATGGAGGTCTGGAAAGAGGCTTTTGATTCTACTTTGGGGGAAAGAGGACAAAACAGTGCTTGAAGATCTGATTCTTGCTGTCCCAGAACCCAGACTTACTTCTAACAGTCAATTTCCAGAACGATCATGCATAGTTAACTCAGAAGTGAGAAAGCAAATTCCCTTATATTTACCACGTCTCCTTAATAAGGGGCTTTAGGATTTAAATCTAAAGTTTATATCACTTAGGAACAGTGGATTTATTAAATCACAAATCATGTAATATGCAGCCCAACTCTATTTGTATTTTTTATTGCAATCCTGTGATCTTATGACTTGCTTGTTTGTTGTCTTTTCCACTATGAGGAATAAGAGCTGTCTAGTATTTTTATTTCAATTATAGTAGTTACATTATTATTGCTGTAATTATAGCTGTCCAGCCTATCTCAAAACTTACCATGGAAGCTATTTGATGGCCAAACATTGAAAGATTAAACTTGTAATGTTTTTTTTAAATCAGAAAAGGTGCTACCACTGAATCTTTTTGCTACTATAGCCCAATGTGGCTCTCTTTGTACAATATTTGTTGGGCAGACATCACATGTAAAAAAAAAGAAAGAGTTTTTAAATTTATATTTATTAAGAATGTTCATATAATAGGAAGGAAGGAAGGAAGGAAGGAAGGAAGGAAGGAAGGAAGGAAGGAAGGAAGGAAGGAAGGAGGAAGGAAAGAAGGAAGGAAGGAAGGAAGGAAGGAAGGAGTAAAAAGCAAAAGAAAACTAAAAAAATATATAAATGATCTCGGAACTTTTTTTCAACAGTTATTGCCTTCCTCCCTCTTAAATATTTTGCAAATCCGTTCTCCATCCTTTTAACCCACATCTTTCTTAATGTTTAAATGCACAAATCATTAATTCATTTTTCTTCTTTTAGCAAAAAGTCCATATAAGAGTTCCAGTCTTTTTTTTTTAATTGTTCAGTTTTACCATTTCTGGAAATTCTGACATTTTCATAATCTACTTCTCCATCATGGGAATTTCATTATTTTTTCCAATGTTGAGCATACAATATAATTTTCTAATTCAAAAAAGGAGGGAAGGAAGGAAGGAAGGAAGGAAGGAAGGAAGGAAGGAAGGAAGGTTGGTTTTGAAGGAAAGAAGTGTAAATATACAAAGAATACATATGTGTACTATATTGTTTTAAAAACTATTGATCAGTGTTGAGATCCAAATAAATATAAATATCAACCGTAATAGCGGATACCATACACATCATAACATAACATGGGAAATACAGTGATTTCTATCCAAACAAAGACTTTATGTTACAAGCAACCCAAAGGGCTGATGGTTATTTAGTTTAGTCTTATCCTGTTTTCCCAATTAATGCTCTCTTTCCCAAGTTATCAACTGCCAGAAAGAGGAATATCGAGATAAGATTATTATTCCTTTTCCCCTGTTTCTGTTTTGCTTTTATGATGTCTTTCTTTTCGGCCCTCCACCACCACCACTGTCCCTGAAAGTTTTCTCCTCATACAATAGCCTTGACATTAAATGTACCCACTTTTTTTTATTATTCTGCATTGTGGTCCTTAACATGCAAGCAGGTGACTTAGCCCTTCATGTTGCTGGTCAAACAGCTGATAATGAGCTAGAAGATTGTTGAACAAAGGAAGTTGGAAAAGAGATGGCAATAGTGGTTAAACCTTTGCATTGACTCAACAATTATTTCTCATTCTATCCTCCCATCTTCCTTTCTGGAAGCAGAGGGCCTGCGTTTAATGGCAATCGTGATGAGCAATTACTTTATAATTGCCTTTATAATGCAGGACATTCTTCCTGAATTAAGACGAAGGAAGAAGGCCAACAAGGTTGTTGCTTTCTTTTGTGCTAGAAAATTCTCCTCTGTGGCTGGTATCTCCATGGTGCTTTGAATGTTCAGCGGCCAGTGAAGGTGAGGGCATCTGAAATGGGTGCAAGTAGCAATAACAGCCACATCCCAGTGAGAAATATGTGCTAATGAGGAAGCTTCTGCTGAGGGTTTCAATCTGAGGGACTACAAAACATCAGGAGAGAATTAGTGAAAAAGAGGGGAGAGGAAATGAAAGCAACAGTAATTGGCCAGTATTGCAGAAAATAATTGCCTATAGATTTAACCTATGCCTCCAAAAAGAGTTTTCGAGCCTTGTTAGCAAATGGGACGATGATGCATGAAATAATAATAATTAAGAGGGGTGGCTATAAAAGCATAGAATAAGCAAGAGGCAGATGTGATTTACAGCTGCTAACTTTTTTCCACCCGGTACCTGGAAAACCGCTTATAATCAGCACCTTGCAGGAAGAAATTAACAAAGTTACATTTTCATCACCACTTATTTTTGCCAGAAAAGAAGAGAAGCGGACATCATTGGGAGTAAAGTGAGGGAACGGAATCAAAAGTGATTTTATACCACAACTCTACATGGGCCTATGTAAAAGTAAGCCCATTAAGTTGAAGGAGGCCCGTGTGGATAGAGGACCTTAGCTCTATAAATGTTTTAGATAAGGTCTGGAGGGAAAGGAGAATATAGAGATTTCTCTCTAATTCATCACCTAGAGAAGCTGAGATGGGGATGGGGATCCCTGTGACCCTACCAGAAGCTCTAAGCTGCTCTTTCCAGCTATCTTAGCAAAGTCCTTGTCTCTTGAGTTACAAAAGCTTTTAAGGTATCTTGCTGAAATATTAATTCTTGAAGTTAAATTAGGACTACCCTTTCCTGCATTACAGCCAGCACCATTTACAGAGTAGAGGGCCCCATTATCCCCCCCTTTAGCTAGCAACCAAACCACCCGGTGATGTTTTGTTAGTTTTTTAAAAGAGTGTTGGTGTGCTTCAGAGGGAGAAGAAAGGAGTGGCATTCCTAAGCTTCATTATCATCCTTTATTCTGTGCTGGGTACCAGTTTCAGGCAACCCTCCAAAACGAGTAGACAACATTGTGGAAAAGGACTGATAGGAGCAGCACACGATAAGGAAAAATGAATGGAATGGAAAAATGAACAGACACAGAAACGACAGGCTGAAGATTAGCATATATTGGTGCCTTTACTGGGAATCTGCCTTCTTAGCTTACCTCATCAAAGAACAGGTAGGTGGGATTGAAAGTATGTTTTCTTTTACATCTATACAACCTTTTAAAATGTAACATACCAGCAAAAAATGGAAGACTCACTTCTTCCATAGAATTTGATCCTATCACCCATCTGATCAAAACATCAGTCACTTTCTTTTGTATGTCTAGTGCCTGTTTTGTTCCTTCTAGTTCTCTCGTGTCCAATTTTTAATGTTTTATATTATTACTTTTTAAAAATCCCACCGGAAATATTCCTTATAATTAATTCTAATTCTAATATCTTATTTCAAATTTATCTGGGTCCTTATTTTGTTTGTAACTTTTTAAAATCAAAAGTTTTAATCACCCTTTTGCTGTTTATTCTTTAAAAAAAAAAATCAAGTTCTTAAACTTGCATTTAAAATTCCTTCTGCTAAGGAGTGAGGGAAACTCGCCCAGCACTGCCAGACTTGTTGATGCAAAGGTTTGTAATGGCTAAAAAGTAGTTAACAAGCTATTTCCAAAAGTGATTAGAAAAGGAAGTATGAGAAGTTAGTGTCCTTTCAAAGGTACCAACTGCATTTTGAGCAAGATAACTATTCCCTCAATTCACACTGCTTAAAACCTGCTGGAGACTGCTGTCTTGCAGTCTTCTTACAAGGAGCAAATATATGGAGCACTTGTGGGTGATCTCTAGTCCTCTCCTTTGTCCAGAAAGGTTCGAAGAGCCAGTCTACTCATTGGCTCTTCGTTCGTCTCTGTGGTTGTCAGCTCTGCTTTTTCTTGGAATTGTCTTCAGTTCGCCATTCTTTTTCTGGGAGTCTCAATATTCTTAAGAGAATATTGTAACAAATCACTGGCTCCTGATAGTGAACTCTTAAGAGTTTTTAGCTCAAGGGTGAAATTGCTCACCATCTAACAAAAGATTATCACCCGCTGTTCAAATCAGGCTTAGTGCAGGAAATTAGAAGGGTTACTGATATGACCCCAATTTTTAAAAAGGGATCCAGGGCTGATCAGGGAAACAACAGGTCTGTCATCTTGGTGTATAATTGGCCATGACATCTTTGCACTGCAGCTGGAGTTGAATCTCACTCATACGGAGACAGAGAATGCTTCACCACAACTACCCAATTTTGGCACCTCCACCTTCACCACAGCCCCTGGCTCCTGCTGAAGGCGGGAGTGACCTGTGCACCTTTGTGTCAGCAGCAACATCCCATGTGATGCGTGCTCTGCAGAAGCCATGCAAGAGCCGACCTACTAAGCGGAAAGTGAATCTCCGGCGGTTCCTCCAAAACCAGATATGCAGGTACTGTTGGAATGATTTCAGCCTCACTACCTCTGGAGTAACCACACCTGTTCTAAGCCACCATCCTAAAAATGAACAGGGACCTTCTAGGTCTGTTTTTTGTCCCAGCTTGTTGGTGGAAGAAGGATGTCCCCTATGCGATTTAGGGATGTAATGTTACAGCATTTCTCAACCAATGCTTTCAAATTGGTTGGGTCCTTAGCTCTAAGAATTCCCAACCAACATAGACCTCTGGAAGTTCTAGCCATCCATTAAGCCTCAGCACCTCTGGGAAGCTTCAGGTTGGAGAGGAGGCAGCAGCAGCATTAGTAATCGTCTTTATACCAGGCTTTGTGTTTTTAATTGGGTTTTGGAGGGGAGGCCCACAAGGACATTTTTTTTGCTTTTTTTTTAAATGCAGAAAAGGTAAAGTCTTATCTCGACACAAAGAAAAAGGAGGGTGAATGGTCCTGTATTTGTTCTTATGTTATGAAAAAGTGGCCACGAATTGCAGCAATGAAAGCGGGTGTGTGAGGGGATGGGTGAATTTGAATGGCATAATCTTAGCATTGGGGGCAGCAGTAAAATGGGGCTTGAGAACGTCATATGGTCGGCACTTGATCACTCTTACTTTTACAAATACTTCAGTAATGATGTGCTTCACATATACAGGTAACTTACAGCCACAATTTAATTCCTGTTGCTATGCAAGCCAGTTGTTAAGTGAGTTACACCTGATTTTACAACCTTTTTTTATCATGGTGAAATACAACAGTGTTATGATCTGTGACGGGTAAACGGAGACGTAATAACAAAATTCAGAAGTTTGTTTAAGTTATTGTACTGAAATGTAACACTTCGTTAACTGTTCTACAGTTTCCTGCCATTCTCCCCCCCCCCCACAATGCAATACTGCTGACATTGTTAGTATTAATATCTTCATTTCTCAAAAGCATCCTTCAATATTTCCAGCATTAGAATATTTTGTGTCATTCTGTATCTGTTAGTCAAGTTATCTACTCTACTGCAGACAATTTTTAACATTTCAGGAATGGTTTTCACTCTTGTGGGATACTTCACTGCTTTTTTCCCCTCTCCTTTCCGTCCATCTCCAGAAGCTTTTCTGACATTGAAGCTGCTACTCACAGCTTGGCTTCCTCCATCCTTTCTCAAGAAGCTCTGGAACTGCCTACGGTATCCCAGCAAAAGACCCCTCTGAAGCCCCCCTCATCCCAGCCAGTCCAGGCTCCTCCTGTCTCTTTTTCAGGCATAGCAGAAGCTTTTGCAGCTCCAGACCCGAGCCCTGGTTGGTGCCTCTCCCTTGAGTCTCTCACGTCAGAGCCTGATGAATTTTTCGAACCCATTGCCAAGGAGAACTTGCTTGGCCTTGATGCATTTGGTTCAAACCAGCTGGGATATAATACATACCCCGATTCACAGTCCTGTGTACTTTTGACAGCCTGTGGAAACCTTCTGGAGCCCACGCCAGTCTACTCTCCAATGTCTCATCTCTGCTGCCACTCCAAAGGCAACGTCAGCTTCTGCCTATGACATCCACATGCCCTTCTGAGATGTGGACATAGGATGGTTTTCACATGTACCACACTTTGCTGAGGAGGAGGAGGAGGAGGAGGAGGAAGGGAAGAGGAAGGAAGGAGGGAAGGAAGGGAGGAAGGAAGGAAGGAAGGAAGGAAGGAAGGAAGGAAGGAAGGAAGGAAGGGGCATTTTCAAACGTACCCTCACTTTGGTGAAGAGAGAACAGCAACCTCTTTGCTGGAGAATTTTGGGACATGCTTTGGTGTTTAATCTCTGCCGTGCTAGTCTTCTGTAGTGGATAGAAGGAAAAGCCTTGAGGAAGAGGAGGAAAAAAACCACACACACACACAAATGTTCAGATAAAAGAAATCTGAGTCCGGGTCCAAACTGTTGTGGGAAGTACACCCCAAAGGACAGTGCTAGGAACCACTAAAGCAGTGCCAAAAGACTTAAGCCAGCCCTTCCCTTTTAATAAAACCAAGAAGCACCAGCTGAAAGGAAAACTCAGAGCAGCCTGCAAACAGCTGTTACAAAAGTAACAAAAGCTGACCACAGAAACACTTAAGTAGAGCAGTGGTGGGATTCAAAAATTTTTACTACCGGTTCTGTGGGCGTGGCTTGGTGGGCGTGGCAGGGGAAGGATACTGTAAAATCTCCATTCCCACCCCACTCCCGGGGAAGGATACTACAAAATCTCCATTCCCTCCCCACTCCAGGGGAAGGTTACTGCAAAATCCCCATTTCCTCCCCATCAGCTGGGACTTGGGAGGCAGAGAATATGGGGGCAGGGCCAGTCAGAGGTGGTATTTACCGGTTCTCCGAACTACTCAAAATTTCCACTACCAGTTCTCCAAACTACTCAAAATTTTCGCTACCGGTTCTCCGGAACTGGTCAGAACCTGCTGAAACCCATCTCTGAAGTAGAGCCATTAAGATAAGGGGAATCAGACTAAAAATAAACTCACCAAGGCAAAACCAGAACTCCCTTTTTCCTGCCCCCTGACAGGATTAACCCCCAGGATAGAAAAGACAAAGGTCCTGGGACAGGATTAACTCATTAAGGCAGGGTCCAGGGCAATCACTTTAAGTAGAGGCACACAAATAACTCCATCAAACTGTAAGAGCTTCAAAGGAAAATCAAGTATAAGAAGGCATGGGTTTGCCTCCCCCAATCTGCTTGCAAGCCAAGAACGCTGGAGCTGTGTCACTTTTTGCTTCTTGCCTTCCTACGTTAAAAGAATTCCACTTTCTGGCAGCTGGCTTCTGCATCCATTTCTTCTCAGCGTCCGTGGTGTGTCCCAGCTGGAAATGAACCGGGGAAATTTCTTCCAACAATTTGGCAACCACGAAGGGACTCCCAGCCAACCCAGCTACCAGACAGGGCCCGGAGGACCACTACCCAGCCAGCACAGACCATTTGTCTGAGGGTAGAAGCTCACAGTCCCTGCCTGGAGCTAATGGGTAATAAAGGGAGTTTTGAGTCTTGTGCTCAACAGCTGTCAGAAAAAAGGTGAGTACCTCTAAATTTTAACTTTTAAAGCCCAGAAAAGCATGGGAAATGTGTGTATGCCTGTGTGTGAGTGAGAGGGCCCTTCTCCCAATCACAGCTGGATCTTGCTCCCTCTGTGCCTTTCCTAACCATAGAAAGGCTCTGGTCTACCAACAGAGCCTGGGAAGTATAGGAATCATGCCAGAGCCCAGGACCTTCTGTTAGGAAAAGGAGAGAGTGTGTGAACATGGAATGGAAAAGTGAATGAGAGAGTTGAACTTTGGGCAACCAGCTGGGAAGTCACTGAGCAAAGCCCTGTGCTAGGAGGTGCCCATACCCAACTGCTTAGGAAAAGCAGTAGGTCCTCCCAGACCCCCGAGGGTCTGAAAACTGATAGGCTGTGTTTTAGGAGGTGCCCGTCTGCGTAGGGGGCAGCAGGTCTTCCCAGATAGCTTTTTCTTTTTGGTCCAAAAACTGATAGGCTGTGTCAGGCTGTGACCCGGCTAAGCCAAAGTGAACCCCACATCTGAAGGGGAACATGGGAAGCTGTAGCTCAAGAGTTGTGACAGGAACCCAAACTAGGAGATTTGGTCGAGGGTTGGGATGAACGGCAGATGCCTGTCCTGGCTGGTAAAAAGAAGATGTGAGCAAATTGTGTAAAGACTGGGCTTTGCTCAGGGACGAAGCTAGAAAACCAATTTGGCTAAATAAAGATACTTAAAAGAAAAGGGAAATATATAAATAAGAACATTGGGGTTTTTTTGTTTGTTTGTTTGTTTTTCTCTCTCTTCCTCTCTGTCTTCCATGCAACCACGTGATATGCTTAAGATTTGTGCCTTCCCTAATTTAACTGAGATTTATGGTGGGAATGACCCGGGTGTGTTAACCTGAGAGTTCTGTTTTACTCTCATTTTCTCCTTGTTTTTGTGTGTGTTTGTGCCTAAGTCTTTGTGTGCCCTCGAGGTAATTGCAACTATTAAATATATCTGATCCCTAGAGATATGAATTTTAAATTGTTAGAAAAGAGTTAAAAGCACTGAAAGAAAATGCCTCCACCCAGTTTTGTCTGGCCCACATCACAGAGTGAAAAAAAACTATGTTCATTTTTTTTCTTCCTTCTCTGTACTTTTAAGAACAGCCCAAGGTTATGAAGGAATGTTTTAAGTTAATTTACAGAAAAAAATCATTCTTTCTTGCATTTATTGTATGCGTTTAAATGGTTTTATCTGTCCATCCTTTTTCTAAAGCATGTGAATCCAGCTTCCCCCCCCCCCATCTGTGATGTCCCCATTTTGTTATAACTGGGCTATCTTTTTAATAACTGCAGTACTGATTTTTTTTTCTTCCTCAAACTCTGCCTGCAAGCTATCTACCCATCCCCACTCCACCTCTCCATCTCTTGCCTTTCCTGGGAGGATCAGCCACAAAGGCGGGGAGGGGGAGGTGGCCCTGTTCTCATGTCTTTCAGACCTGCACAGACGACTCTGTAACCTGTGGAAGCAGATCATGCTGATCCAGATGCTGCCTCCAGAGGAGACCTTACATTCATTGAGCCAAGGAAATTGGGTTTGGATTCAGCCATCCATAGGAAAGTCATCACAGGAACCAGAGTGGAGCAGACCTTCCCAAACCTGACTGACCACCCTTACCACCAAGCCAAGCATAATGCCACCCAGCAGACATGAAAGAGAGGACCCTGAGATTGACCAGTGAAGACTAAAGACTCTTTTCAATCCCCAAAAGACAGCTGTAAAGACTATGGGGGGGGCGGGGGCGGAAATACATTATAAGGTTTTCTTTCTTTGCTTCATTCACAATTGTAACGGATCAGTTAAATCAGTGGTTCCCAACCTTTTTTTGGCCATGCCCCACCTAAGCATCTCTAAAATCCTGATGCCCCCACACACCCGTGACATATAATTCTTACTATTCAAAAAGTGAACTCCTACTCACACGGAGGAAGTCTAAAAGGCCATTAACTTGGTTTAAACAAGGTTCCAAAGAACATGGCATCCATGAAAGAGAAAAATAAAAGAACGAAAGGCAGGAGAAGTACTGAGGAACTTAAAAAATAATAGTATGAAGGGATATCCAAGGTGGATATCCTTCCTTCCAAGGTGGGTAAAATGAGGACCCAGATTGTTGGGGGCAATATGCTGACTCTGTGAACCGCTTAGAGAGTGCTGTAAAGCACTGTAAAGCGGTATATAAGTCTAAGTGCTATTGCTATATGAAAAAACAGCAAATAAAGTTTCAAAACATATAATAGAGAACTGAAATGCATAAATATAAAATAATTTTAATGAAAGCTTTTTCTGTAATACTTCGATCGTATTAATTACTATACATATTAAAATAAAGGTACCTAACAAATTCAAAATACAATTTGAGCTCACCTCAAGATCATATTTACAACACAATCCTATGCTTGTCTTCTCAGAAGTAAGTACCATTGTCTTCAGTGGGACTTACTCCCGGGAAAATGTTGTAGGATTGCAGCTTCAGTCTACTTAAGTTAGTGAGACCCTTGTGCTTGATGCCTGCTGCAGAGAGATTTTATATTAGGCTCCAATTTAGTCAGCTTCATTTTCAAGTCTCCTTGTTCAGTGATATCCAGTCGATTTCTTCAGTAGCAAATCATTTACAGCACTAAAGCCACATTCAGCTAAATATGAAGATGGGAACAGTTTCTTTCAAATCAGAAGCCAATATTTTCAGATGATCCACAATGACAAGTACAGCAGCATCAGTCACCTCACATTTTTTTAGCCAATGAAACATGTCAAAATTTTTGTCAGAAATATGTTTTTGACATTAATTCTATAAATGTAATGAAGCCAAATATCTTCGCCTTTGCATCAACGAGAGTTTTATTTGTTCCTTGAAGTTGTTTATTCAACATATTCAGTTTTTCAAAGATATCTGCTAAATAACTCACAAATGCTTTACCATCAATGGTTAGCAGGTGCTTCATTTCAGCAGGTGCTTCATTTCAGGCTTATCACTTAAAAAGTCAATCTTTTCAAACAATTTCCCTTTGAGAGCCACCTTACCTCAGTGTGAAGTACAAGTCTCACATGGTCTGTATTTTTATCTTCACAAAATTGCTGGAAGAGACGCTCACATTTGGCATTAGCTTTGATAGCATTGATACATTTTATAGCTGATTTTAGAACCTCATTAAGAACAGGAGAAATATTTTTGGACAGTAAGTTCTCTCTATTAATAACACAGTGCACAAGAAGCATTTCTGGATTCTCATCTTTCATCAATTTTAAGCAGCAATTTCTCTTGCCCATCATAACAGCAGCACCATCTGCAGCACAAGATGTTATTTTTTCCATTGATATATTATTGACATCTAAGTATTTTTTTAGTTTATTATATATATCAGTAGCGGTTGTGGTGGTCTCTAATGATTTGCAGAATAACATTTCTTCAGCAAATTCACCTTTATCAATATATCTTGCATAGGTTAGCAATAATGCCTCATTGTCTCTCAGAGTTGATCCATTCATTTGTACTGAGAATTTTCTTAATTTCAGCTTTTCAACAAGTTGTGTTTCAATATCTTCACTCATTCCATCTATTCTTCTGCTAACAGTATTGTTACTGAGTGGCATGGCTTTCACATCTTTGTCATCTTTTTCCAGAACTGTTTTAAGAAATGCTGATATTGATGGTTTAATTAAATCCTCCCCTACAGTATGATTTTTTCCAGATTTAGCAATGAGTAAAGAAATTTCATAACTAGCCTCAAGAGTATGACTTGACAGTAACAGTTTGTGCAGTGAACAGAGACTTTATTGTTGATCTTTTTTCAAACTTCTCCTTTAAAGACTTGAAGTAATTTAAATCTGAATTTATGTAAACACTATGTTTCCCCTTCAAATGCGCCTCAAGACGACCTCGTTTCATTGATTCGTTGATCAAGCATTGTTGGCATAAGAGGCAGAAAGGTGACCGTTCATCATGGATAGCGGGTATGAAGCCAAGTTTTAAATATTCTTGTGAATACTGACAAACTTTTTTCTTGCTTGCACTACTCATTTTATGCATACGCTTTGTGACTAAAAGAAATAAATGTGAGAAAAACTTATGAAATGATGCAAATTATTAAAAGAAATAACTATTAAAAGAAGATGGCGCAGAAAGAGGGAAATTTAAAAAAACATTCTTAGCTTAATTTATGAATAAGATTGTCATGAACGAAAGGGGGGCTGTAACCTATGACCCCCCTACTCGCCCACTCGGTTTGAACCTGCAGCTTAGTGGGGAAATGTTTTGATAGTTCAGTAGGTGGAGATGAATCACACAGGCCTGGCAAGGCCTACGCATGCGTGGCCCAGCCCCAGTTTGCTCTGAGAGGAAAAGTCTTGTAAAACACGGCCTGGGAAAACACAGACTAAAAATAACTGTCAATCTAACAATTTCTTACTTAAACTTGGGTCCTGGTTCTGTATCCTGACTGCTGGGCTTCCCCCAGCAGCCATCCAGTCTGTCTCCCCACAGAGCAGCTCTCCCTGAAACCACCCAGCAGCAAAGCCCACAGGAGAGAGAGAGAGAGAGAGAGAGAGAGAGAGAGAGAGAGAGAGTCTGTCAGTCCCATGATCCTTAGTGGGAATACATCTGATTGGTTAGCAGTTGCTCCCTCCCCCCCCCAGCTGGGATATCCTTTTCAGACCAGGCCCTAGGAAATGCACTTTAACAAAGACAACGA
>QLTV01000656.1:0-11455 GCA_003457575.1 Thermophis baileyi | reverse complement strand
TCCTTGTTATTAAAAGCCTCTCTCCAGCAGCTCTGGTTCGTTATTCAATTTTTTCTTCAAAGCGCTGATAGTTGCATACCGGCTGGAAGAACTCCAACAGGGGAGTATTTCCTCCCAACAGCAGTGTAAAAAACTTAAAACAACCTTCCCCTTTAAGAAAGTCAAGCCCCCAATAAAGCAAAGCAAAGTACCAGCAAAGAAAAAAAAAAACCTCCGGAGAAGCTCAGGTGACAGTAAGTCTGGGCGTACTGCCAAGAACCTTTAGCTGTTACAATGTAATAAGGGTTAACCGGAGAGGCAGTTTCTGTAAGCAGGGCAATAAAGATTAGGCTAGAAACAACACCAGAATGTTTCCTTCCTGCCTTCCTTACAGGATTAGCCCTGTAAAGTGGAAGAAAACAAAAGGAGATTTCTTCCAACAACCGGTTCTCCGAACTGCTTAGAAAGTTAACAACCAGTTCTAGTGAATAGGTGTGAACCGGTTGAATCCCACCACTGGCCCATTTGGCTGTAGCACCAGCTAATTGGTTCCCCTTTGTGATCCTTGAGTCATCTCTTTGGTGGGCTCTACAATGGATGACTGCTAGGGTTGAGGGTAATTGGATTGCTTTCAATAGGTCAGCAATGAGGTCAGCGTGGGCTATTGGTTGGCCATTAGATGTTAAGAAGCCTCGCCACTTCCATAGGGCACCAGTCGCATGGCAAACTCCAAACGCATATCTAGAATCAGTGTATACATTGGTAGACCGGTCCCTAGCTATTTCGCAGGCTTTTCTCAGTGCGATGAGCTCTAGCTGCTTGAGCGCTGTAGCGCAGCGGCAAAGGGGAAGCCCAAGCCGTTTCGTGCAGGGAAACAACAGCTGCTCCTGTTACTCGAGCTCCCTCAAGCAGATAGGAAGAGCCATCAGTAAATAATTCCAGGTCTGGGTTTGGTAGGGGAGTATCTCTTAAGTCAGGAGGTGGTAAATCAGCATCTTGGACTAAATGTAAGCAGTCATGCAATGCTTCATCTGACAAATTGGTAGGCAGCAGAGTTGCCGGGTTGAGAGTGTTACAGTGCTCAAAGATAATATTTTCTGAGGTAAATAACTCTGCTTCATATTGGGCTAGGCGCTGCTGTGTGAATGCCTGCGTCTGTGGTTTTAAGAGAATGGCAAACACATCATGAGGGACTCTTAAAGTTAGGGGATGCCCTAAAACTAAGTATTTTGAGCGTTTGACTAATTCTACTGTTGCAGCTACAGCTCTTAAGCATGGAACGACTCCCCTGGCTACTGGGTCCAGCTGAATAGAATAATAAGCCACAGGTCTGAGTGTGGGGCCAAATTTCTGCGCTAGTACCCCTGGGCCTACACCTTTATTTTCATGAACGAAGAGGAAAAAAGGTTTCTGATAATCAGGGAGACCTAGAGCTGGGGCAGAGGTTAGGGTTTGCTTTATCTTTTGAAAAATATCTGTTAAAGACTTAGTCCATTCAATGGGGTCTGGCTGATCTTTGGCAGTTAATTGAATCAGTGGTTTTGCCATTTCCCCAAAGGAGGGAATCCAGGGGCGGCAAAACCCTAGGACTCCCAATAAGGCTCGAACTTGGCGTTTTGTTTGGGGATGCTTCATTCCTAATATGGTTTTAACCCTTTCTGGTGCTAATTTCCTTGTTCCAGGGGCAATAATGTATCCTAAGTATGTTACCTCTTTTCTTAGGTACTGTAGCTTTAAGGGTGAGGCTTTATGACCCCTCTTGCTCAGGCATTCAAGAAAATGATAGGTGTCTGCCCTGCAGCTGTCTTCTGATTCTGAAGCTAACAGTAAATCATCCACATATTGGATTAAGGTGGATTTATGTGGCAGTGAGATAGAAGTGAGGTCTGCCTTTAAGATTTGGGAAAACAGTGTTGGTGATTCGGTGTAGCCTTGAGGCAACCGTGTCCACGTGTATTGCTGATTTTCCCATGTAAATGCAAACAAGTATTGTGATGCAGGTTCAACTGGGATGCTGAAGAAGGCTGCACAGAGATCCACTACTGTAAAGTAGGTGGCTGATGCTGGCACTTCTGTGATTATTGTAGCTGGGTTGGGTACTACAGGTGCTCTAGGGATCACGTGGCTATTTATGAGACGCAAATCATGAACGAATCTAAAGATGGGTTTCCCTTCTTTATCAAGGTGTGGTTTCCTAACTAGGAAGATTGGGGTGTTGCAGGGGGAGGTGCATTTGCGCAATACTCGCTGTTCTAAGTATGCTGTTAATAACTTCCGAATAGGCTCTATTGTTTCTGGCTGTACTTACAAATAGGCTCTATTGCTTCTGGCTGTATTTTGTATTGGGGAATGCAAGGGGGTGGACCTGGTTTTACTTGAATTGTAACTGGGGAAGCTCCTTTTAGTAATCCTAGTTCGGTGGACTCCCATCCCCATAGAGAGGCTGGAAGGCTTCTGAGGTCTATGGGCAGCTGTGATTCTTTCTCAGTTGGGCATATTAAAGTGAGGTGTGTGTGTTTGGCTAGAATGTCCAAATGGAGCCCCTCTGCAGTACATTTGATGGTTGCCCCCAGCTTGCAAAGCAAGTCCCTGCCCATGAGGGACAGAGGAGATTGGGGACAGATGGTAAATGGATGCTCTAGGGAAAAGGGGCCAACTTCCACTTTTAGGTCACTGGTAAATTCAACAGGGATGATTTTCCCTCCCACCCCCATTATGTTATCAGTGGCCCCAGGCACTACTGATCCTTTAAAGGGTGCCTTAGTGATAAGTGAGGGAGTGGCTCCAGTGTCAATGAGACATTCATATGCCTTTCCCCCTATAGTTACTGTAAGAAGGGGCTCTCATCGTTCCTTAAGGGAATAGCTAGTCCATGGAATGTGGCTTTAAATTCTTCATGATCTTCCTCTAGTCAAGACATTTCAATTTCTTGTTGCTCCCAATGGGGTCTAGGCTGGTTGTCTCTCCCCATTTGTGGGGTAGGGAATTCTCTAGGAAAAGGGGGCCTGGGTGGGTTATGACGGCCCCTGGTGTCCCTGTATGTCCTTGTACAATCTCGTCTGAAATGTCCTTCCCTCCCACACAGTGCTTGCAGCTGGCTCCTGATTCTCCCTTTAATTCGCACTGCCGGCATCTGGTCCATCTACTTGGTGGACGGCTTTGCCTTTGTCTATTTTCTTCATTTAGAACTGCAAATGCCTGCAGATCCTCCCTTCTCTCTGTTCTTCTTCTCCTCTCTTTCTCTCTCTCCTTTTCCGCTTCCTTCCTCTCTTTTTCCTCATCTTTTATCCTTTCTCTCTGGTCAAACACAAAGTTTGCAATCCTGCGCAACTCCGAGATCTCTAAAGTTGACCAGTTGGAGACAATTTTATGAAAATGCCCCCTTATGTCCTCTGCTGATTGATCTACAAAAGCAGCAGCTAGGATTCTCTGCTACCCCTTGCGGAATGCATCCCCCCAGGCTGGGGATTCTATCCCGGCCATGGGTGGGTCCAGTGCCAGTGGATGGCAGCACCGTCTGCTCCAACTTTTGGGGCCCAATATGCCCCAACAATCCCGGCACAGCAGTGGGGTCTGAGCCAGTAGCTGGCTAGAGCGCGCCCCCCCCCCCCCCCCGTTGCAGTCAACAGCCAGCCCCGGTCCTAACGCCGGCTGCATTCCAGCAGCCAGCAGCGCCACCGCAGATTCCAGTTCAGCCGCTGGTGTTCTCCCCGCTGCCCGCCGCAGCACCCCAGCAGGTCCCTGCCCAGCCGCCAGTTGCCGTGGTGATTCCACCGGCAAGGCCACTGCCTCTTTGGTTTAGAGCAACCTTTGATGGTAAGCCTACCAAACTGGCTTACTTCCTCAGCCGAATCTGGTCTCATATAGATCAGTATGGAGAACAGTACGAAACAGAGCGTGACTTGGTATCTGCTATTGCAGATGGGATGAATGAAGGAGACGCAGCAGCCTGGGTGGCCCAGCTACACAATGAGGGGGCTGCTGAGCTAGATGATGCTGACGGCTTTGTTGAGTTGCTCCGGGCCAGATTTGATGACCCTGATTGAATCAATGAAAATGTTGGACGACCCTGACAGAATCAACAAAAATGAGGCCACAATAAAGTTGATGAAGCAAGGTAGTCGACCAATAAAGGACTTTGTATGGGACTTTAGACGGGGCGCAGGAAACCTAATGCATTGGCCGGACA
This sequence comes from Thermophis baileyi, assembly GCA_003457575.1. Lineage (NCBI taxonomy): Eukaryota > Metazoa > Chordata > Lepidosauria > Squamata > Dipsadidae > Thermophis > Thermophis baileyi. The sequence continues at coordinate 7,287 of QLTV01000656.1, read as the reverse complement.
GAATACTTCTGCACTATTTTAAAGAAGCCATTGATCAAGAAGTCAGAACAGCCTGTGGTATCAGAGGGGTGCCAGAGCAGCTGCAAGACTGGTATACCATGTCAATAGCTCTGGATAGAGAAATTCACCCACACCACAAACCCTCTGCTGAGAGGCCCCCAAGGAGAACTTTGGCTAGACGTCCTCTGACTAAACCTGTGGAGGCCCCCCCTGCTCAACCTATAGGGATTATCAAATGCTACCATTGTAGACAAGGGGGTCATCGGGCTTCCGAGTGTCTGGCACCTGCGCCGGTTCCACAACAACGTCCCACCATGGCCACCTGGGGCCAAAGGGCTCCACGAAAGCCCCCGGATACCAGCTGATTCGCCCAGGAGGCAGTCGAGGTCCCCCCTCCCCTCGGAGAGAGTGAAGAGACCTCGACCAAGGACCTTCTGCCCGGGCCAGCCAGCGGTAGCAGTGGTGAAGATGACCCGATGGTAAGTGGAACCATCCGCCCATTTGCGGTCAAAGTCAAACTGATAGTGCCAGAGACAGGGGTGCAAGGGGAGGTAGCAGCAGTAATAGACACCGGCTGCACCCGATGCCTGATTAGCTCCTCCATTATTGAGCAGCTAGGCATAAAGACACACCTTTTAAACCTCCCCATACGCTTTGAGCAAGTAGATGGGACTTTAATAGGTGGCACCCCTGCTACACGAGTCACGGAGCTTGTCAGAATGGAACTGGGGATCCACACAGAACTCATTTGATTCATGGTAGCCCCCAAAATGGCAGAGTCAATCCTCCTGGGGCTCGCCTGGCTAGACAAATGGGCCCCAACGATTAAATGGGAGGACGGCTACCGAAAAATCAAGATAGGTGTGGGGCCCTTGCCACCTGTCCCACCTGAGGCAGGGCTCACAGAGGCGAGCCCGCAGGGGCCCCACCAACGAGAGGTGGTCACGACGGCCATCGAAGTCCTGCCTGTGACTCCCCAGGTCCCCAAAGAATACAGGGACCTGGCTAAAGCATTCAGTGAGGAAGAATGCAACATCCTTCCCCCCCATCGCTAGACCGACTGTGCGATTGAGATCGATCCTGGGGCTAAACTCCCTAAGCCAAAGATGTACTCAATGACCCCAAAAGAGATGGCTGAGCTGAGGAAGTACATCGATACCAACCTGGCCCGGGGGTTCATCCAACCTGCAAAATCCAGAGTAGCCGCCCCGTTGCTTTTCAAAGAAAAGAAAGATGGGGGGATGAGGCTCTGCATGGATTTTCGTGGAATAAATGCGGTGTGCGTGGAAAACACCTACCCCCTCCCCCTCATGAAAGACCTGCTGAACTACCTTTCAAAAGGGATGGTGTTTACAAAATTGGACTTGAGAGAAGCCTATTACCGGGTGCACATAAGGGAGGGGGATGAATGGAAGACTGCTTTCAACTGCCCATTGGGTAGCTTCCAATTCAAAGTTATGCCCTTTGGTCTCCAAGGAGCCCCTGCAGTATTCATGCAATTGATTAACGAAATGCTGCATGAGCACTTATATAAGGGGGTTCTAGTCTACTTGAATGACATTCTTATATTCAGTGAGACATTAGAAGAACATGTAAAACTAGTCTGACAAGTGCTGAAGAAACTGTTAGCCGCAAAACCTTATGCGAAGCTGTCCAAGTGTGAATTTCACAAAACTTCCCTGGACTACCTGGGCTACCGAGTGTCAAACGAAGGCATAGAAATGGATCCTGGGAAAGTGCGAGCCATACTTGACTGGCAACCCCCTCGCACCCGGAAATAGCTGCAAAGTTTCCTGGGGTTCGCTAACTTCTATCGGCAATTCATCCCCACCTTCGCAGAAGTGGCTCTGTCGCTTATGGAACTGCTAAAGACAGGGTCCTCCCCCGCAAAGCCACGGCCAACGCAGCCTCTAGCCTGGACGCTAAACTGTCAAAAAGCGTTTGAAAGCTTGAAACGGCTGTTTGCAGAAGAACCCATTCTTCAGCACCCAGACCCAGATAGGCAGTTCATCGTCCAGGCTGACGCCAGCGACGTGGCGGTGGCAGCCGTGCTCCTCCAGAATGACCCCCAGGGACGGCTGCTGCCTTGAGCATATGTGTCCAAAAAGCTCATGGACACCGAGCGGAGGTGGGCAGTATGGGAGGAGGAGGCCTTTGCCGTTCGTTGGGCTCTTCTATCGTGGCGGCACTTTCTGGAGGGAGCCAAGATCCCCTTTGAGGTCTGGTCCGACCATAAGAACCTCGAGGCCTTAAAGACCCCATGAAAGCTCTCCCCCAAACAGGTCTGCTGGGCACAGTACTTCAAGCGGTTTGATTTCAAGCTGAAATATATCCCAGGGGGGAAGAACCTGCTTGCCGATGCCCTGTCAAGGAAACCCCAATATGACAGCCAGCGGGAGGAAGTCGTCCACGCCATCATCCCGGACACACAGAGTGCGGCACAAGTCACTACCAGGAGTCAGGCCAGCAGGCGGACTGACCCCATCGATGGAAAGCTGATTTGAAGGCAGCGCTATCTACCGACTCGTGGCTTGCCAACAATCGAGACACTTTGACAACCCGGGATGGGCTAGCCTGGAAAGGTTCAAAAATTTACGTCCCCAACAGCATGAGACTTCTGGTGCTCAAGCATAGCCATGATTCTCAATTGGCTGGTCACTTCGGATTTCTAAAGACTCTTCATCTGACTAGATGTCGGTTTTGGTGGCCCAAAATGAAAGCTGATGTGGAGGACTATGTAAAAAGTTGTGCCACGTGTGCTAGCAATAAGACAAGACCTGGGAAGCCTCCCGGTTTGCTTCAACAGGTAGCTGAGCCCAGCTGCCCGTGGGAAGAAATAGCTATGGACTTTATAGTAGAACTCCCGGAAAGTGGCGGCAACACTGTAATCTGGACTGTGATAGACCTGTTTTCCAAACAGGCCCATTTTGTTCCTTGTTCTGGACTCCCCTCGGCTAAGAAATTGGCCAAGATGTTCGTCAAACAAATCTACCGGCTGCATTGAGTTCCGCGACGGGTGATCTCCAACCGAGGAGTTCAGTTTACCGCTAAGTTCTGGAGAGAGTTCCTGAGATCCATTGGGTCATTGCAGGGGCTTAGCTTGGCTTTCCATCTGAGTACGATGAGGATTCTTCCAGCTGGGAAACAACGCTTTGAAGAATAAATGGAATAGCGAAGCAGAGCTGCCGGAAAGAAGTCTTTTAATGGCAAGAAACCAAGACAAGTGACATTCAGTAAAATTTCTTGGCTAGCTAGACTGACATCCAAACGTGAGTTTATTCTTTCTGAGTCTTTCAGCTTAACACATGCCTTTGATAATTAAATCCTGTATTTGGTGACATTTTAATTCTACTTCTATTGATGGGATAATTTTCTTAGTTTGGCTTTATTTGGAAGGAAAAAAAGGTTTATCTCTGTTGCAAAGAAATGGAGTTGGGAAATTTGACTAGTTCCTGTGCCTTGTTTATTTAACAAAAGATGGTAATTGGTTTAACAAGATATCGCTACTGTGTTACATGTCAGCCCCTGTGTTATGCGTCTGGCTACATTGTTGCTATATTCTGGTGGTTTTGTTAGTCTCAAGTGTTTCCCTTAGGCTGCCAGTTCTGGAAATGAGTCAGACAAGGCTAGTGTTTTAGCTTGAAAGGATTTAAACTCTTGTGATTTAATCATTTGTATTGTGTTTGAATTATTTGCTGCCTCATGGTTTCTTCTTCTATCTGGGGAGGGGGGCCTTCCTTCAGTACTAAAGATACAAATGATATAGATGATATAAAAAAGAGCAAGAGATGCAATTAGGTGTAGAAAATTATGAACCCACTGAGACAACTCCACAAATATCAGACAATGTAAATAACTTAACTGTAACTTTGGAATACAAATCTGACACCAGCTTTTATTATGATGATGGTTTGAATATAACAGCGCAATTGAAACAAGAGTTCCAAGTAAACTCACAATTTTTAAGAGGTCAAGTTTGGGATTTTTTCTTCATGGATACTAACAAGGTTGAGAATCCTTTGAGAAAAAAAGATTTGATAGACATCTCAGGGAAGATGATTTTACTCTACAAGGAAGAGCTCCAAGCTAACCTACAACTTTTAATAGAACAACTTTGGGACAACTTTCATGGATATAAATAAGGTTGAGAATTCCGTGAAGAAAAGAGACTTGATAGGCATTCCTGAGAAGAAAAAGCTTTTATTCTATGGAGACAAGCTGGAGGGAGTGACTTAATGAGTCAATTGGAGTTAGGATGGAATTTATAAAATGAGTTTGTAAATGTTTGTTTTCTGTCCTTTTATATAATGTTTGAATAATCCCCAAAGTTTGTAAAATATTATTGATTAAATTTGAAATTATGAATGGTTAGAAGAATCTTTAAAGTGAAGAAAAAGATTTTATTCCATGAGGATGTGAGGGGAAAATAATCACTATCAGGACAGACCTCTGCCTTGGTACAGGTCTCCTGATTAGTGTTTTGTAGGTTATTGGCCTGGAAGGATCCTTTGATTAGGGTATGTATGGATAACTTTAAAATATATACCCTGATTAAGGGATTTAATAGGCTACTGAGCAACCAGTTTCAAAGAATGAGATGTTAAAGTATATGGATGCACGTCTGTAGGAATCAACGTATAAACATATATTAAATATATAAGTAAGTTAGATAAAACTTAAACGAAATATTTGTAATCGGCACAAGCATCTGATGAAAGACTTGCACGAAGGTGTAGTTCCTCTTTTTCTATACCCCACTTCTCTATATGTGTAACCAAGGGGAACTGGGGATGTGGGAAATAAGGAACTAGGCGTTAACAGTACATGTCAAGGGAAAATGAGGGGGGCTGAGGCTGTGGGAAAAGAGGAAGTGTATGCTTAAAGTACATGTAAAAATAGCCATGTTGTAACATTGAGGTTAAAGGAACAGAAAACTGCCCCTGTTGCTATGACAGTATGGACAGATCTCGAAAGTCATATTATTTGTGGTTTTAAGGTATAAAAGACAAAGTTGAATAATGGGAGGTTACAATCGGCCTCAAGCTGTCCCTTTTGACGGCTTGTCCGATTGACCCTCATTGCAATGTGATGTAAGTGCCTACAGCAAAGGCTTTATGTTTGCTATGCTTTAAATTCTAATAAACCTCTGCATCCTAAAGTGAGACTTTTGTGGTGTGCTGTCTGTTCAATTGTTATTAAGTGCAGGTTTTTCCCCTGAAAAGGATAAATTTGAGGGAGAGATTTAAATCCAATGAGCTAACTGGAGTTAGTTGGATTTTTATTGGTGTGATATATCTAATTGAAAGAAAGCTTTAATGTAGTTATGTGTTTTGGATTTATAAAGTGGGTTTGAAAATGAAGGGCTTTTTCCCCCCTTTATATACAGTATAATGCTTGAGTAATTTTCAAAGTCTGTAAAATAACATTGAACGTGAATTTTAAAGTATGTAGGATAAGAGGAAGTTAAAAAAGTAAAGTAAAAAAGATGTATTAGAACTTACTGGTTTTAGAAATGTTTTTAAAGAAAAGTTTACTGTTTTAAAATTTAGAAAAAGTATTTTCTCTTTGAAATAATATAGGGAATTATTTTAATATAAATTATGACAGTCTATAAAGATTAATGAGTAAACAGAAGCATATACTATTTCCCACAGCAAGGAAAAGCAGAGATGGTTAAATTGATTCCTTTATCCAAAGAAGAGAATATATTTAACTTTGTTAGTAGTATGTAGTACATACCGTTTTTAGTGAGTGTTTAGCCCCTCCCCTTTGTGACATCACTTTCGCCCCACCCCCACCCCTGGGGGACTCTGATGACATTTCCCTCTGCCCTTCCTGTCCCACAACCCCTTTTACCGGAAGTAGTGAGACGTCATTTCCCTCCGTCCTTCCTGTCCCACAACCCCTTTTACCGGAAGTAGTAAGATGTCATTTCCCTCTGCCCTTTATGTCCCACAACCCCTTTCACCGGAAGTAGTGTAACACCATTCCGGTTCGCCCCATCTTGCCCATAATCCTTTCCTCGGTAGTAATGTGACATCACCGCAAACCGGCCCACCCTCGGAACAACATGGCATTTCACCTGGCAGTTTTGTAACAGCTGGCGCTCTGCTCCGCCCTGTCTCACAATGCCTATCATCCGGAAGTACTGTGATGTATTAATTATTCACCAGAGAGCATTCTCATTGGCCCATATTTGTAGAGGCGATGATTGGTACCAGCAGCCTATGACGTTGCTGTTTTGCCTCAGAGCAGCTTCTCATTGGCCGAATCAAAAGAATGATGGTTAGAGCACGAGGATGCCTAATACAAAAAACAGAGGCGTTTCTGACTGAGTGGCTGCCGGCTTGAGCAGCGGGTGGACACCCCCCCCAAAAATAAAATAAAAATAAATTAAAAATGCAGGCCTGATTACACACCCAGGGAAGTAAAGGTACTATCAATGTAAAGCAAGCAAACCTGTTCCCTGTTCTGGTTCCTGTTTCCTGTTGTAATGCAAGGAATATGGGCCTCGCCTCTTCTTTTTTCTAGGATGTTTTACATTGCCTAGATGTAAAAATAAAACCCTATTTTGCAAAAGCCCTTTTTGTATGTGTGTTTTGCTTTTCCGAAAGGTTTCAGGTGTAGCGTTAAAAGGCTGGAAAAAATAAATTGGTAGGGGTGCCTGAGGTGGGGAGTGGATCGTCACCCCGACTAACACTAATGCACCAAATACAGACGCTGTCAAAGAGGCGCATAATATCAAAAACTATTAAAAAAACTATTGGGGTTTGAGGGGTTCCGAGGGGGGGAAATATGGTAAATGAAAAAAAATAACCAAAATAGGTGCAAGAGGGTTGTTGGGGGAGCATGTGCTGTAGAGTCATGTTAGAGTGCATGCGTGTGACGCGTGTGACCGCGTGTGTGACAGTCGTGCTCAGGGCATGTTCGGGCCTGTCCCAGGCAGGGCCTTCTTTTCACGGTCTGATAAAAAGGGCCTCTGCAGACGGTAGTGAATTTCAGCCGCTTAAAGCGTAGCCCTCATTTAATAATAACATGGGCCCTCATGAAGGAAATAATAAAAAGGTTGTAGACCCTTCTACATCATGGCCAGAGTTAAGGCCTATTTTGACAGATTGTCATAAAATATGTTGTACTATGTTTGATGAAGAATTACGTTACTTCGGACCTATTTTGTTTGGATGTCGTCTACCGTGTTGTAATGTACATGATGTGGTACAACGGGAAGATGTGGGTGACATCGACGGTACTTACCGGGCATCCTGGGAAATGACAAAGAGATGTTCT